>JAMWET010004100.1:12500-22104 GCA_024036415.1 Prochilodus magdalenae | reverse complement strand
TATTATGCAAATAATCGTTTCAGAATTCCGCTTGGATGCTTCAACGGCTGATGCAAAAAAGCAGCTACTTCTGAAAATATTATTATTTATATACATATTAAAAAAAGAAAAGTGCACTTAACATTCCATCCCCCCCCAGTGACATATTTAAACATCCGATAAAGTTTAAATACAAATTAATAGAAATATAATAAAAACATAACCCCTAAAAAACGCAGGTCAGCTACTTCTGAGAAAAACTGTCCTGGGCGTGGCCTAATATTCTAACGAGCAGAGGTAAGACTGGCAGACCCTAGGCCAACCCTCCAGTTCACCTGCCGCAGTAACCCGCCCCCCTGTTCTATTGTCCATGTGCATCGATCCATTCACTGCAACAGATCCTTTCATAGCTCGTCATTGGACGTGATCACATGACATGTTTTATCAGCGTTTTTTGGTGCTGTGTTTCGGGGCTGCAGGAGGCTTTACATTGTGCAAGTCAGTTGCAGTTTAAGTTGCCTAGAAGTTTCCTCGTTCCCAGAGTCGCATAACCCAACTGACGATTTGACATTACCTGTCCATCTCTCCTTATCCATTTTCCTCTGTCCCTGTCTTACCTCCCTCCATTCCTCTCCTATCCAATTCTCTCTCTCTCTCTCCCGCTCTGTCCTCTCCTCATTCCCCTCCTCCCTCTGTTCAATCTCGATACTGACTCAGTTTGCGCTTGCTCCTCTCTCTCTCGGACCATTGTCACCTCACAGTGAGCATGAGCAGGGCGGTGTGTGTGTGCAGCGCGGGAGAGAAGAGTGGGTGTGATCACTGCGGGGAGAGAACCGATCAAAACACTTTCGTAATACACACCAGCTTGTAGGTGGCACAGGCTACACAAGCCCATCATGTAATGGTAACAGGTGGGGACGCAACGGACGAAAGTGGGGCGCGAGGAGCGTACAGCAGTGTGCAGAGATCGGAGACACACCCTCACTTATTACACTACGGTCAACCTTTTAATGTGACACTGACATGTGGAGCTAAAATCCGTCTTTCATCTCCCTGTTTCTCAGCGGCTGCACACAGCTGCACTTCGCAGGTGGTTGTTAGGGTGTTTGTTTGACAGTTGTACTACAGTGTTTTACATGGTTCCTGTGGTGTTCCTGATGGGTCCTATGATGTTCTAAATGGTTCGTATGGTGTTCCGGATGGGTCCTATGGTGTTCCAGGTGGGTCCTATAGTGTTCTAGAAGGGTTCTATGGTTTTCCTGATGGGTCCTATGATGTTTTAGATTGGTCCTATGATGTTCCAGATGGGTCCTATGATGTTCTAGAAGGGTTCTATGGTGTTCCTGATGGGTCCTATGTTCCAAATGGGTCCTATGGTGTTCCTGATGGGTCCTATGATGCTCCAGATGGGTCCTATGGTGTTCCTGATGGGCCCTATGGTGTTCCAGATTGTTCCTATGGTGTTCCTGATGGGCCCTATGATGCTACGGATAGGTCCTATGATGCTCCAGATGGGTTCTATGGTGTTCCAGGTGGATCCTATGGTGTTCCTGATGAGTCCTATTATGTTCCAAATGGGTCCTGTGGTGTTCCTGATGGGTCCTATGATGTTCCAGATTGTTCCTATGGTGTTCCAGATGGGTCCTATGGTGTTCCAGATGTGTCCTATGATGTTCTAGATGGGTCCTATGATGCTCCATATGGATCCTATGATGTTCCTGATGTGTCCTATGATGTTCTAGATGGGTCCTATGGTGTTCCTGATGGGTCCTATGATGTTCTAGATGGGTTCTATGGTGTTCCAGGTGGTTCCTATGGTGTTCCTGATGGGTCCTATGATGTTCCAAATGGGTCCTATGGTGTTCCTGATGGGTCCTATGATGCTCCAGATTGTTCCTATGATGTCCAAATGGGTCCTATGGTGTTCCTGATGTGTCCTATGATGTTCCTGATGTGTCCTATGATGTCCCAGATGGGTCCTATGATGTTCCAGATGGGTCCTATGATGTTCCTGGTGCTTCCTATGGTGTTCCAGATGGGTCCTATGGTGTTCCTGGTGGTTCCTATGGTGTTCCAGATAGGTCCTATTTTTCTAGGTGGTTACTATGGTATTGATGGTGGTCATTAGGGTTTTAATAGATGGTTGTTACGGTATCACTGGTGGTTGCTAGAGGTGTTTTGCTAGGTGGTTGCTATGGTATCTGTGGCTGTTGCTAGAGTGTTTACTTAGGTGGTGGCTTTGGTATCACTGGTGGTCTTTAAAGTGTCGCTGGTAGTTGCTATGGTGTTACTGGTGGCCATTACAGTTTGATATGTGGTTGCTATGGTTGTCACTTGTGGTTGTTAGGGTTTTGATAGGTGGCTGCTATAGTATTGTTGATGGTCATTAGGGTTTTGCTAGGAGGTTGCTATGCACTGTAGCACCTCCTCCCAATCTATGGATCCCGTCACTCACACCCAGCAGGTATTTATAGCCCCGTCATCCGCGTCCAGCGCCACCTGCAGGAGCCTGAAATTACTACCGCTTTAAACACGCAAGGTGACCATGTTTTGGTGTTGAGGGTAAATAAATGACAGGTGGTCTTTGGCTTTTGCACAATGCTTTACTACTACTAGACGGTCGCATGCACACCTACACACGTGTAAACATCCACACACATGCGTCTGTCAATTTCGGCTCATGTGTACAAACCGCCGCCCCCATTATGTAATGCACGCGGGGTACATTATCTAAACATATGTTTTGTGGGCTGGAAAAACACACGCGCTCGCTCATGTTTACAAATTGCAGACATTTTCTGACTCGTAATGCTACAATGATGCAAATGATCTGTTCCGTGCACAGATGCAGTGTGAACACATCCATCCCCAGCTAGATAGTCCATCTTCATAAAATGAAGGCCTGCCACACTGAAAAAGAGAAACATCTGTGCCGCTTCTCCGAGGAGACGAAGTTCTACTTACTCACCCAGCTGCACAATTGGGCAACGGCCGCCATCTCTGTAATCCACATTATATCAGGGAGCACAGCGGGTCGGTGAGCCAGCCAGGAGCGGACATGTGGCCAGAGCGGTCATGATTGATGCGGCTCCTTGCCTTAAACCACGCACGGTGACCATGTTTAGGTGGTTTGACAATGGGATCCGACTCGGATATGACAGGTGGGTGTCTTTGGAGGAACTTTCTGTCCAATGCACACTAAGCATCTAGGCCGGTTGGTCTCGCATTGCATCACGTACACACGAGTATCATCCACACACATGCGTCTGTCAAATTTCGTGCTTCATGGTTCGCTGACAAACCGCCGCCTCCCCATGGTGTACTGTTAAGCACTGTCGGCGCTCGACATTATCTAAACATATGTTTTTTGTGGGCTGTGGAAAAACACACGAAATGCGACTCACATCATGTTTACAAATTGCAGAACATTTTTCCCGACATTTACACTACATGCTACAATGATGCAACTGAGACTGTTGTCGTGCACACCATAAAGTGGTGAACACATACATCCCTCTAAGCTAGATACTTAGACTCCATCCTTCATAAAAATAAGACCCTGCCACCAACCCCTTACATGAGAAACATACTGGATGCCGCCTTCCTCGAGGAAACGAAGTTCTACTTAACTCACCCAGCTGCACACAATGTGGGCACGTCCCGCCGCCATCGTCTGTAATCCCCATTATCTCAGGTGGACACTACACTGCGGGTCTGTACAGTCCGCACTTAAACCAGGAGCCCTAGGTGTGGCATCTGTGGCCAGAGCGGGTCTTGATTGTACACTAACGGTCTGCCCTCTGAGCTTGTGGTACTCCTCAGGTTAGACCCCTACCTTTACACTAAAAACCCTCTAACCTCTAGCATTTACACTAAACCCCTACCCCCTCTACATTTACACTAAACCCCGTAACCTCTACGTTTACAACTAAACCCCTACCTCTACTTTGCATACGAATAACCCATGGCGTACATTTACATTGAACCCCCTAACTTCCTGCTACTATACCTAAAACCCCCTCTCCCCTACATTTACACTAAACCCCTAACACCTACATTTCCACTAAAACCCCTAACCTCCTACATTTACACAAACATACACCCTACATTTACACTAAACCCCCTAAACACCTACATGTTACACTGAAACCCCCAAACCTACTACATTTACCCCCTAAACCCTCGACCCCGACATTTCACACTATACCCACCTAACCCCTACATTTACACTAAACCCCGAACCCCTACATACTTACACTAAACCCCCTAAACCCCTAACATTTAACACTAAAATACCCCTAAACCCCTACATTTACATACTAACCCCCTAACCCCTACATTTACACTATCTCCCCTGCAACCCCTTACATTTACACTAACCCCCCAACCTACATTATACCCTAAACCCCTAAACCTACATTTACACTACACCCTAACCCCTACATTTCCACTACACCCCTAACCCACTACATTTAACACTATACACCCTCTAATGAAAACCCTACAACCACATATAACACTACACCCCTTAACCTCTACATTTACACTAAACCCCAACCCCTACATTTTTACACTAAACCCCCTAACCCCTACACATTTACACTAAACCCTACCCCTTACATTTTACACTAAAACCACTAACCCCTACATTACACACTAAACCCTAACCCCTACATGTACATTTACACTAACCCCAAACCCTACATTTACACTAAACCCCCTAACCCCCACATTTACACTAACCCCTAACCCCTACATTTTACACTAAACCCTAACCCCTACATTTACCACCTAAACCCCCTAACCCCTACATTACACTAAACCCTAAACCCCCTACATTTACTCTAAAACCCCTAACCCCTACATTTACACTAAACCCTAACCTCTTACATTTTACACAGCTACACCTACCCTAACCCATACATTTACACTAACCAACCCCTAACCCTACATTATACACACTAAACCCCTAAACCCTCTACATTACACTAAACCCCCTAACCCTACATTTACACTAAACCCTAAACCCTACACATCTTTTACACTAACACCCCTAACCCCTACATTTACACTAAACCCCCTAACCCATACATTTACACTAAACCCTAACCCCTACATTTACACTAAACCCCCTAACCCCTACACTTACACTAAACCCCCTAACCCCTACATTTACACTAAACCCTAACCCCTACAGTTACACTAAACCCCTAACCCCTACATTACACTAAACCCCCTAACCCCATACCTTTTACACTAAACCATTTACATATACACAGTAAACCCTAACCCCTACATTTACACTAAACCCCCTAACCCCTACATTTACACTAAACCCCAACCCCTACATTTACACTAAACCCCTAACCCCTACATTTACACTAAACCCCTAACCCCTACATTTACACTAAACCCCTAACCCCTACATTTACACTAAACCCCTTACCCCTACATTTACACTAAACCCCTAACCCCTACATTTACACTAAACCCCTAACCCCTCTACATTACACTAAACCCCTAACCCTACATTTACACTAAACCCCCTAAACTCCTACATTTACAACTAAACCCCCTAACACCCTACATTTACATTAAAACCCCTAACCCCTACATTACACTAAAACCCCTAACCCCTACATTTACACATAAACCCCTAACCCTACATTTACACTAAACCTAAACCCCCATAACCTCTAACACATTTACCACTTAAACCCCCTAACCCCCTACATTTACACCCTTATTAAACCCCTAACCCCTACATTTACACTAAACCCCTAACCCCTACATTTACACTAACCCCTAAACCCTACATTAACACTAAACCCCTAACCCCTACATTTACACTAAACCCTAATCCCTACAATTACACTACATTTAAAACCCCTAAAAGACCCCTAACCCCTACATTTACACTGTAAACCCCCAAACCCTACATTTACAATAACCCCATAACATCTACATTTACACTAAACCCCTAACCCCTACATTTACATTAAACCCCTAACCCTCTACATTTACACTAAACCCCTAACCCCTACATTTACACTAAACCCCTAACCTCTACATTTAAACTAAACCCCTAACCCCTACATTTACATTAAACCCCTAACCCCTACATTTACACTAAACCCCTAACCTCTACATTTAAACTAAACCCCTAACCCCTACATTTACATTAAACCCCTAACCCCTACATTTACATTAAACCCCTAACCCTCTACATTTACACTAAACCCCTAACCCCTACATTTACATTAAACCCCTATCCCCTGTACTGCACCAAGAAAGAAATGCTATCAAGTCCTCCCATAAACTTTATGATTATACTAATGTAATCTAATTGACAAATCAAATATGAATGGGCTATAGAAATGAGCCTAATGAAGCCAGCACAGCCTTGATAAATACAAATGAAAGCACAAATTCTTTGAACATCAAAGTTTCCAGAAGAAATGACCGGCTTTCTGTTCAATAGCGTTTGGAAAAGAACATGGTATTACCATGCACTGCAGCAAAGGTGCGGCGCGTACACTGACCGTATCAGCCGTGTGTGGAAACCCTCTCCCTCTTTATTATGCTCTATTACTCACTGTCTCCTACAGCCAGCCAAAAACACATTTGGCCCAGCGTGCAGTTTTCCTGCTAAAGACAAGGTCTTCAGTGCTGTGAATCAATTTTTATGGGTCTATATTTCTTACAGAGTCTCTTTTTTACTTTTTGGAAAGAAGGACTAACTTACCTCCAGAGCAGAGGACACACCACCACGCGTTGGGCTACCGTGTCCTCAGGACGCTGTTTATGGAAGTCACAACTTTCGCAGGTAATGGCATACATACCTCATTTCTAGGAGCTCACTGAAACAACCGGAGATGAAAAAAAACTTGCAGATGCGATGTTTAAACTCGTGATGCTCGCTGAGCTACAACCAAAGCCAGGCTTGTTAGCCAAATTAGCGGTTAAGCTCGACAACAGGATCAAGGCGAACAAAACTACAGAGTGGCAACATGCACCAAGTGAAACCGAGGGGTATATGAGCAAACAGACTGATCACAAGCAGGTGTGTGTGGTTGGAGAAGGTGATTGGGCTCTGACCAACATGTGACGCTGACATTACAGGGTGGTGGGTTATGGGAAATGGAGTTTTGGAGATCGGAGGTGGAAGGAGAACGTTCCCTAGACTTCTGCCACAGTTTTGGACCTTACTTTTAAACAACGTAATAAACAGCAATAGGGCCATCGATGTAACGTTCGCCAATATGACCACTGTAGCTTCTAAAATTAAAACATACTGAGGGCCGATGTGGGCTGGAGGCTGGAGGAGCCATCCTTGAGACCAGAGCGATTGTTGATTTCCTGAACCTACAGTAGTGCACTTTCCTGAAGTGCCCTTGAGCAAGGCACCTAAACCCCAGTGGGTCATGGGGCACTGTGGATAGGGCTGCCCACCACTCCAGGCAAGTGCTCATGAGTTAAATGCAGAAGACAAATTCCTCTGCATGCCAACACAACTGGCAAAATCAACTCTACTCAGAGAATGATTGGCCTCACCTAAGCGATGCACAGAGCATGGAACTTAACTCCACACTGATAACATAGTAAGCTTGATGTCCACTAGCTGCTGATCATGTGATTATGACACCACTGCCATGAACAACCACAAGACAGCAGGTTGAGGAACTTGATGATTCCAGGGACCGTATCTCCAGTTTCCTGAAGGATTGCAATACAACCCAGGGCAAGGACACATCACACCCTGGAGTTTGGAATTTG
This sequence comes from Prochilodus magdalenae, assembly GCA_024036415.1. Lineage (NCBI taxonomy): Eukaryota > Metazoa > Chordata > Actinopteri > Characiformes > Prochilodontidae > Prochilodus > Prochilodus magdalenae. The sequence continues at coordinate 14,349 of JAMWET010004100.1, read as the reverse complement.
CTCCCTGGCCTTTGTGGTTGCCGATCTACGGTGCTTGAGTTATGTGGAGTCATGATGCTCTAATTTCGGCCATCTGGGTTGCACTTATATAGGATGCAAGTCTGGGGTTAATACGACTGATTCCCTAAAGGCTATTCAGGGATCCAGGATGTTATCCTGTGGTTTTATTCATGAGAGCGTTAGCGATTAGTCAACACTGACTCCACTTTCTTCACATCGTCATTCTACCCCTACTACATACAGTACCAAACAAAATCCCATTTATGTAATTTTCAGTCAAAACGGCCTTTAAGAAATGTTTTTTTTAGAAGATGTTTCTGAAGAGATTAGATAAGGGTATTACACTTGATAATATACTGGCATAAGGGAGACCACATCTCCTAACAACCACCTGGAAGACCTGGTAGGCTGACCAACACTGTCCCTATCAAATAAACAGCACTTAAAGCTTTCATCTCTGAGAGAGGAGAACCACAAGCTCCACTCTTGCTTCAGAGAGCATCCACAGGTGCTTCCATCCATCCTTCTACTCATACCACCCAGACACCTATGGAGGCCTGAAAGGAGGTGTAGCTGTTCAAGAAGCTCCTCACTGAGAGGAGACACACATCTAATAAGAAGGTGCTGGTGTTCTCAGAACAATGGGCTGCCCACCCCAGAGTCCAGAACCTCAGTAGCACTGGATGGTGAGAGGAACCAGAAAGCCAGCTGAACCAACTTCTCAGACTGAACTTTGGAGGTGTGGCTGAAAGTGAGCCTCCTGAAAAGAATGACAGCTAGAGTAGAGGCTGGGCACACTGAACACTTGCCTTCCTAACTTATAGGGGACCCATTATCTTATCCGGTTCTCCCACAGAATCCATATTTCTCGGCTGCCTAAACTGGTTGGTGAAATTCCATCCCTTTCTTGTCCCTCTCTGTTACACGATGATGTCATCACGCAACACATTGCCCACCTACCGGGTAAGCTTGGCATGCCCTCACACAGCGAGCTAAAACTGGGCGCTCTAAACCAGTCTAGCCTGCGATGGTGGATCTACCAGCTTGTTCTACGGGACCTTCAGGACCATGATATGGCACAACTGACTCTGTTGGTAGAACAGGCACAGAGGTGAGGAGACGGAACATGTAGAAGGATGCCGCTCTCACAGCTGACCAATCAGAACAAGGCTGACTATGAGCTGACCAATCAGAGTGCACAGAGTTCAATGGGAGGCGGGGCTTAAAGCTCTAACACAGGTGCTCTAACAGAGCGACTCCAGCAGACCCTACACATCACACTTCAGCACTGCAGATCTGAAAATGAGCATAGTGGGTTCCCTTTAACACCGGCTTGGCTTTGGCACCTGCCTGTGCCCATACCTCCATTGGAAAGACTGGTCATCTGCTGGCATGGAGGCTGGGCAAAGACTGAGCTGGTCATGAATGAAGGTCTGGGGTCTGCTTAGCGTGATCGCTTACCTCCTGGACATACAATACTGCAGAAACGGATCTGTCCTCCTGTGAATCCACAATCAGGAGGTGCTGGAATGTGCAGGAGAGTGAAGGAGTGGAGAGTAGAGGGAGGAGAACAGGGGAACAGATGGTGACGGAGGAAGCAATGATGAGGAGAGAAGAATAAATATTTATATCCCCTAATGCTCCCCGCATGACAGATTCTATATTACATCTGAATGCCACGCCAAATCTCAACCATGAGCAATGTGCTGGTGGAGCAGAGCACCAATAACACATCTGAGGGAGAAAGAGAGAGAGAGAGAGAGAGAGGGAGAGAGAGACAGAGAGAGAGAGAGAGAGAGAGAGAGAGAGAGAGAGAGAGAGAGAGAGAGAGAGAGAGGGGAAATAATGG
>JAMWET010004100.1:0-7500 GCA_024036415.1 Prochilodus magdalenae | reverse complement strand
AGACATGACAACCTGATGTTTCTTTGTCCGGTCACTAAAATATTTCACTGGTTTGATTGTAGTCTTGATCTGTTTAGCTTGCTAGCGTTAGTGCTATGGATGCTACTACGTGACTTGAGCTGAAAGCATAAGAGTAACTATACTAGCACTGGTGTTAGCTTTAGCGCTAGCTCTAATGTGAGCTCATCTGAAGGGACAGTTTCTGTTGGTTGCCCAAACTTCCTCTTTATTAGACATGACAACCTGCCGGTTCTTTGTCCGGTCACTAAAAGATTTCACTGGTTTGATTGTAGTCTTGATCTGTTTAGCTTGCTAGCACAAGTGCTACAAATGCTACTAGGGACTTGAGGTGAATGCATAGCAATATCCAAGATAGGCAAACGGTCAGTTACATGGCAAAGATTTATGAATAAATAAATTACATTTACATTTAATTTACATTCTGTAGAATTCGGCCTGCCATATCCCTCTTTGCCTCGAACACCAAGCATTGACAAATACATGCAGGAATGTAAAGGACGCCCTTCCCATCTACCAAACAAGACTGTACACACACCAATAACTTTTCATCAGATTCATGAAAAATTCATAACAAGACATCCCCTCTCCTACTTCGACAGCAATGTGCTATGGGTTGAAGGAAATTGGCTAGTTCCCACACATTTCTCCGCTGAGCTATGATAAATAATGAAACAAAATATGAGTAGAAGGTGTTTGGAGGCCTGTACGCCTCGGCTGACTTAAGTGGGTTAAAGAAATGTGTGGCTTATTGAATAAACAAGTGTAGGACACTCCGATGGAATCAAGCGAGGGGAAGTGAGCGAGGTTCCGATTTGAGACCGGATTTGAAGACACTGGATGACAGTAAGGAAAGGACAAGGCACAGGAGTGGGCATATGCCAACCTGCAGGGGGGACAAAGCTGAAACTCCGGACCCCTGCCTTGAGTGTCATCTGTCGTCAGCAGGAGGGTGAGGATGATGAGGGATGAGAGGAGGAAGGAGTAACCCCATAGGAGGGAGAAGGGTAAGAGTGAAGGTGAACACCCTCATTCACCCAGGCAGAAATGCACCCCCGTATGGATTTCTGGTTGGAAGTTACTCGGAATGGGCCAGATGAAGCTTTGCCTTAGCCTTAGTGTCGTATGTACGTTGAGGTAGTTCTTTCTGTTTTGGTTTAACCCTTAGGTGTCACTGTAATGGTTATTGTTTCACAATGAATGATATATTTTCATACCATGTGATTCACAACAAGCTAGACTCAATGCAACATTCACTTCCAGAGAACCTGTAGACGTACTACATTTGGCCTGCCCTAGAGTCATTCCAGGCCAGCTCTCCTACACCAGTACATGGATTTCCATGAAAAATTAATGCAGGATCTACAATTTAATTCCAGCAACAATGCAAAACGTTCCTAAGCCCTGAACAGGTGCTTGATGGGGGCCTTTCCAAGAGACTGTTTGTATAGTATCAAGCAACAGGAAGTACAGGATACAGAACTCTATAAAGCTTTATATAGTAGAAGAATACCCTGCTGGTTGGCTTTTTTAAATCTTCTACTATATAAAGCTTCATAGAGTTCTGTATCCTGTACTCTATATATATATATATAGACTTGCTGTCTTGTTCACAGATGCGCCAGCACCAACAGTTTGTCCTCTTTTGAACTCTGGTATGTCCCATAATGTTGTGTGCATTGCAGTATTTTGAGCAGAACTGTGCTCTTACCTGCTAACTGAACCTTCACACTCTGCTCTTACTGGTGCAATGTGCAGTTAATGAAGATTGGCCACCAGGCTGGTCCAATTTAGCCATGAGACCTCCCACACTAAAATGACAATTGTTTCAGTTTCATTGTCCAACCCCTGTATATATATATATATATATATGTATATATGTTTTTTATGTTTTGATCGTTGAGACTGGGAAGGTGCTTTTCCACATTGCATGCAGTTGCACATGGTGACCACAGAGGTCTCCAAACACATGTTGTTAGTTGAGTAGCTTTAGAGTCAAGCATTAGATTAAATAATCTTATTTTAAACTAGATTAGATTGGATTAGATTAGATTGGATTAGATTAGATTAGATTAACCGTTGTCAGTGTGCAGACTACAGGTACAGAGCTAATGAAATTTAGTTAGCATCTAACCAGAAGTTCAATAGCCAGTACAAAATGCAGGAAAGTAACCATGGCAAGCGATGTAGAGGTTACCACCCTAACTATAGACAGTGGAGGGGTAGAAAACTCTGATGCTAGTATTATATTTTACTATATGTTATATTATATATTATGATACACAGTATTTTATATTGTATACAATGTATTTTGATGGAGAGAATACATTGTGAGTGTAGATGAGAATTGTAAGAGTTGCAAGGGGGTCTCTCTTTCATGTTTTTTGACATGTGTAGTGGATTTTTTCGTTCATGTTTTCTTCCCTACCCGCTATTCCAGAGAGATTCTTTGAATACCAAAAAGGATGTTTGCGCAATCAAAAGGCTTTTGTGTTACTCTTCTGCCGTTCTTTCATTCGTCTTTCTCTCGTTTGTATCCATGGTGGGAGCATATATTTAATATAATAATAATAATAATAATAATAATAATAATAATAATAATAATTTCTATATTAGTATTTATTATTAGTATTTGCAGCAATGAATCTTTAATCTCAGTGATAAACATCTAACTAAGGATTTAAATGTTGTTTTTTGCACCACTACAAACTAAACTGAACTAACGGCCTGAACTGTTTTGTTTTCTTCATGCAAATCCAAGATTTGATTGACACCGGCTTAGGTGAGTTGCCGTGGAATGACTCTAATAATAAACGGAGAGAAAATCGGATGGCGGGAAATGAAGATGGAGGGCAGGAAGGAAAAGCAGAGCGAGACGAGATGGAGGACCATGGTGCTAGTTTAGACAACATCACAAACGGAGGGTAAACAAACAGGAACCCACATCACAGCAACATATCCCTGATAGCACGATGACGTGAGACCACTGCTTGCGCCACCTGGTGGTCCACTGGTGCTTTGCTAAGTGTCGGCCCATGAAAGACATATAAGTAGATCGGACAGTGAGTGGAAAACCCCTCCATACCCACCGTATGGAGGGGTTTTCCGCTCACCGTCCGACCTACTTATATGTCCCTCATTTATGACTTTGGTTATACTTTACAGATGCAGTGAATCATTTAGTAGAGTTAGCAACCACATCCTCAGCTAACTCATTTTAAATCAGACCTAGGGCCTGTTGGGATGGGATTAGTCCTACATGGGGAAGTGGGGTAATGTAATTATCACCAGGGTTTCTCCGTGATGTTAGTCCTGTCTGAATGCGCCATGCCACTAATCTTTACTGATGGTTCCAGAGTCGTTCATCTCCTGTAAAAGGAGCCACAATAATAACCTCAGGTTTTATTAAACCCATCCCACTCGGCCTGTGAGTAAATATTCCGTCATGTCCTGTGGATAAAGAGTTCTCCGCAGTTTCTGAACCACCTGAGGTGAGGTACAAACCTCACATCTAGAAGACGAGGCAAAGGTCTTAGATTTAGCTAGAAAAGTGCAAGTCCTGAAGGATGGTTGCACAGCTTGCTCAGTGAGGAACGAAGGATGAATAAACAACACACGGAGGAGTGCTAAGACTATACACAGCTCTGGAAAAATTTAAGAGACCACCTCCAACTGATCAGTGTCTCTAGTTCTCCAGGTTCTGGGTTTGTGTGGGACCAGAATCCCTCAGTTCTGTTTGATCCTCTACACTACTGGAACCATGTCTCCCAAACTCCAGATCAGATATTGTATTAGATCTGTGTATTTAGAAAATCACTAATGACCTCCAGAAGCCTGTTTTTAGAACCATGCTCGCTGTGCGTTTCACCCCAGCCACCGCTCGCCAGTCTCTCTGTAGGTCACTTGAGGTCATCTTACGGTGGGTAAGGGACATTGGAATGAGATGGCGCTCATCACGGTCAGTAGAGAGTGGGTTTGGCCCTCTGCCAGTCTGTAGCTGTGTTGTCCTGTGTGTTTGCTGCTGGACCTTGTTCTTATGAACCAGACGCTCACTGTATCTGCCAGTGAAGCTAGAACCCAACCTTTGGTTCCTCACTGAAAACCTGCTGTACATGTGGAGATGCTGATAGAAGAAGATCTTATACGTAGGACAGTAATGTGGTTGGTGAGTTATTAAGGCAGCAGATATTAAAACTCCCGTCTCTGCCAAAGGTCCTTCTACACTAATGAATACATGTCGTGTACTTTTAAAATATTATACTCCACTCCTCCTGACTGAAGGCTGAGGTCAGCTTCTTATTTTCCAGAATGTAACTTCTGCACCATTTAAGATGGAACAGGACAATTCCAACCAGAAGCTGGTGAACAGGAAGCTGACTTGACTGGCCAAAAGCTCCTTGTGCCTTTTGGTTAGACCAACCTGAGGAAACATGAATGATTATTTTTCCATAGGTCCATAGAAACCTTGGGAAAGAACTCGCCATGCAGAAAGTCACTTCCTGCCCTCCATCTGCAGTTCACACCACAGCAAACTGATGGCATGTAGTTATTTGTTAAAGCCAACCTCCTAATAAACTAAAGGACTAGTTTTTACAATTTATATTCTGTATTTATTATTCTGTTTTGTATTATTCTATATTTCAATCCTCTAAAGACAGAAAACATGGTCACAAATGTAGAAAGTTTTGCTTTCTTTCTTTTTTTCCAAACGAGACTGCACACTCAATAATATCTCGGATTCGAATCGTAATAAAATAACCTCCATTTTTTTAGACCATTGACTTCTCTTTAATTTATGAAAATATGTAACCAATACTCAGTTCTTTCTTTGTTATTCTGTTGTGCTGGTTCATCTCTTGGGACTGCTGTACTCGCACCTCACTGTGGAGCTTTAGGCATGTTGCTTTAGACCACAAAGGAAGAAGAGTGAGTAATGCCTAACAGATGTTCGTTTGCGTATCTATGCTCAAGTTTCCACTGGAATTCTAAAAAATGAATCCTTTGTTTGTAAAAAAAAAAAAAAAAAAAAAAAAAAAAACAAAAATAAGGGTGACACTTCCAGGACACTTCCAGGTACGTAACACCCACCCAGTTAGAACGAAACAAGCCCAATCTATTTCACGATTTGCAATAAATTCAATCATAACTGATAAAACCTTGTTGAAAACAGTCATATGATGCTGTATTTAAGGCTGTAATATCTAATCTACCAGATTATAAAATGGATTCACTTTTCAATTTTCTCACTTATGAGGTAGGGCTGCTGTATTAACCCCACTAAGCATTCTCAGTGTTGGCTAACACTATCAGCTGAAGCTAATCACAGTTTAGCAAATCTCTCTTTACTCCCCAGATGAAGATGGAATTACCCCATCACTATTAAACATCAGACAGAGCTCCGGATTGTAAACTAGGACAGTATGATGATCTAACTTCATCTTTATCCGGAGAGTAAAGGTTTGCTAAACTGTGATTAGCTTCAGACTGCTTAGTATTAGACAAGTACTGAGGACCCTCAGTGCTAATACAGCAGCAAACTCAGTGTGCTAATATATTGTTAGCATCTCAAAGCCGCGCTGCCTTATGTAGAAAACCCTATAGAGTAATAAATCTAATAATATCGATCACAGGCACATCATCATACCATCCTAGCTTACAGTCTGGAGCACTTACTGGGTGTATAATAGTGCCTGTTAAAAACTATATCTGTATTAGCACCGGGGATCCTAATCACAGCTTAGCGAATCCTCTGCTGTACAGATGAAGATGAAGTTGAGGGCTCCAGAGTGTAAGCAAGGACAGTATGATGATGTAACTTCATCTTCATCTTCATTAAGAATTCACGAGTCTGTGTTCAGCTTCAGCTGCTAGTGTTAGCAAACACTGAGGACCCTCAGTGCTAATACAGCAGCGAATTCATGTGCTAATACTGTTAGCTTCTCATAACCGGCTGCCTTATGAAGTAACTCTATAGAGTTATGAATCTAATAATATTGATCGGCACATCATCATACCATCCTAGCTTACACTCTGGAGCGCTGATCGATCATATAACAGTGCTGGTGTCTTCATCTTTATCTGGAGCGTAGAAGATTTGCTAAACTGTGATTAGCTTCAGCTACTAGTGTAACAAACACAGAGGATCCTCAGTGCTAATACTGTTAGCTTCTCGTACCTGGTCGCCTTATTTAGTAACGTTACAGTAAGTATTTTACAAGTCATCATCATACTGTCCTAGTTTACACACTGGAGCTTATATTGGTGGTATAATAGTGCTGGTGTAACTTCCTCTTTACTGAGGATCCTCTGTGTAGGCTAAAACTAGCAAAAAGCTAATCACAGTTTAGCAAATCCTCTACTCTCCAGATAAAGATTAAGTTACATCATCATCTGCCCTGGTTTATACTCTGGAGCTTTTATTGGTGTACAATAGTGCAAGCGTAGAATCATCTTCATCTGGAGAATGAAGAAATTGCTTAACTGCTAGCAAAAACTGAGAAACTTCTGTGTTTGCTAACACTAGCAGCTGAAGCTAATCACAGTTTAGTGAATCCTGTACTGGCCAGATTACATTACATTATCATGTGGTGATATAATAGTGCTGGTGTAACTTCATCTTTATTGAGGATCCTCTGTGTTTGCTAACACTAGCAGCTAAAGCTAATCAGAGTTTAGTCTGGAGCTTTTATTGGTGTGTAATAGTGCGGGCATAGCTTCATCTTCATCTGGAGAGTGAAGAACTTGCTAAACTGTTTTAGCTTTAGCTGCCATATTAGCACTGAGAATCCTCTGTGTTTGCTAACACTAGCGGCTAAAGCTAATCAGAGTTTAGTCTGGAGCTTTTATTGGTGTGTAACAGTGCAGGTGTAGCTTCATCTTCATCTGGAGAGTGAAGAACTTGCTAAACTGTTTTAGCTTTAGCTGCCATATTAGCACAGAGAATCCTCAGTGTTTGCTAACACTAGCAGCTAAAGCTAATCAGGGTTTAGTCTGGAGCTTTTATTGGTGTGTAATAGTGCGGGCGTAGCTTCATCTTCATCTGGAGAGTGAAGAACTTGCTAAACTGTTTTAGCTTTAGCTGCCATATTAGCACTGAGAATCATCTGTGTTTGCTAACACTAGCGGCTAAAGCTAATCAGAGTTTAGTCTGGAGCTTTTATTGGTGTGTAACAGTGCAGGTGTAGCTTCATCTTCATCTGGAGAGTGAAGAACTTGCTAAACTGTTTTAGCTTTAGCTGCCATATTAGCACCGAGAATCCTCTGTGTTTGCTAACACTAGCAGCTAAAGCTAATCAGAGTTTAGTCTGGAGCTTTTATTGGTGTGCAATAGTGCGGGCGTAGCTTCATCTTCATCTGGAGAGTGAAGAACTTGCTAAACTGTTTTAGCTTTAGCTGCCATATTAGCAGCTGAGAAATCATCCTGTGATTTTGCTAACACTAAGAGGCCTAAAGCTAATCAGAGTTTAGTCTGGAGCTTTTATT
>JAMWET010004099.1:277500-400723 GCA_024036415.1 Prochilodus magdalenae | reverse complement strand
TGTCACTGGTTAATTAGGTATAAACCTCCATGTTACAGGGCTCGGGTGGCGCATTATGCATGCTCGTTTCAAAAAATGAGCTTCAGTCAGTCACTGCAGTGTAGCAGATGTCGTGAAAGAGCAGGACATAAGTTTGAGAGGAGGCTAAAAATGCTGCTAGGTCCAACACAATTATTAGAGAATACTTTTTATTATCATCTGTGTTATTCCGGCAAGGTTTAAACATCGTTGAACCTAGAGAATTTCCACTACTACTTGGCATTCTTATTACCATTCATTGCTTATTTTGACATCATTTAATGTCAAGGGTTCATCAGCCATTACACTGTGGGAGACCTAAAATATACTCGGTGGTGGGTGAGGTGTGCATAACGGAAGCTAGCTTCACAGTATCATCCTGGATACTCTAAAATGTTTTAGTAAGAGTCACCAACCACATGGGATTTGAACGTTTAATCCATGTCCATTTTTCAACATTGGTTGCCCGTACCACAGCCATACACACTGCTATTATTAACATTTATGGATTTAGACCTTAACTACTCTTTTATTTCAAGTAGTGACTTGGATTGATCATCTACAGTGCTTAGCCACGCAGTGTAGTGGTTGGGAATCTTGCGTATGCCAATCTAAATGATAGTTGTTCCTTTAATTTTTTGAGTCAGTGTAGAAATGTTATGAACATGTCCTATTGAAAAAAATATATATAACTACTGAACTTCATCTGGGTATTTGTACATGTCTCTCCTACAACTCCCTAGGATTGTAAATTAAGTTGTCAACACCACAGCATTTTTAGCCCTGATGGGCTGTAAAATTAACATACTGCCGAACTTGTGCAAGGTTTGAAGAAAGGAAGAGCGCAGGAGCCAATAATAGTGAGCAGAATTTCACTAGTAGTGTAAGGAGAATAGTACCAACACTGTCGTAGTCAACATACACCTAGCACATCCGATCAGCAATGTAGAAAAAACATCAGAAATACACTGGACAACTCAATAAGCAAAATCCAAAACTCAGAGATCAGAACCACGAGAAATAGAGCACTAAAGGTCTTATGGAGCCGAGGACACATCTCTGTGAGCGTGAGGAATCCAACAAGACTTCACAATGAAAAATCACACAAGTCAACCTTATATAGGCAAGCTAAAATGCTAAACAGTTTGCAAGCGTGCAGTCAGCTGGAACTAAATAAAACTCGTAGGGTGTGACAGCATGACCTCCATGCAGTCTGGGGAGGCTTAGCACCACGAAGTACGTGACGACACTTGACACCTTGTAAACACAATTCCCATTTGGACCTTTGCGGAGGAACTCCTTGTAGTGCGTTAGGCCTTAGTAACCATCCATATGTAAATATATTTCCTTTTTTTTTTCTTTTTCATATGTAAATATCTATCTTTATTGTATATTACTGCTCTGTTTACTGTTTATTAAGTGTCACACTAAATTTGCGCTGTATGCAAATACAATAACAATAAAAGGGTTTTTGGGGCAATTTCTGTTCATTCATCATGAGATTTTTACACTTTGTAAACAGGAACTGCTGTGTTTAAATAATGCATAAAAGTAAAAATGAGCATGCATGAGTATTCCTTTGGGACATGGACAATTTGTACTAGTGGGTTTGGACAATGGGAAATACACTGAAACACACTGGTTTTAGCCACTCGAATCATTTTTATGAGGTATGGGTGTTAGGGTCCCGTAGCCTTTTGCTGTCGCAATACAGGCGTCAGTTAGATCTTGGAATTGACATAATAACTTATTGCGTCTTCGCCACAGTGGTCAGTTTGTCAATATCAGTTTAAGTCCAAAATCTTTCTATGCAATAGATACGTGTGCCAGCCGTCACATATATCGTGATGCTGGTGGACGGTTCGTCCTTCCTTGGTGGTAATGCTGACATTACCCTGGATTACGCGTGGCGTCTTTGATACAATCACAAAGGACCTTGCTGTCTTGGTTTCACAGATGCGCCAGCAAGGACGTGGCACCAACAATCATGCCTCTTTTGAACTCGCTGGATTATGCTCACTAGTGATGGAATGTGAGGCATCGCACATCACAGAATACCTATGTATTATACATTATAACTATGTACCACTTACCTGTAACTGCTTAACTTTGATAATGGTGCAAAAGGTAACTGAAGGGTTCACCTTAGTTTTTACTTTTTAGGCGACCCCACCTCTGTGTGATAGAGGAGGGAAAAATCAAGAGTAAGTGGAACAGAACAGTACTGTGGTTGTTGTGAATCCAGGATCCCCTCAGGCCACTAATGGTTTAGCCCGGGGGAGTGGTACCTGTATTAAATGTGGTGTTACTGGGGGTACTGGGGGGCCGGAGGTTTCCCCCCTTTTCTTTCTAGATAGAGCGTGGTTTAGGGATCTGCCCTGACTTTGTAGTCATAAACCGAACACACTCTTGACCAGTAGGAGTAATATCTTTGTCGTTTTTATTTCTTTTTGTCCGTGTGCACTGCGCATTTTTTCTGTAAATATGTAATTAGTCCTTCGTTGGTTGTAGTAAATAAAGGGTGAAGGGTTGAAAAAAACGACTCTTGTGCATCACCGCACCTCCTTTTTCCAGACCTCTAGGACTTTGTTCGCCCTTTTAGACCGCTGGACACTGGACCCATAAAGGGCGCCCCCTACCACGACTTTTGTCCGGTAGAAGGATGCGCTTTATCACAGTCACCCATAATGTTGTGTGCATTGCAGTATTTTGAGCAGAACTGTGCTCTTACCTGCTAACTGAACCTTCACACTCTGCTCTTACTGGTGCAATGTGCAATTAATGAAGATTGGCCACCAGGCTGGTCCAATTTAGCCATGAGACCTCCCACACTAAAATGACAGGTGTTTCAGTTTCATTGTCCAACCCCTGTACTTTCTGGTTCATATAGAAACTGAGCTGCAAAAACAGCCCTTTTTGAGTTCACTAGTTTTGTGACGTCATGATAACCTGCCAATTAGAGCAAATCATTTACATGCATTAGTATGTAATGTTTAAGTAAGGGATAAAGGTTGTTGGAGAAATGGTCCTATAGAAGTGTATGATGATTCTTCAGGTATATGAAGTCATGTTGGGCAATAATACAAAAGACAACTGTAGAATATGCAGTCTTTAAAATAAAGAGTAATCCTATATGTTAGTGCCCCAACACAAAAGCTACATCATCATATCCTGCATACAAAATAATTCAGATTTTTGAGTGAGCTGCTGTTTGAAGTTTCACCTTTATAGCAAATCAGTATGTTACCACATTGGAGAGACAGAGGGAGAAAAAAGGTGAGAGGCTTGACAATTTGACAGCAGTATAATCCTATAGGCTGCAGAATGAGGCATCAGTAAATACATACGGGGGAGAACACCAAGAAGGCTTTCGCTTCTCTTTCTCCAGTATGGTTGAATATTCACCCTAGCACTCTGGGATCCACATCTAATGATCATTGAATTGACTACATAAAAGGAATCTGGGTCAAGGTCAGTCTGAAAGCATGTCTCAGATTCACATGATGCTCATGCATTATGAATACTGAGTAAATATTGAGCTTTAAAACATGCGTGTCTCAGAAGACGGACAACCTTGAAACTCTGTGGAACAATAAGCATTTTCTCTTTCACAAGTCATTTCAAAGCACAGGGCCGAGCACATCAGACGCGGACTTGAAGCGACACCAGCAACACTTACAAACACGTCACACGCCATTGTGTGTGGTGTTCGTGTGGGTGCCTGCGCTCGCCTGTGTGTGTTTTTCTCAGCCAAGGCATCAAGAGATTCTCTCTCTCTTTCTCTTTCTTTATCTCTCTCTCTCTCTCTACTACTCGAGGACACAGAAGAGCTTTTCGCCGACTCGCTGTCACTTCAGCTGGGCTCAACCTCTCATCTCGGCGCTTGAAAGCAGCGGCTGGTTGCTGGAGATGTGAGGGCGGTTCAGCTCCTCTGTCTCATCAAAAACGCTCGCTGCCAGCCATCCCACCGTCACATAGACCCCCTCCACTTTCAGCCTCACCCAGTCCCCCATGAAGATCGCCTCGGGAGATTGGAGGTCTGTGCCTCAAACAGACGTAATCCATAGCAAAGTTTATCTTCGCTTTGCTGGCTAATCCTTGCTCCAGCTCAGTGAATCCCCCGCCTCCCACCAAACCCCAAAACACAGACACACACACACACACACCAATGTTTACTATGTGCAGAGTGAAATTCATTACAGCAAAAGAAAGGAACGACTAAGATCACCATGCCAGTCTGTTGTCATTTTTTCCCCGTTGGTTAAAATGCTCGTTTCTCTCATTTTGTTCTGGGTCAGCAAAACAGAAACACGTAATATGAAAAACACAGAGATGTTCTCCTCAGCCTTGAGGCTAAAGCCTAGAAAGCGTGGGCCTAAGCAAGAATCTCGTGCAAATGCTGAGATAATGTGTTTTAAACCTGCAGCATTACTTTCGAAGGGCCCCTGCCATGCACCGACAGTGAGACTCTCCATTTGTCCCACACTGTTCTTCTGCAAAGGCATTAAGTAAAGGACAGCGTGTCCTCTTTTTATTAAATGAAGAGCACTATAGCCGGCTCTTGTTTACCCGAAGGTTCTGATTAATAAAAATGAGATGAAGGATTAGACCCCATAATTCAAATGCTGGCAAATAATGAATTTATGTTTAAACTGTATCTGCATAGTGCTGAGGCTGCTATTCTGAACAGTACTAATAATCTTCTTGAGCTCCTGCCATGCCTGCTACTTCATCTTCTTTTCAATCTCCTTCTAGTTTCTAAAGCTATTTTTCATCATACCTTCTCCTTTGTTTAACACGGACATTGCTGGATCTGACCTGTCTCAGTAATAGATGGCTGTATGTCTCAATTTAAAACTGTAGAACCCCTACTGTCTCTAACAGCTCTGTGCCAGCGCTGGTGCCAAAATCTCGAACCGTTCTCCACTTTTCCACTGCAAAAAAAGAAACGGTCCAGCCCCACAGAATCACGGAATCTCTGGCGGAAGTGGCAGAAGGGCGTGATGCTGCAGGGTTCTGTTATTGGGCCACTGTCTTTTGTTACAAGCTTTATTTTTACATGCTGCCACTTGGCTATATAATATTTCATGTACATCATTAATTCTATTAATGTATCTATTAATTCTATTGTATAAGCTCCTAGGTTAGCTTGGGGTTTAGATTGACCTTTAATAGCACACAAATTATGAAACAATTAAAATGAAGTCTGCCTCAAACACAACTGTGCATTGAAGTTGACTTTTTGTATTGGGTGAGATATTTCCATGTGCATACAATAAAGCATAATATAAATTAATTTAAAAAATGATTTCCCAGGCATAGAGTGCTTCATCTTATGTTTTTTATTTTATTTTTTTTTATAAGAGATTATTAATCAATTTTTTTTTAAAGATTTTCACATATGTCCTTTCAAAATTCACTTTATTTTTCACAGCATTTATTTTAATTTTTTTTTTACAGCAGGGACAGCACTGCATTAACAGTGTGCTAATTTGCACTCAGTTCTAGTGGGAACTCACCTAATTTGTCTGGGGGTGGGGAGATGAGATGCAACTTTAGCCTTTCCTTTGTGTCTTTACTATCACAAGCCTCCACCTCCTCCTCCTAGCCTCTCTCTCCTCCAGATCTTAAATAAGGGCATTTCATTCCATGCTTACATATGCCTGTCTCACACCTTGCCTTGCTTTTTTACCCACAGCATGGGACATTTGTACAGTAAAACTTGAGCACCCCCCCCCAACGAAGACAAGGCTGATTCCACACACTCCTGTAGTAAACCAGATCAACTGCTGTCCCTCTCTAATTAACGCTACACTCCTGGACTTGCTACACACAACAAGTATATTTATAGTACAATTAGTGTGGTATCTTTTCCATCATAAAGACAGCTTTAGAGATAAGATCCCTCTTTCCAGACACAGAGGTGCACAGCAGCCATCGCTAAGATTCCCTCACCCCAGATCACTGAACTTGTGTGTTTACCCATCATCCCTAGGACATAGCTGGGTCAACTTGACCCACTCGACCCATTTTTCAGTGTCTCCAGCCATCCCTAATGTTTTTTTCTCCTGTACTACAGTGTTGTATATCGGTACTCTTGCAAGCAAAGACCCATAATGAGAATGGGGACCAACAAAAGGGAATCTGGGCTAACTGTGGTAATGTCCACTAAAGCCATCTGTGTACTTCAATGAAAATGAAGCTTTGAGGCCATGACGCCATTCTGACCAGAGTAAATGTGATGTTGAAGACTCTACCATAATCCACAACCAGGATTTTGACCTACATGGTTAATTTGGGAATTAATATACATGTGACTCCATTTACAAAGAGGTGATGTGCTTGGGTTGTGCATGATACAAAGCCAGCTGTATATATGTGTTCTTGTCAGGATTAACAAACTTAGATCGACGAACCTGAGGTAAAAGTCAATTGAGATTTATTAGACTGAGTGGTAATAAAGCACAACAGCATGGACCAAGCAAACACTATGCAGGGGACATGGCAGAGAGAATAACCAGAGAGGCAGGCCGGGGTGGAGAACCAGAGAGCAGGAGAAACAGGCAGAGAATCCATATCACATATCAAAGGGGAGAACAGAGGGAGAAGAGAGAGAGGGGGAGAAGAGAAAGAGAGACAGACAGACAGACAGAGAGAGAAGAGTGAGAGACAGACAGACAGAGAAAAAGAAAGAGAGAGAGAAAGAAAGAGAGAGAAAGAAACAAAGAAAGAAAGAAAGAGAGAGACAAAGAGAAAGAAAAAGAAAGAAAGAAAGATAGAGAGAGAGAGAGAGAGAGAGAGAGAGAGAGAGAGAGAAAGAAAGAAAGAGAAGAGAGAGACAAAGAGAGAGAGAGAGACAGACAGAGACAGAGAGAGAGAGAGACAGACAGAGAGAGAGAGAGCAGAGAGAGAGAGACAGACAGAGAGAGAGACAGTGACAGAGACAGAGAGAAAGAGAAAGAGAGAAAGAGAAAGAGAGAGAGACAGAGAGAGACAGACCAAACAGAAGTCAAAGCCAGAAAAGATAAGTAGAGAAGGCAACCGAACGTTCAGTATGTAAAGTGAGTTTGGCAATACACAGAGTGCATGTGTGTCTGAGTGGTTTAAATACTAGTGGTGAAATAAGATGCAGGTATGTGATAAATCAATACTCAGGCGAGGGGGCGAGAGAATGAGTTGTGATTAGACAGTTCAGGACATGTGATAGTGACATCATCGGGTACTGAACTCTGGGACATGGAGTTTGGGAGATGGGAGGCATCAGGGAAACCTTAACACTGTTAAGTTAAAGTAAGTTAAAGTAAGGGCCTAGATGGGTCTAGGCCCTTATGGGTTAAGATGCTTCCCTCAGGCATAGGCCATTCATAACAATAATCCTAATATCCAGCATCAGGGCCATTTGTAGACATTTTGGAGAATTCAGCACTGGTACTACAAATCTGGAAGTGTTGTAGTACAGTTTATTATATAGAGATAAAAATTACATAATGTATCTAAAAGTATGAAACTCAATAAGTTCAACACATTTCAACATTCCAATGTTATTAAATGCACAGATAATTGATTTTCTCCACAACAAACGAGGTTTATTGTTTTTGCATCTCCGATCATGAGGAAGCCCACACCCACAGTAACTCATGTGGCGAAGGTCATTCATTTCTAAACCAGAATAACAAAATAATTGAGTTAGATTTCTTCAAACATGTAATCAGTTCATTCTCTGAACCAGACTACAGATAACAAGCCAGACAGCACAGCAGGGTAGTGCCTCCAAATGTAGAGACGTGCTTAGAGGGACTTATTCTTCAAACTATAAACTCTTGAGTCATTGCTAACTTGTGACAGCCCCAAGCACAGAAAAGATATAGATTCATGAAGATTTAAATTTGTTCTCTACTGTCGTACTGCCGGATGCTCTACAGCTACAGCTGAAACTACAGCAAATCTGCATCACAGCTCGGACGCCTGTACTCGAGCAGGTGGTTTGGGAGGAAAAGGTTGGAAAACGTTGCTAAATATTCTACATCTAATGACTGTAGCATACCATGTACCATTGTCGTCACGCTGCTCTTCGTGTTCACTCAGGTTTGTTGACGGTGGAGCAGAGGGGCACTGACTTCTCAGGGAGCCCTCATGTTTGTGTGACCTTCTGGCTCTCCCTTTTTGGTTATGCTGTAATAGCCAGGCCTGCCGGAGTCACTGCTGCACTCTGTTAACATCGTATAGTGTGTTCAGGTCTTCTGTCAGAGCTAACAGTCTGTCTGTTCTCTTTGTCTGAGCTGAACTGCTGCCCGTCCTGTGTGGCCTGATGCTGTTGCTACATCTGCTCTGACTGGGAGACACTGGGAGCCTTTAACCCCCATGGAGCTCCTGGGTGTCCTGCACTGTGGAAGCTTGGCCTGCGTCCTGCTGACCCATCTTATGAATCACCAACATCATTACAGACTAATCAGACATTACACTCTGCTTTCTAGCGCTGTCTTGTATCTGGTGTTGACCCGAGGAGGATGGGTTCCCCCTTTGAGTCTTGGTTCCTCTTGAGGTTTCTTCCTTCCTAACTGTCCCGTCACTGTCGCCTTCGGCTTGCTCATTGGGTGCTCGAACACCAGATTCTCTGTAAAGATTCTTTGTAAAGCTGCTTTGTGACAACATCTGTTGTAAAAAGCGCTATAAAAATAAATGTTGATTGATTGATTGATCGATTTACTCAGGAGGGTCAGCAAAATACATACTTCTGCTATATATACACTCTCATCTTCGTCTACATGTGTATACACTTATCATCGAAAGAATGTTTGGAACCAGAAAGAAGTGTCAGATTGCAGTGCTGTTGGGAAGGAAGTTAAAGGTTACCAGGAATAATTAATGATGATAATAATAGACTGATATGGGAAATATTTATTGAGCTACACATACAGAAGTAGTTTCTCTCAGGATGATGTCAGGCCACCATGTTTGCTAAGGCAGAATGCCAGACGTCTCAGCATGGAGTTACAGTAGTCCCTAATAGTGTCCTGTGATAATCCATCCCATGCAGCTTGAATATTTAATGCGGTAAGGATAGAGTTGACACCAAGCCTATCATCTTGTCATTGACCGCGGTGTCTCCAAACACAGATTCATTGGCCGTTTCCACAAAAGACAGAAGCGGGACTCGTCACTTAAGATGACCTGCTGCCATTCTAAATCACTCCACGACAGTGTGGCCCAGTCTTTGGCGACACTGACCCCACGTCAGTTGTTGTAACAGTCTGCATGCAGGCAGTCCTGTGCTATGCAGCCGTCTCCCAGTAGTGCTAGCACTGACAGGATGACTGATGGATGGCACCACTGCTCGCTGAATGTCTGCTATCGTGTCTGTTGGTTCAGTGGAGAACAGCGTTAGGTCGATCGTAACTTACGTCAGTTTGAGTCACATGTGCAGCTGAGCGTGAAATGTGAATCGTTCACATTTCTCATGAAGTCAAACCTACTGACTAAGTTTCATTCCTGTCGGTTGATTCCTTTAGGGTGCAACTATTTGAGAAAGCATTTTTCGATGATGAGAGATGATCTCAGAACAAAGCATTTGTTGCTAACTGCTAATAGAACGCTACTAGAACAGTGATCCATTACAATACAGTGCTAAAATTCTTTGGAATAATCCGTTGACTAGTAAAAGCAGTATGCATCTATACCTAAATGATGATGTGTCTACACTGACATAACAATAACTTCATATCTACAGTGTAGCATCATACAGGCTGTGCACATACGCGGTGTGTTCAATAATCGTAATGAGGCAGAAAACGCAAGGCTGACTAATTAGAAACATTAGTGCTCACAAGGGAAGCAATAATTACAGATACAGAGCCGGGACTTTAAAGAAGAGCAATTTTCACACCTCACCAATGCTAGGGGCTACAATGATTCACTCGTGTACGCCAGCAATTCCTCCAACGTAACGTCGTAATTAAGCTTGCTTCACTGCAGACACTCATGGGCTCAGGAGTACGTGCTAACAATAGGCGCATACAGCTCCGCAGTGTACAGCAGATACAGATACAATAAGTCACACAGAAAAGGCTGCCGCCCACATAGCTGTTCGAATCAACAGATTGGGAGGCCCAGAGCGGGCAAAAACAAACGCTTTAATTGCAGACGCGGAGACGCGGTAATGAAGGATCTCAGGTGGCAAGTCCTCATTTGCACTCGCATCATTCTACATTCTTTTAAGGTTTTCAATTTTTTTTTAACATTACGTTTTATTCATTTTTAACAATACATAGTAATAAGGAAGTGTGTGATTGCAGTGCTATTGGGAAGGTAAATTAAGGTTACCAGAAATAATAAATGATAAATTTAGACTGATATGGGCAATATTTATTGAGCTACAGACGCTCAGATACGTTTTGGGATTGCGTTGTAGAGGTTCCTAATTGTGTCCTGTGATAATCCATCCCATGTAGCTCGAATATATTCCCACAGTTACTGTTCATCTTGGTGCTGACCATGACGCCAAATTCGTTGGTCGTCTCCGCCAAGACAAAAGCAGGACTTGTCACTGAAGATGACCCGCTGCTGTCTGGCACAGCACCATTTCAGCCTTTGGCAAGTTTAGGTGGTGTTAAGGACAGCCATTGTGTCATTGTGTGGCTGCATGATGCATAGTCCTGCATCATGCAGCCATCTGCCAATGGTGATGCCACTGACAGGATGACTCATGGAGGACATCACTGCTCATTGAATGTCCACCAATGTGGCTGTTGGGTCAGTTGGTATAAAAGGGTCCCAGATACTGTGAAATAGCATACTGTGCTGTGGATACGTAATTGTCTCTGATGGTAGGCATTTAGATAATTCATTAAGTTCCTGCAGTGTATTTGTTCTTCCTATTCTTTTTAAAGGAAGGGCAGTCAACCGCTTTGCCAGATGCCAACAAATGTCAATGGAGATTTTTTGAGTGACGTTTGTTTTATGTTTAAAGAGCTTGGGATCTTGATAGATACAATATCTTTAATACTAGACTTAACTCAACTGTTCTTGGGCATTGGCACATACAATGTTCTTCACCACACCTAGTGCATGTGTTTGGAACGTTTTGTTGAATTTGCTAAGTTTTGCTGGTGTAATATAGACCTTCATAAGCCAGTTGTAGTTCTCTGACCTTCTTCACAAACACACATGAACTTAAATGACTCTTTGAAGGACCATTTTTACACTTGGTGAGATGAGGAGGCGGAATGCTTCTGCAAAGCCAGTGAAGTTATTGAAAACACAGCTGGTAAACTGTCCACAATGAAGGTAAAACATGAAAACCCGACCGACTAAAACATGAAAACCAAAGAAAACAAAGCTTACTAAACATCCAGCTGATAAAGGACCAAGAAATACAATGTCACCCAAAGCAAATACAAAGGGAACAAGCACAACTAGGGGTATAAATACACAAAGCCTGACAAGGAACACCTGGGAAGGGGCGGAGCTATAAACGAGGGACCAGTGTGGGGCATGACAAGAGGCAGGAGACAGGAGGTAGGAGCTAGAATCAAAATAAACACACTGCAGTAAGAGATATCCTGGCAAGTAAAATGATCTTAGATCTAGTTTAGATATATTAAGCCTCTCATTTTGAGTGGCTAATTTTAATGTTTAGCGATTTTAATAATCCAAAAATTCCCATTATATTGGCCAACATAGTGAGTACCACAATCTGGTTTACTAAAATCCCTTAAAACAAGTAAAAAAAGTCTTGAAATAAGTGAAATAATCCTAAATGATCTTAAAACAATTTCAAACGGAGAGATTTAAGATATTTTAATCAGATATAAGAGGCTATTACTTGCCAAGATATCATCTTTTGCAGTGCAGGAGCAGATGGCCGATTACAAGAAAGGCACATGGGGTGACAAGACAGAAAGGGATGAAACGACAGACAGACAGGGGAAGATCAGACATGAGGTTACAGCCGTCCACTGAGAGATTATTTAGATGACAATAGGTGACTCTTCTAGAGCACAGGTTCTCTGACCTCGTCCTGGAGTAGCACTGCCCTGCACATTTTATACAGACATAACAAATAAAAAGCCCATTCTGAGAGCAACCGGGTGTGTTAGAGCAGTTTAACTCCAGGATCGAGAACCACAGTTGCATTTAAATGCAACATTTAAATCCTAATAGAAGGTGTCTGACGGCAAACTGTCACATTCCACTGGAGCAGTGACGGAAAGTTCTGCTGCCACAAACAACAGTGGCAGTGGTGGCAGCGACGGCAGCACACTGCAAGGAACGTTTCATCAAGAGGTCTAACTTCTGCTGTCAAACACAGCAGTGGAATAATCCAGGTGGGAGTTATATGGATGCCGTACCGTCCACTGTTATAGAGTATGAATTGAGGGAGCAGTGTGTAACCTGTAGGGGTGAACTTCTATATTGCACCCTACTGAAGCCCCTGACCCCTAGAAGTTGGCCCTCAGGTTTTCTGCCATGTCCTCAGTGCCTGTCTCGAGTTCTTCATGTTTTCAGTTGACGGCAAGAATTCACACTGTTTACGCTGAGCTTTTGTGTGAAAACTTTCTAAATAATAAGTTAGATAATAAGTCTCAGTGTTTGGGGTCTCAAACACCAAATGCTTTGCCAGCACTGATCCTATTCTACACAGCCAAGCTTTTCTACTTAGCTTGCTCTTATCTTTAGTACAGCATAGTAACTCAGGGCTTTAAATGTTTATTTACTTTGAGTGTTTATGGTGGTAGTAACTTCAGGCTCCTCCAGATGGCGCTGCATGAGGAGGATGGGCCTATAAATACATGCAGGGTGTGAGTGATGGGATCATAGATTGAGAAGAGGTGATACAGTGCAGTGAATGTCTCGTTCCATATGTGGTAAATGGCTCCAAAGCAGATGTTAATGATTGGCTGAAAGGAGGGACTGAGCATTTGGGCGTGACCAAAGACCATAGTGTGAAGGAAGTAGCTGAATCTGCAGGTGTATGGAAGCATACTGTCATACGGGTCTACCAGCAGTGGCTAAAATCCCAGTCTACAGGAAACTCTTCAGAGAAGAAATCCACCAAAAGCCAAATGCACAATCCTATGATGTAAGAGTGTCTGAACATTGATGTGGCCTACATCCAGAAACTTGTGCAGTACATGCCAAATTTAATCACAGTTGTTACTCATGCTTGTGAAGGTGTTACACACTACTAAGGGTTTCAGTCTCAGCTAACAGCTTAACATCTCTACCTACTACGTACTCAAACCATCCCAAAAAATTCTCATAACATTCCAGCACCTTGTTTGAATTTTCCTGTTCCACCTTAAATAGTGCTGCAGTTACATTGTGGTGCCCGAGGCCTTGAAATAATGGCTGTACCGTTTAAGGTGGAGTGGGACAATTTGAACAAGAAGCTGGAGAATAAGAAGATGACAGCCTCAGATTTGAAATGCTGGTATTGTTAATAAACAGATTTAAGCCTTCCTGGAGTTTCATGCACAGAGCTGATAAATGATGAATAGACAACATGGTAGGACATTTCAGTTACGATTCTACTCCTTTCTTCTTCTTCCAGCTCATCCATATAGCACCAGGAAATCCAAGCTGCCACTTCAATAGAACAAATGTGAACGCCTCTCTCCATAGCCAGTGGGTGGTTTGTCTGTTCTGGACTACTGAAGCCTCTGTTGAAGGAGGACCTGGTCCTATTTTCCCCCGTACAATTCTCCAGTATATTGGTACAGCACTAGAGAGTGACAAACTGCCGAAACCAAATTCTGTGTGTGTGTCAACAGACTTGGTTTATGCTTTATATCCGAGAGTGTCCTGTTTGCTCAAATCACATTCATAGGCTTTACCCAACTGGATGTCATCAAATTTTGATTTATAGGTAGTACATAGATGTAACTGACCATGTCTTCATATTCCCCCCACAGTGCTGACCAGTAGACAAGGTGATTGGCAGGCATGTGGAGGAAACTTCTGCTAGCGCAGCTACAATGCTGTGTGACGGAAGCAGAGGACGGTTCTGCTTCCTGACTGCTGACACATATGCACTAGCAGAGAGACAGTTTGAGTTTGGTAGACAGCCTAAGCCTAACACCAAACGAAAACGTGGCTCTAATAAATACTAACACGCTCTCGCGTTAATTGATAAGCTATTTGGTGTAATAGGCAGTGTTTCCAGATTCCTTCCTTTTTTTTTCCGTTTCTAGGTTTATAGTTACTGATGGGGGTCCATCTACTGCTGCATTTATCAGCCCCCCTCTACCTTTTCTATCCATGGAAAGGAATCGTCAAATTATTCCAAGCACAACAATGACAGCAACGCGATAGTGGCATGGTCACATATGCAATGCCTATATTTCAGGCACCTATATTTCATTGCTGTCAGATGAATAAATAAATAAATAAGCATTTCCATTTTTGCTACTTCTACTTTTCAATTCAACAGGGGCTCTTTATGTGGTGTGACATTTTGGAGATGCCTGATAATCAGTGTTCAGTAGTGATTTGCTGGATCTAATAACTTTATAGGTAAGCAGTTAGAGACTATGGCTCATCTTTTCTGAAGTGCAGTTTCTATCAGTGTTTTGCCCTCTATCTGTACACTGTTTGTAGTCGAGTCAGTTCTAGCTGAGAATGGCCAGGGTAGAGTCAGTTTTAGCTCAGAATTCCAGCTGAGAGTGGTCTGAGTAGTATCTAAGAGTGGTCAGAGTAGAGTCCAAGTCTACAGGAAAGTGTCCTGGGAATTGTGCCAGAGAAGAAATCCACCAAATGCCAACTGCACAATCCTATGATGTTGGAATATCTGAAAACTGATGTTGCCTACATCCAGAAACTTGTACAGTAGGTGCCAAATTTAATCACAGTTGTTATTCGAGAGCTGAGAGGGGCCTTGGTAGAGTCAGCTCCAGTTGAGAGTTCCAGCTGAGGGTGGGCTGGGCAGAGTATTTTGTCTTATTTGTCTTATTTTTTCTTTGCTTTGAAGTGCTACACTTTTATCTTGTTTATTTTCAGGTTTAAAGTAAAAATCCCCGATTCTCATCCTGGTCTCAACCCCACTGTACATAATGAAATGATCAATGATGGATGCAGTGGGGATGCAGAGTAAATATACACTGCTCAAAAAAATAAAGGGAACACTTTGAAAACACATCAGATCTCAATGGGAAAAAAATCATGCAGAATATCTTTCCTCATATAGACTGGGTAATGTGTGTGAGCGAAAGGATGCCACATCGTTTGATGGAAATGAAAATTATCACCCTACAGAGGGTTAAATTCAAAGACACCCTGAAAATCAAATGAAAATGATGAGAAAAATGAGAAAAATGATGCAGCAGGCTCATCCCTTTAACCCAAATTCCACTGCAGCAACTCAAAATGGTACTCAGTAGTTTGTATGGCCTCCACATGCTCCTAATGAGACGATGGATGGTGTCCTGGGGGATCTCCTCCCAGATCTGGACCAGGGCATCACTGAGCTCCTGGACAGTCTGAAGTGCAACCTGGGGGCGTCGGATGGACCGAAACATGATGTCCCAGAGGTTCTCTATTGGATTTAGGTCAGGCGAGCCGGTGGGCCAGTCAATGGTATCAATTCCTTCATTCTCCAAGAACTGCCTGCATAGTCTCACCACATGAGGCCGGGCATTGTTTTGCACCAGGAGGAACCCAGGACCCACTGCACCAGCGTAGGGTCTGACAAAGGGTCCAAGGATTTCATCCTGATACCTAATAGCAGTCAGGGTGCCGTTGTCTAGCCTGTAGAGGTTTGTGCGTCCTTCCAGGGATATGCCTCCCCAGACCATCACTGACCCACCACCAAACCAGTCATGCTGAATGATGTTGCAGGCGGCATAACATTCTCCACGGCGTCTCCAGAACCTGTCACGTCTGTCACGTGCTCAGGTAAAACCTGCTCTCATCTGTGAAAAGCACAAGGCGCCTGTGGCGGATCTGCCAATTCTGGTGTTCTGTGGCAAATGCCAATCGAGCTCTACGGTGCTGGCCAGTGAGCACAGGGCCCACTACAGGACGTCGGGCCCTCAGGCCACCCTCATGAGGCCTGTTTCTGATTGTCTGGTCAGACACCTTCACAGCAGTAGGGCTCTGGCAGTGCTCATCTTGTTCCTCCTTGCACAAAGGAGCAGATACCGGTCCTGCTGAGGGGTTAAGGACCTTCTACAGCCTTGTCCAGCTCTCCTAGAGTAACTGCCTGTCTCCTAGAATCTCCACCGTACTCCTAAGCCTGTGCTGGGAAACACTGCAAACCTTGTGGCAATGGCACATATTGATGTGCCATCCTTCAGCAGTTGGACTACCTGTGCAACCTCTGTAGGGTCCAGGTACCACACCATGGTACTAGTAGTGACGCTGACCCAAGTCAACTGCAGAACTAGTGAAAAATCAGTGGGAAAAGATGAGGAGGAACAAAATCTCACTGACCTCGTCCTTTTAAACCATTCCTGTTTTGGGGGGTGTCTCATTGTGGCTCCTCTACTGCACCTGTTGTTAATTTCATTAACACCAAAGCAGCTGAAAGTGATTAACGGCCCTCCCTACTACTTAACTGACCAGATCAATATCCCTGAAGTTGAACTGAGTTGATGCTGCACTCTGATTAAAAATGTGTTCCCTTTTAGTTTTTTTGAGCAGTGTATAGTCAGTACGTTAGTATCAGCGCTGTTGTTTTATACCGCCAGTCAATTATGGCACAGGACGTCTCATTTGAATGCGTACAGCAGTTGAAGAGAAATGTGGCTGAAATGTTAATACTGTAGTTAAGAGTCGAAAAGCTCAAATGACCTCCCTTAATTCTGCTGCGCTTGACTTATTGACTGTTCCAGAGTCAGTGCCAGTGGGTTTTAAAGCAGGTTCTCACAGTCTGACTCATTTCCACTCCTGTCCTGCCCCTCTGCCTCGCCATATTAAAAGAGTAATGGCCTGGCTTTGGTTCAGGCGTTAATGATTGAGTTTAAATGACCTACATGTATCATCCAGCACTGATGGCAAAAGTGACAGTTGTACTGAATGTGAAATTCTCTCTCCGTCTCCTTCACTCCCCTCTAACTCTTTTAGCCTCTCTACATCTGAATATACAGGAGAGCTTGTGGAATACACTCAGCATCAAAACAGTAGTTGCACCCTGAAGGAAGTGTTGGATTGCAAGGCTGCAACAAACTGTACATTGCAATGATGAGCAGAGTGTCTCCACACACAGATTTCTTGGTTGTCTCCACCAAGACAAAAACGGGGCTTGCCACTGAAGATCACCTGGTGTAACTCTGAGTCACTCCATGACAGTCTGGCACACCACCATTGCAGTCTTTGGTAACTTTGGCATTGTGCTAAGGGCAGTTGTAGTCCTGCATCACACAACTGTCTGCCAAAGATGCTGACACTAACAGGATGACTCATTAAGGGCATCACTGCTTGCTGAATGTCCGTAATCGTGGCTGTTGCATCAGTCACATGAACACCCGAGCGTGAAACTTGAATCATTCAGATGTCTCACAATGTCAAACCTACTCACCAAGTTTCAATCCTGTCTATACAAAGTGCATAGCTTAGCCACTGATAAGTTTTTCATTTCAGAGATGCAAGGCTTTCTCACAGCAGCAACCATAAGCAGAGGAATGTCAACTTGACACATCCACAGCGATTGGATGTTGTGTATACCTGAATGCCTGCAAAAGCTTTGTATGAGGTCCACAGTGAGTCAGTATAGGTTTAAGAGTGTGTCTGTAGACTTGCTGAGGTGTCTTCTGTGGTTCCCAACCAAGTACAGTGATCCCAGAGTCTCATGGTATACCTGTACAGTAGGAAAGACCTCTAGCGCAAGATGTAGTCCCCAGGTTTGGCCCCCTGATTAACTCTCCTGTCATGTTGTGGGACAAATAAAAAAAAAAAGAATGTTTGGAGTTTGAAACTTTTTCTGCTGGACTTGAATAGTGTCAGTTAATTGGAATTGGATGTAATTGTAAAAAGGCTGAGTTAACGTGTTTGCAGAGCCCCTGCATGCTCATTTTACACAATGTTTGGGTCACAGACACACACACAAACACAGACACACACACACACACACACAAACACAGACACACACACAAACAAACACAGACACACACAAACACAGACACACACACACACACACACACACACACGCACACACACAAATTCCCTGTTTTAAAATATAGGCTGAAAATAAAATATATGGCTCATTTAGTCAATGAGGCCACTTTGAGACGGAATGGATAATGTTTTTGTTTGCATTAACTAACATGGTATTCTGAACCAAATGTATAAATCGTCTTGTTTTTGTCAATGTACATAAAAACCAGCTTAAAATATAAAAAATAGAATGAATTATAAATAATGCACCTGTAAGGAGTGAGAAACCCTGATTACATTAACTGCTGATTAAACTGATATTAATTGAGCTAAATGATATTTCTTATAGAGACAAAATAGTTTATGAGTGGTTAACCGTGCATCAGGTCAGTTTGGATATGGATATTTGGATAGGCTTGTTGTTTTAATAAATGATGTCTTTTCCCACCTCCGTTTTCATTCTGGAACTAATCAGATGGTTGGAACACCGGACATTTGGAGCACCTGATCATTGATTGATTGTTCAGACTGAAGAACGTCAGGGTGCATCAGGTCAGTTTGATTTCGGAACATGATGCTGTGGGCCAGGTTTAACCTCGAAACATGAAAGGCTACGACATAACTACTCAAAAATTTCATCTGAACTAATGCATTCTTGATATTTATTAGCCTGGAATATTGTGGTATTGGAGAAGAACCAGAACAAGTCTTTACTTGTGCCAAGAGAACACGGTTTAACTGAACAAAGCAGAAAAGACCACTTAAAAAGACCACTTAAAATCAGAACAGTGGAGGAGGTCACTTCTGTACATAGGACTATGTGGACACAAAACCCACTCTTACTTTCCTCAGTGCCCAACCGAATAAAAACACAACCAATCCAAACACACATCTTAAAGTGTAAATCG
Source organism: Prochilodus magdalenae (assembly GCA_024036415.1). Classification (NCBI taxonomy): domain Eukaryota; kingdom Metazoa; phylum Chordata; class Actinopteri; order Characiformes; family Prochilodontidae; genus Prochilodus; species Prochilodus magdalenae. The sequence goes on along the minus strand of JAMWET010004099.1, from coordinate 381,710 downwards.
TCGCTGTCCAATGAAAAACATGTATCTCCACTTTTGTCCATTTTTACTTTTATGCATCATTTGAACACAGCACCAGCTGTTTACACGGTGCCAGAATCTCATGATGAATGAACCAGCAGAAATGGCCCAAAACTGTTTGGAAAGACGTCTGGTTCCATAGACTTACATTAAAGGTAAATAAGGTTTTTGGCTTCTCCTGTAAAGTTGGCATTTTGAAGATACTTGTTTTTCTTTGGACAGCGACGAAATGTAAATGTAAGGGTAGATCATTGGGGTAAGATGTGGCCCCAGATATGGAGTAATGTCAACAATTAGGTATTTTCTGTAACTCTCACACATAAAACATTTATAACATCTTGCAAAAACATTTTGTGACGTATTTATAAACGTGTAAATCAACATTCGTAAAATGTACATTTCCATACATTTTATTAATATAGAGAAATATGTCATTAGAGATTTTTTTTTCTAAATAAATATTATATATTTATTATCAACAAAAACCACAACAACAGTATTTCAGTTAAAATGCCTATTCTGGACAGGCAAATTAAAATCCAAAATAAGTCCTAATGTAAATGTACCCTCTACACAGGGTATGCACTGTTGAATGAACCTTCTGGCACAATTATTTTTTTAAAAAGGACAAAAAGAAGAGTAGAAAGAAGCAACAACAACAACTAGTGCAAAATAAGTCTAGAGTGCTTAAGTGTCAGTGCACTGGGCAAAGCCAGGTCAGTTGAATTTTTGTCTGTCCAGAGATGAGACATTTCTTTGAGAATAATTTAGGTTTTGAAAGTAATAAATAATAAGACTTTTATTTTGTAAAAATGTATGTCAGTAAATTACCACAGTATTAATATCATAAAATTAATATCATGTACATTTTATGAATATTGATTTGAACGTTATTGCTGTAAGATCTTATGAACCTGTTGCAGCTTTCTCATTATAAGGCTCTGTTGTCCTCTGAAACTCTGCGCTTCCCTGGGAACGCCTGTGCTTCTTTGCTTCAGCTGTTGCTGGTTTAGCACCGGAATCAGAAGAGTAAAGTTGGCGCTGCCTCCTTCCCAAAGTTTCTTAATCATCTTCAGCTAGGAGTGCTGCTGCGCTGCCTTTGAATTGACTTTCTTTAGGCACTGTTTCAGTGTGATATGCAATTTTCCATGTCTTTCTTGCCTGGTGAAAGATTCTGTTTAGAACAAAACGCACGGGTCACATCCCAGCATGAAATCACTGCGGAGTGGAGCTGCATATTTTCATTTTTCCAGACTCTTTATTAGAGCAAGAATCTGTCTGCCTACACCGTCAGGCTTATTTCTTTCTCTCTTTTTTTTGAACCAGGACTTCAGAGTATTAAGAGCTAGTGCATTATGCTCCATCTACCCCCTGGAGAAAGCCTGAAAGTGGGTGTAGGAGGTTCTGGCTGATACAGTAAATGCGCATTCAATACCATGACAGTTGCTGCATACAAAAGCAGAGCGCTGGCTGAAAGGATGGAGTCAGTGAGATGACTAAGAATGAATATGGATATTGATATATGTCTTGTCTATTTGGACATAGGCTTGTTCTTTTAATAAATGATGTCTTATAAAGTCTTTTCCCACCTCCGTTTCAGTCTGGAGCTAATCAGATGGTTGGAACACCGGACGTTTGGAGCACCTGATCATAGATTGTTCAGACGGAGGAAAGTTAGGGTGGTAAAACATGCAATGCAGTGCAATACAATACAGTGTGGAAGGCTGCGTAGAGCTGCAAGGCCTTTTCTGATGTACAATAGAACCAGACAGAGTGCTATTGAGGTCTTAAAGTAGAAAGTGATATGACAGTGAATGTGCGACAGATGATGATATGCCTGCTCCTGTGACAGCTCACAGCTGTGTCTGCTCTTTGTTGTTTACTATGCATGATGCCGGAGGACGAGATCTGTTTTCAATTCTGATGGTCAGTGGTTTGATACTCCAATACCTTCCTTCACACTTACAATGCCAGAACAATATATGACTCAAGGCGAACAGAGGCTTCTAGTCCCATAGCAGGTAAGGTTCAAGACTCTACATATGTAAATAGATCTAAATGTTTTTATACTTTGATGTATGGTTACTTAGATAGTACCTGTAATGCCTTAAATATAAAGGTGTCAAAATGTCTCTTTGGAGAGGTGTTATAGCATGCTGCCCCGCCCTGCCTTTGTCTTTATCTGTCTGTGTTTCCCTCTTGCCTACTTTCTCTCATGTTTTCTGCTTGTGCGGCTGTTTTTCCTCCCTTACTTACCTCCCCCCTTTTGCTTTGCCCCTCACCCGTGTCTGATCTATTGCCCCATTGTGGAATTGTTCCCAGGTGTTTCTTGCTCCTCCCACTCTGTATTTATACCTCTGTGTGTTTGTCTTGTTCCTTGTTTATTGGCTGTTGTATCTGCAGATTCCAGTTTACTGTATGTACTTCCAATAGTTCTCAGGTTTCGGGTCCAGCTTCCCCGTCTTCCTCATCTAACACAGTTGCATCCAGCTTGCGACTCGCAGTTGCATCCAGATTCCTCATCTGCCTCAACTCTTACAGTTGTATCCAGCTCGCAGTTGCATCCAGCGTCCTTGTCTCCCTCATCACTCGCAGTTGCATCCAGCTTCCTTGTCTCCCTCACCTCTTGCAGTTGCATCCAGCTCGCAGCTTGCAGTTGCATCCAGCTTGCAGTTGCATCCAGCGTCCTTGTCTCCCTCACCTCTTGCAGGTGCATCCAGCTCGCAACTCGCAGTTGCATCCAGCTTCCTTGTCTCCCTTACCTCTTGCAGTTGCATCCAGCAATCATTGTCTCCCTTACCTATTGGTTGTATCCAGCTCGCTTTTGTAGTTCCATCCAGCTTGCAGTTGCATCTTGGGAATGTCATATACTCCGTCACCTCTTGCAGTTGCAGTGGCTCGCAGCTTGCATTTTGCATCCAGCTTCAGTTGCATTCAGCGTCCTAGTTCTCCCTAGCTCACTACGTGAGTTGCATGGGGGCAGGAGGTTCGTCTCCCTCACCTCTTGCAAAAAAGTTGCATGGCAGACATTACGCTGCTTGCAGTTGCATCCAGCTTGCAGTTGCATCCAGCGTCCTTGTCTCCCTCACCTCTTGCAGGTGCATCCAGCTCGCAACTCGCAGTTGCATCCAGCTTCCTTGTCTCCCTTACCTCTTGCAGTTGCATCCAGCGTCCTTGTCTCCCTTACCTCTTGCAGTTGCATCCAGCTCGCAGCTTGTAGTTCCATCCAGCTTGCAGTTGCATGCAGCTTCCTTGTCTCCCTCACCTCTACCCACATTACAAAAGCCACTTTTTAGGTTCCTAAGTAGATCCTCTATGGCATTTATACAGTTACACTTCACTGTGATGGCCCACTGTAGAAGGTTTGTAAAAGGTCAGTGTGTTTTAACCGATATTCAACATTCAATTAGATCAAACTCCAAACTTAAACCCAATTTTTTTATATTTTATATTTTATTTATATATTCTCTGCATGCTTAATTTTTGATCCTTGTTATCTGTCTATTTATATTTATACTTTTATTCTATGACATCCAGTGTGGGCAGCAAAGTAAGAATTTCATTGTACAGGGAAACTAGTTTCCTTACTGTGCATATGACAATAAAGCTTTGAATCTTGAATCTTGAATTCTAAATAAAGATCGGCCTAATCCTAAACTGAACTTAAGTTAACCACTGTGTTTCAGCTTATAGTGAACAACAATATGAACATTTAGAAGGGTCTTTTAACAGAAAGTGTAGAACAACATTATGCAATGAATGTGCTTGTAAATAATGTGCAAACTGCATATTATTGGTAGTTGGTTTATTGCTTGTATATTGTGAAACTTTTATATTGTAATAATCTATATTGATAGTGTATATGTGGAGTCAGTGTGTATATTATGGACTGTCAGTACTAGAGAGACTCAAACTGCTGAAACCAAATTCCTTGTATGTGTCAACCTACTTGGCCAATAAACCTGATTCTGATTTACCTTACAATAAAATCTTTTGGACGATACATAGAGTTATAATATGATTTTTTTATTTTTTTGCCAGGGAATGTTGTGTCGAATTCTGATTTCCTGGCAGAATCTAATTCTTCTTTGTGAACACCCATCATACAGAGGCTACAATATTGGTTATTAACAGATAAAATCAACTGAAACCACCACTTTAATGTGTAGCATCCATATGCCTGCATTATGCATGTGCATACAAAGAGGAGTGGGATCCTGTTTCCAACTGGTCATTTCTATGTGGTGTAAAAGTGATCTAAACTGTGCTGATGTAGAGCTACCCAGGAGCAAAAAATACCATATTGTACATGATGCTGCTTTGAGTAAACTAATTAAATTTGTACTCAAATTTTTGAACTTCTTTACATGGAGGAAGCCAGGGCCCAGCTAGCAGCATCAGATTTAAAAAAAATGTTTTAATCTAATGTACAATTAACGTTTTAAAGATCTCAGGATATTATCAGGCCCATAGATTATATTATATGGCATCAAAAAACAAGAACATTACCAGCACAACATTCGGAAATGTTTTATAGATGTTACTGAGACCTGAGCTGACTGAAAGTGTTTAAGGAACATTTTCCTACCTTTAGAAAGAACATTTTGGGAAGCCAGAAATAAACTTTCTCCTGAACACATTGGAACACTGCCCTGTGTATTCTCAGAACGTTTATAGAACAAATCATTTGTATCTGGGAGGGAGCTTAGCACCTCCCAAAAGAGACTTGGCTTCCCCATAAAAACTGTAGATTAGGAAGTTTGTGGGAAGCTTGTGGATACTAATAGCCGATTTTATTAACCATAGTGTTATTTATAATGTGATATTCTTACTCTTCCAAATATGCATGTAAAAACAAACAAACAAACAAGAAACTAATCAAATAAAACTTCATGTTTTTGTGTAAGGAAAGAAGTCTGCCTTTTACCTTTGTGGTTGGTCTGCTTTACTGGGGGTCATACCTTTAAATTTGGTGCATCAGCATTTTTTGTTTAGAATTATCCTAAAAAAAATAGAACAGATTTAGAGCAGACTAGAACTCCACATCCTATGCTGACAGATGCCAAATGTGCTGTGTAGTTCCACTGGAATTCTATGGGTAAGATAAGATTAGATAAGATGCCTTTGTCACTGCACAGTGTACAACCAAATTCAGCAGCAATCCACCTGCACTTTACACACAAAATAATTAAACATAGGGCTAAAACATATAAAGTGCAGAATTGAGAGAGAGACAGAGGGAAGAAATAAGAGTAAAAAATAAAATAAAATAAATCAATAATATACATATATACACATTGCCTATAAAATATTTCAATATAATAAATGACTATGAAAACTGTATATTCTTAACAGACAATTGACACCAGACAGGTGAGGTAGCAGTTAGTCATTGCACACTCTTGGATAGTTAATAGGGTTATAATTATTGCACATCAGAGTTTTTTTTTTTATCTTTAAATACTTTTTCATTGGCTGATTCTCGGTTCCTTTTCCTTGTACTTAAAGCATTATTTATATTATTTAACTGAAGTAACAATTATTTATTTGGGATTAGGCTACTTTATATACAGGGGTTGGACAATGAAACTGAAACACCTGTCATTTTAGTGTGGGAGGTCTCATGGCTAAATTGGACCAGCCTGGTGGCCAATCTTCATTAATTGCACATTGCACCAGTAAGAGCAGAGTGTGAAGGTTCAGTTAGCAGGTAAGAGCACAGTTCTGCTCAAAATACTGCAATGCACACAACATTATGGGTGACATACCAGAGTTCAAAAGAGGACAAACTGTTGGTGCACGTCTTGCTGGCGCATCTGTGACCAAGACAGCAAGTCTTTGTGATGTATCAAGAGCCACGGTATCCAGGGTAATGTCAGCATACCACCAAGAAGGACGAACCTCCACCAGCATCACGTAGTGACCTGGCCACTATCCTGCAAGAGGAATGGCTTAAACTCCCTCTGACCACTGTGCAGGACGCAGTATATGTCATTCCCAAGACGAACTGACGCTGTATTGGCCGCAAAAGGAGGCCCTACACCATACTAATAAATGACTGTGGTCTAAAACCAGGTGTTTCAGTTTCATTGTCCAACCCCTGTATATCTATTCATTTTGTTTGATCTGTCAAACATGTCATTAAGTATTGTTTAGTTTGTTTACTTGTTGTTGTTATTATTATTATTATTATTATTATTATTGTTTTCCCACTCAAGTACACATATAAATAAGTAAAATAACGTCGAGGCTTTTGTATTGGCAATAAACATCAGCATTAACAAATTCATGTATTTGTGCTATATCTTGTCTTAGCCATAAACTCAGTCAAATGAATCAAATACACATTCCAGCACCAGGAAAGTCATTGACCTGTATGTATTCAGGCAGTGTTACTATAGTAAATGAGTCTGAAGTTGAATGACATTTCATCATTGAGTTTTTTCCGTACAGGTTATATCTTGTTTCTTCTCCACTCTGACCCTCGTGTACTGCAGCATCTTGCTGAATTCAGTAGATGTGTATCTTTTTGGTCTTGCCAGGAGCAAACAAAGAACACTGTCCCTTGTTTGGAGAGTTCAGAATTGCTTTCAACTGCAAGCCCACTGAGAAAATCCTTCTCAAATCCTTCATAACCTACATTCCAATACTGTGTTCAAGTATGTGAGTTGGCGAAAGGATCAAAGGTTAACCTTTCAAAGGCTGACTTTCTGAATCTCAGCTCAACAGACAAAAAGATGAGTCATCTGGGACTGAAATGTACCTAATAGCATGTAATACCTCCAGAAGCACCAATAACAGCTGAGACTGGATTTGGCTTGAACTAGACGATGTTCAGCCACTCTTGCATCAAAGAACTGTGCAGTTGGGCCAGATTTGGTGGATGCCTTTCCTGGCACAATTCCGAGGAGAGTTTCCTGTGGACTGGGATTCTAGCCGCTGCTGGTAGACCAGTATGACTATACGCTTCCATACACCTGCAGATTCAGCTACTTCCTTCACACTATGGTCTTTGGCACGCCCAAATGCAGTCACTCCTTTTAGCCAATCATTAACATCTGCTCTGGAGCCATTTCCCACACATGGAACGAGATCTATGAATCATGTCACTCACACCCCACAGGTGTTTAAAGCCCTATCATCCTTGTGCAGTGCCATCTTCAGGAACTCGAAGTTACTACCACATTAAAGACGCTAAGGTGATTTTTGTCGATGGAGCTTATGAAGTTATCATTGCTGTTTTTTGACCAAAAGTCTGATCAGATTAGCACTACACTAACAAGAGTCCTTGGGCAAGACTCTCAACGTTATATTGACCTACATGTAATACAGTTTACCTTATATGTCCCTCTGGAGAAGAGTGTTAGTGTGTTGGACAGACTGATTGTGACTCACGCTGAGCTAAAAGCAAAGCAATGTTTATTAAACAGGCTGGCAGTACAACACAGTGGCAACAAGACCAAAGCAGACATAACCACGGGGCAAGGACAGCGTCAGAGTAAGACAACAGGCAGAAGTCAAAACCAGGCAAAGAATCAGATCAGCAACAGTACAGAGTAAACCAGGAAGTTAAAATAGAGTCATCAAAGAAGAGTTACCCAGAGAAGCTAACAAGAATTACAACAGGGAGAAACGCTCAGTACGCACAGAGAGGCAAACTTTCTAATGAGTCAGTGTGAGACAGGAGCATGTATACAAACAGACTAAATGGGGAACGTGTGTTTTAGCTTTCCGGGGAGGAGGATCTGGAAAACTGAACGGGATTGGAGGCTGGTGGGTTATGGGAAATGGAGTCCGGAAGATTGGAAGTGAGAGGAGAACCAGCAGGAATGAGTCAGCTAAATGCAATAAATGTAATAAGATACTATGTGAGGATTACCTTACGAATACCCTTGACTTCTTGAATAGTTATCAAATGGTTGGTGTAGCTCAGCGGATAACACCACTACCTGTCAAGTAGCCACCACCACACGTGGGAGACTGGGGTTCGAATCCCGGGCTCAGTGACTATGCTGTGCTACACCAATAAGAGTCTGTAGGCAAGATTCCTAACACTACACTGGCCTACTTGTAAAATGTTTAACCTTGTAAGTCACCCTGGATAAGAGCATCAGCTAAGTACTGTAAATGTAATCAAATCTATGTAACACATGTGATATACAATCACATTGAGCTGTAGGCAGGGCAAAATCTAAATTTACTTTTGTTTTTTTTTCAGTATTGATAATTATAAGTTAGCATCTCATGTTTTACTCTGTCAATGTATTTGACACTCGTACAAGATGTTTAAAAGACAAGTTTTAATATGTGTCCAGCCCATTGATAATCCTGTACATACAGCGACCAAGCCATACCAACATACTGTTGTGACTTAGGGACTCCTATTGACCAAGCCAGACATCAAAATAAAACATCTCTGTCTCCAGATAATAAACTCTTACACAGAGACATTAGATACTGGGTTCTGGATTAGAGAGACAAGGCTCCATGCTTTATGGTCAGGCGTATGCTAAGGAGCATGCTCCTGCATGGACTGAATTCAGTGGCAACCATATGGTACAGAGGTTCTCTATGTATCCAGTGTTCAGGAGGTGATGTAATGCCTCTGCTGCTTTTCTATACATTTCCAAACTAGGTATTGTTATCTCCATCTCAAGGTTCACTCCACAAATACTTACATTGAATGTGGTTTTAAACCCATGTATTTAACCAGAATGCCTGTATTTCATAATACAGTGAAATATGTAAATAATGAAATATGACTCCTGACTTCTCAGGACGGTCCACATCCTTAAGTCTTGAGATTGTAAATGAGAGGTGTCATTTCCTGCTTTCAGTCCTGGGTTGTAAATTAAATACTGCTCCCGGACTTACATTATACACAATTTTCTTGACCTTTGGGTGACCTTTAATGCTGAACTTTTCCATCCTGTATTTCGCTACAATGGATATAATTGTGCCCTCATGTCTAAAGTATTAACAATTATATATTCCTTAAATGCTAACCACATTTATTCCCTCAAAATGATCATATGTTAGTGAGAGTGAGAGTTTAAACCCAAAAATCTAATCAAGTGAAGGGGAATAAAAAACAAATTTGATTTGAGCATCCGCCCATGCTGTCTAAACATGGCCTAATTACAGCTGTTCTTTTGTGTTTTCCCAAGCTAGCGCTGTTAATTCATTACAATCCACATTTGCATTCGTGCCTCATCAAAAATTCACAACGTGATTTTTCATCTCTGCCTTCAAACATGTCTGCGGAGTTTTCATTGTCACTTGATCATTTTTATATGTAATTATGGAGTGGGGCTCCATTCTCATCAGTAGGCTAGCAGGAGCATCCCTGACGCCAGCAGACAGTGCATGCTGCTCCTAACCTCGGAGGAACGCTGTGTTAATGAGGCCTGTAATTAGTGCAAATCAGAATATGCAAATGGTGCTGCATGCAAAACGTATTCAAAAGTGATGCACAAAAAAAAGGGAAAAAAAAAAAAAGGAGCCGAAGTCGGATGGAGTCATAAATACCCGGATTCTGAGGGTTGCTGCGTCTGCCATCGTGACTCGGAATCTGTTAATCCTGTTTAGCATGCGCTGTACGTGACTTTCGCACTTGAAGATGTTTCCCAAAGTTTGCCACAGCTCATTTGTGCACAGCCACTCCAGAGACTTAGCAGAAAGCACCGCTCCAATCTCTTAACAAGCCAGCCTTGTCAGGGGCTTATTGAGGGGAACGGCTTCTCCCACCAGAGGCCCTCTCATGTCTGACAAGGCCGCCAGCACCAGGAGGAATGACACTAATGGCAAAAAACAGCCTCGGCACATAGGATACATAAGAAGATGGAAGATATCTGCTGAACGTCATCGGTGGTGGGGCCTGAAACGCCGAGATTAAACCAGGATTCAAATGTAAACAGATTAGTATTAATGGATTGTTAATTTTGCAGATATCAGTTTTCATCTACATTTCAATCAAATGCAACTGAACATTAAAAAAATGAATTGACAACCAAACTTAGAATGTTTCCTTTAGTTTAGATGCAGTTAATCAGCATTCGTTAGACATTAGCAGACCCCCCAAACCTCTGTCAAACTGCATCTAGCTCTTCATTAAGATGCCTCAGTCTTGCTTATGTCACATTATGTTACACTGTGGACAATATCAATGAAGAAATCCTCCCTGTGTAGCTTAACGCTCCAGTCGAGCACTGCAGGTGTTAATAGGTGTTCTGCAGAATTCCGCCCTCCCTCCCATCACTCATATGGATATGGACACAACATATCGTTGCTGTCCAAAGAAAAACAGGTATCTCCAAAATGGAAACTTTACAGAAGAGCCCAAAAACCTCTTTTAATTTGAATGGAAGTTGTGGTTTCGAGGTAAATATATAGCCAGATGATTATTATCTCTCACATACACCATATGTATTCCATTAGCTTTATTCCCTTCCGACTAGCATACTAAGAGGTCTAGGCACTTAATCACGACTTTCGGGTGGACTTTTACTGCTCTGTGTGAAAGGGATCACAAATCAGCTACTTCTTTTCATTCTAAGTGTAGCGAGCTAGCTACTCCTCTAGTTCCAAGTGTAGGCCTTATCTGCTGGCCATAGTGAGTTATTGTTCAAGTGACCTCGAAGTTGCACACCAACTTGTTTGTATGTCTCCAGGTGTAAGGGGTTTCTGAAAACCATATTTGAGCTTCCTTCCCTTCATTAATTATGCATGTATGTTAACACCCTTTTGTTTATTCATATCACAATTAGGTGTAACCAATGCGTTGTAACTTCTTTGTCTGCTGTGAACCAATGGAAGGTGACAACACCCCATTGGGGAGATATATAACCTTTTGTAACTTTGTAACGGAGATCTCTGGGTATTTGCCAGGAGTCTCTCCCCAGCCGAAAGCTTTTCAATAAATATATTACTTTGGAGCATTAATTGTGACTCTGTGATTTTACTGATTCCTACTTATTTAGAAAATTTCCACGACAAAGTTAATGGAACCAGACATCTTTCCAAGCAGTTTGGGGCCATTTCTGTTGGTCCATTCATCATGAAATTCCCACAAAGTGTAAAAAAGCAACTCATGTAATCAAATGAGTCATAAAAGTAAAAATCAACAATATATTTGTTAACTTACTATGAATGAATAGAAATTAATAGAATGTACTATCCATAATCCTGTTTGATGTGTGGAATTGAAGGGCCGTTGTGTTTTATGGAGGAGTCGGAGTTCAGCACAACATGCTTTGCCTTAAATTGGCTGCCTTCGGTGTTCATTTCTGGCTATATACAGCATCAGTTAAGACGCCCCCAATCAAACGGATGTTTGGTGATCTCAAAGTCTCTACAGGCTAACACAGTTAATGTAGTCCCACCTGATGAGATGTCTAAAACAATACCTATCCTTATATACCACATATACTTCGAATGTATCAAAGCATTATATTTTTGCCATATCTCCACCTCTAATATATACATGGTTGAGTCACATTATTATGACCACTTCCTACTTTCGCCAGCAGCAGCACGTAGCTCATGAAGGAAGTCTTGGTGGGCATATATAAGGCATGTCTGCACACGTTTCATTGCTGTCATGGGTAAAAGCGGTGAGACCTGTGGATTGTCTTCCCTGGGCCCGATAGGTTCCTCCAGCAATGCTAGAAGTGTCCAACATTGCTGGAAAGAGCATGACCAAGACTTCCAAGTACTACCCTGGGCCACCAATTCCCCAGACTGCACTCAGTTGAGCATCTCTGGGACTGCCTTGATGTTGACCGTCATGTTCACTGTATATGCAGCCAAGTTCCAATGGTGCTGGCCCTAACAGGACCACTCACTGCTTGCTGAGTGTCTGCAATGGTGGCTGTTGGCTCAGTCAGGTTCAGTGATAAGACTTGTCTTTCCTTATATCCTTATATCATGTGCGGCTGAAATTGGAATCATTCACATGTCTCATGATGTCAAACCTAGTTTCACTCCTGTTGGTTGATTCCTTCTGGGTGCAGCTCTACGCGTTTGATGATGAATGTATTTAGGTCTGACTGAATTATACAACATGAGATCACAAACACTCCATTTAAATCCATTATGACTTATTAAAAAGTATAACAAGCTTTTATTGAGTTTATGATGTTGAGTATTTGTATGATATGTACTTTTGGTGACATGAAGGTGATGCTGAATTAGCTTCCGGTTTATTGTCCCAGTGTTTCAGTGCTCTTTGATGAAAGCCTTTGTGAATGCACCTGGTTTTGCTTGTATGCAGTACCTGCTGAATGAACCTCTATATTTTATCTTCAAGCTTTTTATTTTTCCCTATTTTTCTTCAGAAGCCAAAACAGAATTCGCTCTGTGTATACAGCCTGAAGGTTCTGTGTGTTGAAAAAAAAAATAAAAAATTAGTAGCTGCACAAGCTATTCAACCAATAACACTGCAAATCCAAAAGCGATGATACTTGAGAGGCTGTAAAACTGAAAGCTCATTCTTATTTCCTTCCCCTCAAGGGCGCTCTCACTAAAATCATTACAGATGTGTATCCAACAGCTGGGTTTCAGAGAGGGCTGGTGAGTGATTGTTGAGGGGCTTTCACACATGTGTGTAAATGACAGCGGTGGGATGTAAAAAGATTCAGATCAAGGATGAAATGAAAGCTCTTTATGAGTTCAATGCATTTTCTTTTTCATCCTGACGAAAGAGCTGGACTCAAAGGTCAACCCTTTCCTGCGCTCCCATTAGATATGGCATCACTTCAGAGAGCTCGCCTTTCTGACCTCCCTCCTTCACCAAGTCTCATATCTCCGACGCCATAATTACAGCTGCACTGTTCTCTGGTCATCTGCTTTCATGTAGGTGGCACTGCGGAGCATTAAGTCCTTTGTGCTTTCGCAAGGTTACAGGGCCGAGCATCCGCACACGCTGCCTATTCACTCTGCAGCCTGCATCGCACGGCTCAGGGGGCTGGAAAGTCGTTTATTTTTAGAGTCAAACGAGCTGTGTTATTTCCTCCTGCTTTTGACTCAGAGTGATGGAAGACGCAAATGACATGGGAGCGCAATCAACATGACCAAGGTCCTTTTTTTTGGGACTACAAAAAATGAGAGAAAATGGCAGAAGTTGTTCAAAAAGGTGCTACTTTTTAAGGAAGAAAAAGGAGGAACATCCTGTGCTGGCACATGTTCTCGGACCACCTAGTGCCATTGTTCTTCTTTGGTCTATTAGTTTGGAAGAGGTACTTGAGGAAGGAGGACATGGACGAGTTCAATTATTCTACGTACTGCAATTTTCCACACTGATGGCCCATTTCCACACCTGCCTCTGTACTCCTATGAAGCTCAGGAAGTTATATTAAAATGATCAATATATATCGAATGTATTGAGAAGCTATGGACTTGTCACTGTATGTGAACACTGGGTAACAGAAGCGAAATTAAACCATCAGATTCCTCTAAACGGACGGAGACACACACACACGTACACACATATACACATACAAATGGCACCATCTTGCTCCCTTCAACTCCGGTTTATGTAATATTGTATTTAAGCCACACCTTGGGGTTTCTCCTCTGCCTCTGATCTCCCGGAACCCACTACCTGCCACTGTTCGCGTACACCCAGTCAAGTCCCGTTTGTCATCTCCAGAGTTTTAACTACACACACCTGCTTGTAATCTAGTCTGTTTGCTCATACTCCCCTGGTCTCCACACACACACACCGCAAAGTATTGCCACTCTTGTAGCATACCAAACGTTCTGTCCTTTGTGATTCTGGTATTGCCAGCCTGGTTTTGATTCTGTGTGTATTCTGGTTGTCCCTCTTGTTGTGGTTGGTTGTCTGTTTGGTTGTCAACTCTCGCTTGTCCATCTGGACAATGACTCTGCGTATTCCCTTTATGTTCACCTGGATCTTGTTGTTGAGCTTAACCGCTTACCTGCTAATGAAACCTTGCTCTGCTTTTATCTCAGCGTACATCATTTCAAGTTTGTTTACCATTGCATAACCACAACCCCAATTCCGAAAAAAGTTGGGACGGTGTGTGAAATGTCAATCAATAATAATTATAAACAGAATGCAGTGATGTGCAAATCTCATAGACCCATATTTCATTCACAGTAGAACATATTTTATATGTTCTGTGTTGAAAGTGAGACATTTTACCATTTAATGAAAATATATGTCATTTAAAACTTGATGGCGGCAACACATCTCAAAACAGTTGGGACAGGAGCATGTCTACCATTGTGCAGCATCCCCTCTTCTTTTCACAGCAGTCTGTAAATGTCTGGGAGGTGAGAAGGCCAACTGCTAGAACGTTGTCCCATTCTTGTCTGATGTAGGGTTCGAGCTGCTCAGCAGTTCTGGCTCTTTTTTGCCAGGTTTTTGGTTTGATGATGCGCCAAATGTTTTCTATTAGTGAAAGGTCTGGACTGCAGGCAGGCCAGTTCAGCACCTGGACTGCTCTTCTGTTTGAAGCCAGGCTGTTGTGATGGATGCAGTATGTGGTTACAGATTGTCTTGCTGAAATATGCAAGGCTTTCTCGAAAGAGACGTTGTCTGGACTAATGCAGCCCCATACCAACAGAGATGCACCCCTTTATCATCGGTTTAGCTGCTGCTAAATTAAGTAGAGTCGAGAAGCCCCAGAAAACAAGTCAGTGAATTTTAGGCTCCTGCTTCTTGATCGCTCTGCTTTCCACCCACAGTGCAAGGACATGCAGTTGGAGAATGCTAGACTGCCAGATTAAGTGTGAGTGTGAGTGTGTGTGTGTGTGTGTGTGTGTGGTCTGTCCAGGGTGTTGCCTGCTTTCCTGCTGCCCACTGAGCTCTGGGATAGGCTCCAGCACCCCCGCAACTCAGGTGGATAAGCGGTTTAGATATTGAGGGAATGAGAGTGTGTGTTTACTGATCTGAGTGCAACCAAACTTTATTGAACCAGGAAGGGGGTTCAGGGGGAGGGGGGTCGCAGGTAAGAAAATATGCATATATATTTTACACAACAGAAAATAACAACCCAAGGACCCTTTCATAAAAAGTCAGTCACATACACACCAGCCAAGCCTACTGGGAGTGCTCCCAGAGATTGACTGACTACTTGGTTTGTATGCCGTAGCACTGTATAAATTTTGTGAGGAGAAAAAAAAAAAGACAAAAAAAAAAAAAAGAGAGAAAATCTTTAAACAGGTTGGGGATGTATGATCACATAGTACACCAGACCTACCCGTCCCAACTACTACTAACTGCAGACTGCCAAACAACGATGCTGGACATAAGCTTATAAATGACCTGCAATGAATAAAAAGTTTAGAGGAAGTATAACTACACGTAATACCTATAGTGTTATTGTGGTGGCAAAGCAGATAGGCAATGAACCCCACATTAGCCAATTTATATCATCACCGTCCCAGGAAAAAAAAAAACCAAACAAACAACTTCACAGGAGAGGGCAAAACCTGAATTTTGATGTCAATGGAACCAGAACAAGCTAATTTGGACCATTTCTGTTGGTTCGTTCATTACAAAATGTTCACAAAATGTAAACGGCACCTGCTGTGTTCAAATGAGCCATCAAAGTAAAAATCATCAGAAATGGAGATTCACCTTTTCCTTTGAACAGGGACTGAATCTTTTCACAGTTGTTTGGTGTTGTTATACTTGGGTTCACTGAAGTCTAAAACAATCAGATCCTAGTTATTTTTAACAGCAAGTAAAACTGGAACCTTAAGCTGATGTCTTCTTTCGAAGAGAGGAAGGGATTAGCGCTGTCTGTTTAAGCCAGCTGCTCTGAATGCCATTAATCATATACATGAGTAGTAAGGACTAAGAAATCCTCACAAGGTATTTAATGTATGTGGAGAACAGCATCTACTATGTTTACAGTGTCCTGCCAGTGATGGATTCAAATGTAGGATAAAATGAAGGCTGTGTTTATGAACTTACGGGCTTTTTAAAAAAGGAATTGAACTTCAAAGGCAACGCTTTATGGAGCTCACATTGGTACATACCCTCACTGACTACTATAACCCATTAATGTAATGGACCTAGTACATTTACATTTTTTAGTAATTTCTTTTATATGATACAGATACAGTTTATATAAAGTGTCTCAAAGAAAATGTGTAATTACACATGAACAACTCATGCAACAATAGCCACCGTTACAGATGGATTACTGTAATACAGCTTATGTAATTACACGTGTATCAATTTCGTTTTTGCCTCATGTACCTACTTACACAATCTTACTAGCTGCTTTTGCAGTCTAATTACTATTGCAGTTACACAAAATTATTACCCACTTAAGTAATTATGTACATGAGCCAAAAATAAACTGATACACATGTGTAATTATCTAAGATGTACTACTGTAGTCCATATGTAACAGTATTTTTTTTTATATTTACATCTACGGCATTTAGCTGATGCTCTTATCCAGAGCGACTTACAAGGTTAATCATATTACAGGTAGGCCAATGTAGTGTTAGGAGTCTTGCCCAAGGACTCTTATTGGTGTAGCACAGCACAGTCACCAAGAACGGGAATCGAACCCCTGTCTCCCACATGGGACGGTAGCTTCCTGGTGAGTAGTGGTGTGGAGCCACACCAACCACAGTACCAACCACACACCAACCACAGTATTTAAATACATAGTAGTTACATTGTTGGTCATGTGTAATTACATAGTTATTAGACAAACTTAGTGGGACCAGTACAAGTAGTAACAAAACCGCTGCAGTCTGGTTATTCTGCACGTCATTAGTGTCTATATGTTTAGATATGAAGTCCAGAGCATTATGTAAGCTCACCAGTAGTGTAACGGTCACTTTAAGTGCCGTCATTGAGCGCATGCTCGCTGTATGTCGTGAGCGAGAGAGGGGGTACAAAGCTAACGGTACGCAGAATGGTTAGGGGAGGTTTTGTAGCCTGTACGTTCTGCTGCAGTGTTGTCTGGGATTGTAACCACGAGGTGTGGGTGCTCCCCTGCCCCATAAATGGTCCAGTACTCCGAATGGCTGTCTCTCAGCTGGATTTCTTTATGGAGGTCGGGGGAAGCAGCTAACCCCCTGTTGTAGCTCCCTCCCCGGGAGCCTTTACCCAACTACTGAGTGCGTTACAGAATGTAAAGAGGAGAGAAAGTCACTTGCTTCTCTTGTTAATGTAACTAGAAGGGCTGGCAAAGAAATCCATCATCACCTACATGAACGACTACCGTCCCATCTCACACCCATAGTGATGAAGTGCTTCGAGAGACTAATCCTGTCTCATAAAGAGGAGCCTTCCCAGCACCTTGGACCAACATCAGTTCGCCCACCGTGTGAACAGATCTACTGATGATGCGGTCTCCCTGGCAATCCACACTGCACTCAACCACCTGGACAGCACTAACCCATATGCCTTCAACACAATCATCCCTTCCAGACTCCTCCACAGGCTAAGCACACTGGGAATAAGCAACTCATAGTGCAGCTGGATCATGGACTTCCTCACCTGCGGACCACAGTGTGTTAGGATGGGCAAACACACCTCACCCTCCCTCACACTCAGCACAGGAGGTCCCCAAGGCATTGTTCTCTCCCCATTGTTGTACACTCTGTATACCTACGACTGCATCGCAACCCACAAGTCCATCACCATCATCAAGTTTGTACCATCATCAGAGCAGCTGGCTAGCTCTAATTCTCTCTTTTAAAAGACATCAGCTTAAGGTTCCAGTTTTACTTGCTGTTAAAAATAACTAGGATCTGATTGTTTTAGACTTCAGTGGACCCAAGTATAGTAGCAACACCAAACGATTGAGAGAAGCATTTCGTCCCTGTTCAAAGGAAAACATGAATCTCTATTTCTGATGATTTTTACTTTGAAGGCGCATTTGAACACAGCAGGTGCCGTTTACATTGTGTAAAAAAAAATGTGGTCCAACAGAAATGGTCCAAATGAGATTGGTCTGGTTCCATTGACATCAAAACTTAGGTTTTTGCCCTCTCCTGTAAAGTTGCCATTTTGGAGATTTTTTTCCTGGCACAGTGATTATATGAACTGGCTAATGTGGGGTTCATTGTTTATCTGCTTTGACACCACAATAACACTATAGGTATTACATGTAGTGAGGTATTACGTGTAGTGAGGTATTACATGTAGTTATACTTCCTCTAAATTTGTTATTCATTGCAGCTCATTTATAAGCATATTACGTTCAGCATCGCTTTTCTGCAGTTAGTAGTAGTTGGGACAGGTAGGTCTGGTGTAGTATGTGATCATGCATCCCCATCCTTCTATTTTCCGGTCACAATTTATACAGTGCTATGGCATAAAGAATACAACTGCACTCCCACCCATACAGGACATCTACAACAAGAGATGTCTGAGGAAAGCAGTCAACATGTCCTCAGACCCCACACACCCAAGCCATCCCCTGTTCCAACCCCTGGATAGAAGTACCGGGACATCCAAGCCAGAACCACCAGGTAGCACCTACCAGAACACGACTACAGCACTAAAGACTGCTCCTGATATCTAGCCAGGATCACCCCAACACACACTGGGCTCCACCACCTCACAAGACTGTTTGCACTGCACTTTAACTTAAACATCTTAACCTGTAAACTTCTCAGCTGTGTATATATATATATACACACACACACACACACACACACACACACACACACTCTTATACTGCACTGTAGAAGGAGCCTGCCTGTGTTTCATTATACTGTACAACTCTGTATTGGTATAGTGACAAAGTTCAATTGAATTGCCAACTGAAATTCAAGGCTGACCAAATAACTCTAGTACTGATTAGGAATAGTAAAAATATGATGTCATTCAAAGTTCAGCATCCAAGTAGCTGGCACACTACTGTCTGAACACTCATTCATACATTTAGTAAGCATATTAACACCAATGTTTCTTCATTACTCTGCAGTCTGTTGAGGTCACTAAATGTTACGACCCTATAAATAATTTTGTTTCTTTTTCTTTTTTTTTACTGCTGTGCCATAACGACCCTTATAAAGACCACCTATAAAAGCTAGTGTCTATAAATAGCTTTGCTATATGTGTTATTTTCTCCTACCCTCCTTTCTTATGATGTTTTGGTTCAGTTTTCTCATTTATGTTCAACTTCAATAAAATCCTCATAAATGTGAAGCTGGATGTTACACGTGGTTGCGAGAAGGCATGTTTGTCGCTCTCTCTCTCTCTCTTTTTATGTTGTGGCCTAACCCTAGACTCGGCCATAACATAGTCATTTTCAGCACCGCATGATCATGCCTGGCTCAGTACAGGTCCACTCTTGTCTTGCAATTAAAAAGAAGGTATCAGAAAAACAGTAGCTAGCAGTTATGATGCTTTGCTAATCAAGCCCTATTTACCCCATTCACCGTTGATGGACGCTGACCACAGGACAGCTGTTGATCAGATATTATTAAGGTGGTGGACCATTCTCAGCACAGCAGTGATGCTGCAAGTGTATCAGACAAAGGTTTGATATTTCTAATCACTCCAGTCTTAATTACATGAATGAATCATAATTGTGAAACGTTATGATTATGACTCATACACGATTCCTTTTATATCGTAATCATAATAACACTAAATGAATCAACTATATACAACTTATTACAGCTGTTTGCAGTGACCACCGGTGTGGGTGTACTCATTTCTATTTGCTCAGCCACAAAAAGAACAGCTTAGTGAAAGGATCCGTCTGCAGCGCTGTCGTCAGTGGAGGGCTGTTCTCTCCTGAAATATGCAGCACCATATGGCTCTACATTCCTCGAAGTTGGTATTTCATCCTCATTTCCTCTCCTGTCTTCTTTTTGGCATTCCCAAGAGGATGGGCCGAATTCTTGACAACTGTTGCCGGGGTTATTAATTGAGCCTGTGCAATTCGTAATGAGCAGGATGTGGTCTGATACCAGAAAGGACACTCCGGATCCTCAGCCTCAGCTCAATATTTCACTTTAATTACTCTTAGCATCCTACCTGACTCAAGGATACTCCGTGCTAATTAGCCCAGGCCCCTGTGGCTATGAGAAAATAAAGAGAGTGTTGTACTCGGTTGAAGAAGGCTTGTTCCAAAGATTAGCAAATCTCAACGAACGTCAGCGATGCCGCTGAGCCGTGGTGCCAACATTGTTGTCATCACAGTGGAAGATGAAAGCAAGCAGTCAAACATCCAGATAAACTGTGAAAATGTAAAACACTGTACCGGCGATGTGAAGTGTAAACATAACCCACATCTTTATTCTGCTTGACTTCTAAACAACAGCACAACTGATAGATGACTGCAAGCTAATAAACTACAACAGCCATTCACAACCTCAGTGTTCGGTCTTATAAACGCTCGTCTGTGGTGAACAAGTCCTTCCTTGGAGAAAACCGCTGCCCTACATGCGCTCGAAAGCAGCATAAGTTCACTTCACATTGAACCGACTTATTCATGCTCCATTCACACACTCAGTATTTGCTACTAGGGTGGTCTTATTCATCCTAATGGAAACTGTAGAAATCAGATGAAGGTTCTTTGTCAGGTAATTGAGCTATTGTTAATATGGTGGGCAACGTTGATGAAGGCCCTCATAGGCCCTTAAGTGCTCCAAGCCTTCCTACACCCCACCAGAGATATGAGAACACAAACATCATGGGCATCCAGTGTGACTAGTGTTACTGGTCATTAATTTAATTGACATAGAACTTCTCACCCTTGTAGAGCACAAGCCCGCTCACAATTCATGACCTAGTAAAGATGATTAGGGTCATAAATATGTATGAAAAAGCAAAAATGAAGAAGAAAATACCTAGCGAACTTTGAAGCCTTAGCCGACCACAGATTAACAGGTTTAAGTGGTGCTTAGTGTGCTTACAGAAAGCATGGATGTTTTTAAGAGACCTCAGTTAAAACTTGGTGAACAATCTACTGTACTATTGCCATTATATCAGTGTACTGCTGGTTGTACATCTGAGAGCTAAACATCGAGCCAGATCTTTTGAGTCACTGTGCATGTGATGTTAATACATGAAGACCTACTATGACCTCTATCTTTTGAATGACTAGGCTTCAGGCTTTACAGGGGGTCCTCTTAGAAGTGCATGGACTCCGTGTTTTAAAGCATTTTCATACTTGTCCTAAATATTGGTCCGCACCTCAGACTAATTCTGGGCTAATGTTGGGCGTTGGGCTAATTTTCGCTGGTTTGCTTGCAAACAGAAAAATTCCCATCCAAACTGAATCGATTGCACAGTTCCACGCATGACTTTTCTGCATGCAGGTTTGCGAGATGGTTGATACTTGCTTCATTCGTTTACTCTTGTCCTTGGATACAAAGACTCTGCTTTTCTTGTCCATAACAATGCTTTCCCCGTCATCATAGAACTTGAATAGGGAAGTAACAGAATAAGCGGTTTCATTAACAAATGAGCCAATCATGCAACCGCACACACACACACACGGGAGTACACACAGAAGCTCTCACTCACTCAACCTCTAAAATCTTTCTGGGTTGCTGAAGCCTATCCCAGCATACAAAGAGAGAATGGCAGAAAACACCCTGGAGAGGTCACCAATACCCAAACTCACCTAGGGGCAATTAAGCATCTCCATTTCACCTGACTGCATGTATTTGGACGGTAGCAGGACACCAGAGGAAACCTGGTGTCCTCCTTGAACACCCCAGCTGTGAATCAAATCCAGGCCCATCTTGCTGTGAGGGGATAGCCATAGCGTTAGCCCTCTGTGCCACCCTGCCACCCAAGTGAAACCCTGTTCGGGTACCCCCAGGTCTGTGGTCACTTTGGGTCTTACAGTGGGTCTTATTGCTGTGAGAGTTGTTCCCATATATACTAAAGGCCCAAGTGTCACTGCCTGGGTGGTTGTGGAGACGGGTGTGGACGATGTAAAGATTCAAATTGCAAACAACCGAGTTTCCTGGATGTGGATGCACGTGAAACTGTTTGTGGGAACGTTTGGGTGTTTTGGCTTAGGTGGGTTTAACAGAAAGGGGATTTTGTGGGTCTCTGCACCTTTTTTCTTGCACAGAGTGACCCACACTCTATACTCTATTTATGTATTTATTTAGTCTCTCTCTCTCTCTCTCTCTCTCTCTCTCTCTCTCTCTCTCCCTCTCTTTACTTTTTTTTCTCCTTTATCTCCTTTATCTCCTTCTCCTTCTCCTTCCCATACCAGCTACCCCTCTACAAAGGTGTAGCGGCGACTGTTGTTTGATGGGGGCTTATATGGCCGAGGCCTCAGGTGCAGCTTGTTGGCTTGATCAGCCTGGGGCATTCTGGGGGTTGGAGTTCCACGTTGTAGTCCCCCTAGAACGGCACCGCTGCTGACGCCCTCTGCTGGCTGCAGGCAGCACTGCCCAAACCCTTACACCAAGTTTGCTGTAAATCAGCTGGCCTGGTTCAGCAAAATGGGGCCTTTAGTATGGTAGATCCAGTCATGATGGTGACAATTCTGCTGTCAATAGCTACAACAACACAGATCAGCTCAACTGATTAGCCTACTGTATCATATTAGGATAAATCAGAAATTTACCAACATTATTTAAAGCTTGTCCAAAACATGGAAAAGGAAGGTTCTAAACCTGTTCTAAAATGTTCTCCAATGTCATCATGTTTAACGAATCACACAAGTCTCATGTTCTCTCGTTCTCTTCTATAAAACCACCTTATGTAAACATGCGACTGAGAATCATGTCATGATTTACGTCTCTCCTCGACCATGTCACCGCTACACAAAGCCAATCTTAAAGCACGCTCCATAAAGGACATGGCCCACATCCCCGTGCCTGACAGCCCGTGATATGTATTCATGCCCACTGTTCCGACACGCATGACAAGGAGGGCGACAGGGGAGGGAGATGGTTCATTTTCTGCCTTCTTAGTGCCGGAGTGCATACCCGCAGCCTGAGAAAAAAAGAAAGCCTCGTATCTATGTATAATTCAAACAATACTCTCGTGTGCAGCTCAAAGAGGGAGAAGAGCGAGTACAGTGGAAGCAGGCGAGGCAGCCAATTGCCCCGAAAGTCACATGTAATGGAAAACTGTGTATCTTAGCTGTTACCTTGTGGAAGACGAAAGAAAGCCATATAGGACAGCAGGCCTGTTCTGTGTCTGGAACTGATGAACCCACCTCAGTGTAAATCTCACAATGGAGAACTGAAGAAGGGTTGGAGATTTGTGATGCCGGAGAATTCGAAGCCAAAGAGCAGCTGGGCTTCAGAAACCAGGAAATCAGCTCAGACACTCTGAGAACGAGTGAATAGGCTTGAAGAAAAATATTTCCAAATTTAAAAAGGTACTAAATCTTTACGGTTTCGGCCTTTGGTCAAGGCCTTCATGTTGCTAATGCTCCATGACTCTAATTCTGTCAGTGCTGAAATGCAGTTGAACTTTTCATGCACATTAAGCTGATTGAAATTTACATGAAGGTAAGTTTCAGTTAAGCTGCATAATGTAAAAAGGTGTGGTTGGTGTGGCACAACGGATAACACCACTACTCACCAGGAAGCTACTGTCCCAAGTGGGAGACTGGGGTTCGATTCCCGTTCTGGGTGACTATGCTGTGCTATACCAATTAAGAGTCCTTGGGCAAGACTCCTAACACTACACTGGTCTACCTGTAATATGATTAACCTTGTAAGTTGCTCTGGATAAGAGTGTCAGCTAAATGCCATAGGTGTAAGGTGTGTCCTGTAACTCATTTGAAACTCTCAACTTTGTGAACAAAGTTCCTGAAACAGCCAGCCTGACTGAAGATGCCATAGAATGCATGTAATCAGCATTTTACATTGTTCTCTAATATCTACATTAAAGGTATGTGACTTTGGTTGGGTGAAAATGTCCAGTTGTAGTTTTGCACACCCATCAACACACTAGGTTCTCGTGTGTTCTCGGTTCTAGAATGACACTAACTGTTTTTCCTTTTTATTGAACGCATGAATTATTAGGTGAGCTATGGTCTGATTGGCTGGTTTACAGTGAGACAAAGAAGCAACGTGTCAAATAGACACGAGCAGCTAAGGTCATCATGATATTTGGTAAGCTATGCTAGCTACCTGGAGCTCTTTAGTAGCTAACGTTACCCAAAAATTGAAGATGTTCCTTAGTATGAAACTCTCAGGTTAAGATGATCTGCTTCAATTAGCAAACACTGACACAATCACACAGCATGGCAGCTATTTACAGGCTGCTTTTGAGGTTGTAATGGTAATAAAGGCAGACCTTCTTCTCTCTTCAGCCTCTTCGGTGTTAAACGCTGAATAAAGCTGGGCCATATTGTCCAGAGTAAAATGTCCAGACTGAACTAACAACCCGGAAATGACACTATCCAGGATCTTGTTAAAGATCTGGAGGACCGCCTTTACCAGGTAACATGGAAAGGGTCCATATCTGCTCCACGTTGGCTGTTCACAGGTGTCCCTCAAGACTCAGTGCTGGGCCCTCTTCTCTTTTTACACTCAATGCAAAACAATTACCTCTCATGGCTTTTCTTATCATTGCCATGCTGATGAGCCTCAATTCATGTTTTCCTTCCCATCATTTACATTTTAGGCATTTAGCTGATGTTCTTATCCAGTGCGACAAGGTTATACGACTCACAGGAGGCCACCCAGCTGCTTGTTTAGTCGCTGGTCATTTCAAGGCTTGACTACAGCAACTTGCTTTTGGCTGATCTTCCACTATGGGCTATCAGGCCCTTACAATTGGTTCAGAATGCATCTCATCTTCCCAAGTTCACCCATGTCACTCCACTGCTGCACTCCCTTCACTGGCTTCCTGTAGCTGCCTGCATCAGATTTAAAACTCTGATGCTTACCTACAAAGCCAAGAATGGACCAGCCCGTCCCTAACTTATGGCAATGGTTAAGAGTCGGTCTGTACCTCGAGCCCTGTGAGCTTCAAGTACAGCTTGACTCGACCCGCCATCCCTCAAAATGCATGGAAGACAATCTTCTCAGTCCTAGCTCGCAGATGGTGGAATAAACTCCCACTGGCTGTCCAAACAGCCAGCCAGAGGCTCTTGCAGTCTTCAAAAGCAGACTTAAGACTCATCTTTTTAAGTGAGTGAGGACTAATAGACGTATATAAGGAAATACTTTGTTTTGGCACTTATACTGACCATAACCTTTATTCTCTCTAGTTATGAGCGCTGGGTTGGGGTTGCCAGGTAGTGCACTTATGCTTTTTATATGTCTGTGTATTGTTCTCTGT
Organism: Prochilodus magdalenae; assembly: GCA_024036415.1. Lineage (NCBI taxonomy): Eukaryota > Metazoa > Chordata > Actinopteri > Characiformes > Prochilodontidae > Prochilodus > Prochilodus magdalenae. Next base: position 356,470 of record JAMWET010004099.1, on the reverse strand, counting down.
AGCTTTCAGCACTGGCCCTTGTTCAGGCAGCATCTGAGCTCATGGCGACTTGTACTAGATAGCAAACATTATCCAATGCAACTCTAAGCATGGTTGTAAGTTGTTCTGGATACGAGCGTATGCTAATTGCCATCAATTTAAATATAAATTAAAAGTTTCACCATGTAAAACACTTTGAGCCCATTTAGGAAACCCAGCTGCCCTTTAAATAAAAACATGGACCATTAGAAATGGTCCAAACGTCGTTGTAAGGTTACATTCAAACATCCTTTCTCTAATAAGTTGCCATTTTTGGGATACAAGGTTAGGACAGCAACATTCAAAAACGCTGCCCAGAACAGCTGGACTACAATTGAAAATAATCAGGTTAGATAATAACCACTTAGCTCACCCCATTTAAGAGCAAGTGAAAATCAAATCAAAATGTTCTGAAACTGAAAAAAGGAACAGGGGATTTCACACTGTGCTTCAGCCAAGGACTTAGTGTAGCTGAAGCTTTATGACTCTAATGCTGTCAGTGCAGTTAGAGGGAATATACTGTAGGTCAAGATTCAATAGTTACATCATGCAGCTTTGGCATAATGTCCATCACATTATTACTTAAACAGTGCGTTTTAATGTTTTAAATCTGAATTCATTTTCCGGCTTCATTCTTTTCCCCACTGTGGCGACCTGGTGCTGGCTGGTTTGCCATGGATGTGTGGGAGGCATGTAAATAAACTCATCGTCTATAAGGAATTTCACCCAGAAGGAAGAGTAGGAAGTGTAAGGGTAATGCTGTTGGGAAGGAAGATAAAGGTGACCAGGAAAAATAAATTATGATAAATTTAGACTGATATGAGCAATATTTACTGAGCTACACTCTCTCAGTACGCCTTCAGGCCACCATGTTTGCTAATGCAACATGCCAGACGTCTCATCATGGAGTTGTAGAGGTTCCTAATGGTGTCCTTTGATAATCCATCCCACGCAGCTTGAATGTTCTCACACAGGTCCTGCAGATTTTGTGGTGGGGTGGAGGTGGAGTGACACCAGGCACTTGTTGACATGTAACATGTGACATCTTGGTGCTGAACTCCATTGCAGTCTTTGGCGACACTGACCTGGTGTTAAGGGCAGTCATTGTATCAGTCCACTTGCATGGAATCCCTTGTTGTGCAGCCACCTGCCAATGTTGCTGGCACTAACAGGATGACTCATGGAGGGCATTACTGCTCGTGAATGTCCACATTAATGGCTGTTCGCTCAGTCAAATACAGCGATAAGGCCTGTCCTGGTTTACGTTACATGCGTGGCTGAGCATGTCTCTTAGTGCCATATCTACCTGCCAAGTTTCATTCCTATTAGTTGACTCCTTCTGGGTGCACCTATTTTTTAGCAACGGTTGTAGTTGCAACTGTAAGCTCAAAGGACAGGCTATTGCTTGGCTGCAGGGCTGTTTAGTGGGGTAGTGGTCAGTGTTGGTGCCTACTGTTGGAGAGAGTTGTATGGCTCCCTGCTATACTGGCTACTCAGACAAAAAGACTAGGGTACATATTGTTATTGAATTTTATGGAATTTGAATAAGGATAATATTCAGTGTATGTTAGCTAGTGTAACTGCCTTCTTATTAACAAAAACTAAACTGTATGCCAGTATATCCTATTCATATTCACAGCAGGGAAATATGAGCATAGTGCTTTTTAAGACACTACCATAACACTTGTGCTGGTCAGATATGCATATGGGAATCCAGTGCTGTATAAGCCACAAGCTTACGCTGTACATCATACAAATCGCTGGATAGTTTCAGCCAGCCACGACATTTGTCATCCTCTAAACACCCAGGATTGAGCCTGAACAAGCCTGCTGCGCTCGTTCACTGCATCATGTTCTTGATTTTGGGATGAAAATGTTCTCCTTCTAGTTTAAATGCAGATCACAGCCACACAAGGCCTACTACCTCCCGGGGTGTACACTACCTACTTAATGCCTTCTCAAAAAGCAGAAGGCCCTAAGGATTCCCCACTGCCTTAAAAAACCCCAGAAATCTGCCTCAAGCTGTTAGGATTGTTTAAAAGCTCCTCTCACACCTTTTGATATATCTTTCATTAACATACAAACGAATCGCTCCCCAAAGAAAAACAAGTGTCTCTGAAATAGCAACTTTACAGGAGTGGTCACTTTAATTCCTTCAGTGCAAGTTAATGTGAAGCCATTTGGGAGTCTATGTAAAGAAGATCTGCCATGCTCCAATAATGTAGGAAAGTAAAAGAAAACAAAAACATTCATGTTTTGTTGCACTGAAAGACTCTAGATACTGGACATACTGTAAATGGTCATTGTTGTGGAATAATAAATTAAACATACTTGTTCATTCTGACCGAAGACCAAATTGAATGCCCCTTCCTCCAATTCCCGGCATGTTAGAACATTTCTAGGCCCTTTATATCAAAATGTAAGTTTAAGATGATTTAAAACTTTTAGCGGCTGCTCTTATCCAGAGCGACGTCTAAGGTTATTCATGTTACAGGTGGGCCAGGTGGATTCCCAGACTAGGAACTGAACCCCCGTCTCTCACGAGTGGTGCTATGATCTTGCTGGTGGTTATTGGTTTTATAGATTTAGATTTCAATCCCTTGTTGACCCCACAGTGGGGAAATTTAGTCTCTGCATTTAACCCATCCGTGAAGTGAAACACCCACAAACACACTCACTAGTGAACACACACACTAGGGGGCAGTGAGCACACTTACCCGGAGCGGTGGGCAGCCCTATCCACGGGGACCTCAGTCGTTACTGTCAGTTCAGGGAATTGAACCGGCGACCCTCCGGTCACAAGGCTGGTTCCCTAACCTGAGCAATCCGCTGAGCATTAACCAGAGTGTCACAACCCTCCAATGCTTCCTTTTCTTACATTGGGGAACTTTGGCCATGCCTGTCGTTAGGGGCCATAAACATCAAAATATGAAGGAATCAGACCTATGATAATGCTAATTTTGGCTTAAAGCCTTGTGGGACTCTAGTATAGTATGTGTTAGTCTAGTATGTGTTCACTTGAATGTTTTTAGGCATTCTAGATTAAGTGTGAACATTTGCCACTGGGAAATTCTATGTTTTATTGATTTTAAAGCTTCTGCTGGTGCATTATGACTTTTTACACTTAGCACTACCAGAGAAAAATACATATCACGGTATGTAAAGTATGTATCCCCAAAAAGACCTGTTTTGGAAAATTGTTAGTATTTTCAGGACTTTGGCTCCCCCGCTTTTCAACCAAAACTTAAATAAAATAAAGTGAAAGTATCTGCAGAGGGTGTTGCAGTAGGCCTTCATTGTTTAATATATCATTGTTTTGTTTAAATATTGGCAGGCATTGGTAAATGTTTAAATGACCAATGAATAAATCATCCATATTTATAGACTCTAGTTAACACAGCTCTAGATTAAAATCCAGATGGCTTGTACAGTATGACACTCAGCTAATCCGGAAAGTGCAGCATTGAGTGGAAAATGATATCCAGTTACACTGAGCTTCTCTAATAAGCCTCGCAAATGTTATCCTGAGGCAGGCTGCATGCTCATTAGAGCACAGTGCTAAGAGGGGGCCCTCATGCTGGAGACCTCTGACAGAGCAGCATTTCTGCTGTCTTGCTGCTCTGTACTACTGAATATCATCCATATCACACAGAGCAATGGAAATACAGACATGGAGATACTCCGAATATCATTCAGCAGAACGGAGATATTCTGAATATAATACAGAGGCTCAGAGATGGTGTTTTTTCTGTGTGTGCTATTCTGGAGGTTGGAAGATTGTGAAGATGTTCTGTGACACAAAGTACATTTCGTAAAGCGGTGATAGATCTGGTTGATATGGCTGGCTGCGTATCTTTCATGAGAAACAACCTATCACTCACTTTAAAGAGCTGGAAATAGGAAAACTTTTTTGGAACAAGTAATATGAAAGATGTGATGGATAAACTGTGAGCATGCAAAGCTTTGTAGGGGTTACTATAACTGTCAGACAAAGTCTGTAACGCATTCAGGATGGGAAATGCTGTAAATGATTATTTATAAGATTTTAAGTTCAAAGGATATCCGTGAACATATCTGCTGATGGTTAGTTAATCACTTAGCCCTGTACGTGGTTGGTGTGGCTCAGCAGATAACACCAGTACCTGCCAGGGAGCCACCATCACATGTGGGAGACTGGGGTTTGAATCCCGGTCTGGGTGACAATGCTGTGCTACACCAGTAACACTACACTGGCCCACCTGTAATACGATTAACCTTGTAAGTTGCTCTGGATAAGAGCGTCAGCTAAATGTTGCAAATGTATTGACTCCTGAGCCACTGTAGTGTTGGGTCTAGGTCTATATCCAACATGAGAGGATGAGAAAGTACCATGGCACTGATGGCATATTCTAATGGTCAATCATATCTAAGGTCCCATTTCTGGTTAGATCATTTAAGGACAGGTAGCCAATGAAAAGAAGATCACATTTTAAATTTAGGTTAAATTTAAATTGCAATAAACACCCACATACTCTAGGGGGCAGTAAGTACAATTGCCCAGAGTGGTGGGCAGCCCTATCCATGGCACACAGAGGGCAGATGAGGGTTAAGTGCCTTGCTCAAGGGCACTTCAGTCGTTACTGTCAATTCAGGGAATTGAACTGGCAAGCCTGCGGTCACAAGGCTGGTTCCCTAACATCCAGCCCACAACTGCCTGGTGCAGTGCAGTGGCGGCTGAAGCTCTTGTCAATCAACTATCAATAAACCACAGCAAAAACACTAACATTGGCACTGCTTTCCACCAGTGAAGACATTCTTGGCAAGTAAAATGATGAAGTGTGATGCTGAACTTGTGAAGTTTCTTCTAGTCTGGTGAGTAAACCGATATACATGTTTATGATAACACTGAGGAGGAACTCACCTTAACTTTCTGGTGATATATTGTCCCCTATTGTTTAGATTATGAATTGCATCACACTATGGTTTAAACATTTAAACATTTACCAGTTCCTGGTCTTTGGCATGCCCAAATGCAGTCACTCCTTTTAGGCAAGCATTAACATCTGCTTTGGAGCCATTTTCCACACATGGAATGAGACACTCACTGCACTGTACCACCTCTTCTCCGTCTATGAATCCCATCACTCAAACCACACAGGTATTTATAGCCTCTTCATCCTCATGCAGTAGCCTAAAGTTACTATCACCTTAAACACTCAAGGTGACACGGTTTTTTGTCTTGTGAGTTTGTGTATGCATGAATGTATGTAGAATAAGAATTGGAATTGTAAGTAGAATGTAGAATTCTAATTCTAAGTCCAACGTATGTATGTGTGTGTATGTATGTATGTATGTAGGTATGTACGTGTGTATGTATATGTGTGTGTGTGTATGTGTGTGTATGTATGTACGTATGTATGTATGTATGTATGTATATGTGTATGTATGTATGTATGTATGTGTGTTTATATGTTTGCATGTATGTATGTGTGTGAATATGTATGTATGTACGTGTGTATGTATATGTGTGTGTGTGTGTGTGTGTATGTATGTATGTATGTGTGTGTGTGTATGTACGTGTGTATGTATATGTGTGTGTGTGTGTATGTACGTGTGTATGTATATGTGTGTGTGTGTGTGTGTATGTACGTGTGTATGTATGTATGTATGTGTGTATGTATGTATGTATGTGTGTATGTATGTATGTATGTGTGTATGTATGTATATGTGTGTGTATGTATGTATGTGTGTTTATATGTTCGCATGTATGTATGTGTGTGAGTATGTATGTATGTATGTATGTATGTATGTATGTATGTATGTGTGTGTGTGTATGTACGTGTGTATGTATATGTGTGTGTGTGTGTGTGTGTGTGTGTATGTACGTACTTACATATGTATGTATGTATGTATGTGTGTATGTACGTGTGTATGTACGTATGTATGTTCTGTCATGCATTTATTCATAACGTCCATGTCCTGTGTGCTTCTTTTATTAATGTTTCATATATATGGTAAAACATTTCCTTCAATGGATTTCTCACTGTGGCATTATGGGTGTGGCCTAACATCACCTGTGGGACTAAGAATGAGTCACGGAGTAAGTCGTGGTGCATGTGAGTCCAAGTGAGTGTGTGTGAGAGAGAAAGACTACCGGTGCAGCAGCAGCAGCCCCTAAAGAAGCTGATCTACAGCAAGCTGAACATCTTTCTGCTCGACTTTCTCTTTATATTGATGGCGGCTGAAAACCCACAGCCTTCACAGAAGGCACTTGATTAAAAGTCACTGCTTTACTGTCACCCAGTGCTCCCGTGTCCTTCATCATTCCCACCACGAGAGGGGTTGTTACAGTCACTATGTGCTTTCAGTTCATTGTATAATATGCCCTCCAGTGACCTCCCAAAACACCATCCTTGTTTGCTTGCTATACACCAGGCTAGCTTTAGATCTGAGGGGCTGGTGTCCAACACAGTTTGGTGATTTCCCTGTTCTCCATTGGTGATTTGCCCTCTATGACCGGAGCTGAATATCTTTGCAGGACACTGTGAAGCAGATTCAATTAAAGACCAGCATGAAGCAGAAATGTAGAATCTCACCCTTCGGCATTCAAAGGAGTATAATTATAAAGGCTACACTGGAAAATGGGAACCTATAAACAGCATTAAAAAAACATCAAGGCCAGTCTATATATGAAGACTGTGAAATGATAAAGGTCAGGCAAGAGTTATGGAAGAAGGCTTCAGGAATAAATTAAATACTGATGAGCATTTCAAGTGAAAAGGAGGAGAAAAATAGATCATTTGTACTGTGGATTTCAGGCAACTTACAAGTTCCCCATGGTGATGTAAGTAATGACTGTCATAGTGCAATCCTTTTAGAGCTGTTCAGAAATATATTTTGTTTAAAAAATGCCTCATAGCTTCGTCCATAACTGCGTGGCAAGACGGTAATGTAGACCACTGGCATCAAAGGAAAAGTATTTCCAGACCAAGTCTGCCAATTTCTCTATATATCTTTTTATGAAGCAAACTGAACCCAAAGACTAGCATAAATTACAGGGGGGTCTTTTAGGAGGGGTGTGGGTACTCTCCTAAATGGACCTCCTAGCATCAAAATTCGTTTGAGGGTTGGGGGGGTGTCTGTGAAAACTAATTATGATGTTAAACTGTATATTAGCCAGTTTCTGCTGCAGAGGTCCATGCAGTGAAGGACCTTTGCCATCCCTCACTGCCACTGAGGCACCATGCCGGTCACCCATGCTGAATCTTGTTGGTGGTGAGCTCACATGTTGCCTTTTTGGGCTGCCTGACCAACAGGCGCTCAACAAGGAACAACAAGGACTGGCTCCAGGTGTAGATCCCAGTAACCCTCTCATGGGTAAGGTACATGATATACTGTGTCCTTTTGTGATTTTGGATTATATTAGCCTGGGTGTGTATTAGTGTATTAGTCCTCCCACCACACCAATGCCCTTACGGTCTCACCCTTTGGGCGATGACTGAAAGAACAAGATTATGGATAAAACACTGGAAATTAGCTTTCTTCGCATGGTGGCGGGTCAAACAGTACTTAAGAGGGTAAGGAACTTTGAGTAGCTCAAAGTGGAGATGCTACCTGGAGATGAACTGAAAGTAGGCAGTTGGGGTGATTCAGGCATCTGATTAGGATGTCCCCCTCCCATGGCCTTCTCTTGTCTGAGGTTTACCAAGGGTGGCCTAGTGGGACAAGTCCTAGAGTCATCCCAGGACCTGTTGGAGGGATTGTACTTCCAAGCTGACCTGGGAATGGCTTGGGATTCCCTAGAATGAGCTAGAGGAAGTTGTGGGAGACAGGGCTGTCTGGGTTTCTCTGCTTTGTCCTACTGCAAATGTGACTCTAGCTGGACTAAGCGGTATACGAAGATGGAAGGATGGACTCTCCATTAGGGAACAATCGGTGCTCAGATACAAAATCAGGGAAAGTCAATTGTTTAGCCAGCTTCTCTTATAAAACAGTGAGCTTCTATCTTTGATCTTCTTTACTAACTAGAGATACAGCACTGGTCTGACTGTTCGACCCCCGCAGAGTTGGGAGCCCAGCACATGTTGCAAAGTCCATCTTCTTTTTTCCTTATATTTGTTGCCTGTCTGCCTTGTTTATTGTTAGCTATAGTTCCAACATGGTTTGTTCATGCAAGAACATCACATGAAAGTATGTATGTCCTATAAAATGGTTCACTATATGGACAAACAATATCTCCCCATGCTGAGAACTGCTTCTGATTTCCATTCCCTGCTTCACCCCAGTAACTGATGACATTACAGAGCAGTGAATGCTCTGTGCTGTAAGGCAATTAATCTAAAGCCCGGTTTATTATGGATTATACATCAGAACAACACTAGCAGATAATGTAACAGACTTGAAGACAAAGGCATGCTAATCCCTGTTTAAATGCTGTCATTCTTAACACTCAGGGATTAAATTAGTCAACCACTGACATGGTGTGCTAATGGCTTGCTTTGATTTTGGGCCAAGGATATGGCATATTTGATGGCAGAGAGAGGGTTTTCAGGATAAGTCATCCCATTTAGCAACAGAAAGGAATGAAGATTGGCAAAAGCAAGAGGATGGATGCTCTCCCGGCTAGGGTAGAGAAGACATGAATTGCAGATGCTGTTTTTGTGATGTTGTTTAAAGGCAGTTTGGAGCAAATTCCAGCCACCACTCAAACACTCCTAATACTCCTTTGCAGCCAGAAAAGGACCAACAACGTTGATGCGGTCCCCCATGTTTTGAAACTAGAGACTGTGGACTGTGCAAATACAGGACTTATAAGCATGGGGAGGCCACAGTATTCTATCAACAGGTCAGTAAGATCCTTCAGATTGGATGCATTCATGAGGAAATGGTGTTGGGGAATAGTTATTGATGGGTGAGAAATCCTCTCTGAGAAATAGGATTACGGCTGAACCGTGACATCTGCAGCACAGCGACTAGAGCGGTGTGCCTACAAGCCCAGCACACAGAGCCCAGATGGAAAACAAAGGCAGACAGATTTAGTGTGTCTTGTATAAGCTCTGGCAGTTTCGCTGGGTTGTGCGGTGCATTTTAGGCAACCAGCAACGGCTGGAATTTGAGAAATACCCCTTCTACAACTACACCGTCCAAATGGCATGTGTCGAAGAGCACCATATATTATTTTTACTACGTCTACTGACGTCTTAATGCTGAATATAGACTCTTTATTTTTGTCAGGCATAAATGGGATAAAATCCATCATTTCCTTGAACGGGAGACGTTTTAAACATACTTGATGGAAAGGGGCTACTGCAGGCACCAAACAGCATCTCTCAACAGATCACATATTATTATTCAGTAATGGTTTCTCAGACAGTTCTTTAAATGGGCCTGTAACCTTGGAAATATAAAAGTAGTAGAAGAGTGAGCATTGGCTAAAAATTCAAAACACTCTCCAGTGCATACAGTCCATGTACGTACCCTAACCTGCAAAAACCCCATTTAAAATTTAAATACACAGTTTAGCCAAGTCATGGTGACCATAACAGTGAAAGTGCCAAACCCTGATTACCTCATAGTCATGGCATATGTCAAGGGTATATCAGAATAGGGAACCTCAGAATACAGCTACCCTTATAAAGGCTTTGCAAATGTCTCAAAATAGGTTAACTAATGTTTTAGGTAAGTTATAAACACATTAGAAAGCATTAATAAGCAATTATAACGTATTAATAAAAAAGGCAAAAAGTGAACCATTCTATACAATGACTTTAAATGTCATGAAAGTAATAGATTTGAAGCTGAGTGATGGAGAAGACAAAGTAACATCAATAAACACCTACATCTGAGCATTAAAAGTATAAAAGAATGTGGGTTTGTTGCTCTTTCTATTTATGTGTTGTAAATGCTCATTAGTGATTCTTATTACCATTTATAAATGCATTTTAAACCAGTCATAAGCCTTTATATAGGTAGCTTTATTCCAAAGGGGTACCCAGAATAGTTGGTTCTTGTAGTGGGTGTGTTGAATGCAGGAGAAATGGCCAGCCTAAAGGCCTGAGTGTTTATGACAAGGACCAAATAGCTGGTCAAAAAAATTTCATTTAATGATGGTTACATTAGGAACGTGTCACAACACAAAGTGCATTTTGTGGCGTATGGGCTTATTTGATGCAGGTGCCATTTTGAGAATGTTCTGCTCGATGATGAGGCTGTGGTGGGAAAAATATGTGAAGTGTAATAAGAAGAGCCCTGAGCTGCCTAAATGAAGCTGAAAACTGAGGGTTTTGGTGCTAGTATGGAATATTTGTGTGTACCAGGTTATACGTCTTATCAAAGACCAGAACGTGATTATGGCTTATCTCATTATCGACTGCTGACTAAGTTACCTATTGCCAGTGGATTGACAGGATAATTAGCTACGTTGGACCTTATTTTCAGGAAAGGTATCTCAAACTAACAAACTATTCTAGCAAAATCATGACAAACATTATGTTAGCTTACCCTGATAATAACCCCCAAAAGTTCTTAAGATTAATTTACATATCAACATTTAGGTTAGCATATCTCTCAACTGGGATGACAGGTAACACACAGAAGTGTTCCAAATACTTTTCCAAGGACTGCATAGTAAGAAAGATCACTCACCAGTTAGAACTGACTGAAAATCAGGTGGGTGCAGCCTTAGACCATCAGCTGAAGACTAGAAGGACAGGTGGAGGAGGTGATGGTCAGCTGACATTAGCCAGATGATTTGCTTGTCAAGTCATTTATTTTTATAGCACTTTTTACAACAGATGTTGTCACAAAGCAGATGTTGTCCCAAGTAAGCAAGTAAAAACTCCCTCAGTTCCAAAACCAGAAATGGAAACCGAAAAGGAACCAAGACTCAAAAGGGGAACCCATTCTCCTGGGGTCAACACCAGATAACGAGACAAGGAAAGGAAAGAAGTGTTCAGTGTAAGGTAGAGGAATAAATGTCTGATCAGTCTGTAATTAAGTAGTTGGGTCATCGGATGGGTCTGCAGGACGCAGGCCAAGCTTCCATAGGACAGGCAGGAGCTCCATTGTTAAAGGCAACCAGTGGCACCCAACAGATGTAGCTACAGCATCAGACCGCACAGGATGGGCAGCAGTTCAGCTCAGCCCCAGAGAACAGACAGACTGTTAGCTCTGACAGAAGATTTGAATACGCTTGTAAAATACGTTCAAATCTATGTTGACTCCGTTTATCTCTCCAGTCCACTGGCGACGAGTGTCTGGGTTACTCAATGAAGAAACAAGTCGTGATCACATTCTGGTCTTCGATAAGATGTGGAGCCTGGTATACAACATGATCCAGACCTCAGTTTTCTGCTTCATTTAGGCACCACACTGCACAGTTCTCACAACACTTCCATAATTCCTCCAGCCTCATTTTCAGCCAGTAAATTTTTAAATGCCCACCGACGTGAAATGGGGCTGAGTAGCTGCAAACTGGTGGCTGTTCTCATGCTAACCCATGTCCACTATTAAAAGCAGCTACAATGAGCATGTAAGTACTGTAGCAGGATCTAAAGTTCGCTTGCTCAGATGAGTCCCATTTGCTTTTACACCACATGGATGGCCGAGTACATGCGTGCCGTGGAAGTAATGACAGCACGATGCACAGTGAGAGAAAGACAAGCATGTGAAGGGAGTGGAATGCTATGTAGAATTTTTTTCCTGAGAGTTTAGACTTTACCAGGATGACTTGAAACAACAAGTCCAATCTGCAGCAACTCCACCACACAACTTAACAGCATGTTCTCTACTGGTCAAGACAAATGGAGATTGGAGAATGGTCCAAGCAGTGATGCCCTCCATGAGTCACCCTGTCAGTGCCAGCACCATTGGCAGATGGCTGCACAATGCAGGACTACATGCATGCCGACCGTTAAGATGACTGCCATTAACACCACATCAACGTCACCAAGGACCGCAATGATGCCTTGGAGTGACTCAGACTGGCAGCGGGTCATCTTCAGTGACAAGCCCTTGTTTTGTCTTGGTGTAGGCGACCAACAAACCCGTCATGGAGGCACAATGGTAAGGGCCAAGGTAAACGGTTTGTTGTCACGTGTTACATGTTCAGAAGGTCTGGTGTCACTCCACCCCTACCCCTAACACACAATCTGCAGGAACTGTGGGGACAAGTTGCAAACGCAAGTCTTTAATGAACCAAAAAAAAAAAAAAACGAAAGAGACTAAACAACCGAAACACAACAGAACAGGGCTACAAAACAACAGACATGGAGAAACAGACATGGAGACTAGATCAACCCACAAAGAGACAAAGTATCGGCAGGGAGACAAAACACCCAACAAGAACAAAGGGCACGACATGGGGTATAACACAACTAGGGCTGACGAGAGACACCTGGGAAGGGGCGGAGCTAGAAACAAGGGAACTGACTGGAGGGCGGAGACAGGAGGAGCACAGGACCAAAACAAACAGAAGCACATGGAACAGAGTGACAGACAGCACTTGGACATGACGGGACACGGCAGGGTGTGACAATATTCAAGCTGCATGGGGTGGATTATTGAAGAACCTCTACAACCTCCTACATGATGTGTAGCTGACTGGAGGGCGGAGACAGGAGGAGCACAGGACCTAAATAAAAAGAAGCACATGGAACAGAGTGACAGACAGCACTTGGACATGACAGGACACGGCAGGGTGTGACAATATTCAAGCTGCATGGGATAGATTGAAGAACCTCTACAACCTCCTACATGATTGTGTAGCTCAATAAATATTACCCATGTCTGTCTAAATTTATTATCGTTTATGATGGCACCAAACCAACACTTCCTTCTGGGTGCAACTGTTTTTTTTAGTGATAAGTGTATAACAACCCAACCATCGTAAATGAACCTCAGGAAAAAAATAAATAAAAGAAAAATCTATGATAGCTGGTGACAAATCTCTAAGGATCCAGTAAACCGTTGAAGATGTCTGGATGTAAAAAGCTTTTTATGCTTTGAAGTGCTTTTGTTCTGCGTTTTTATCCCGTATAACTACCTTCTACCTGTGCTGCATTTTTTAGCATTTCAGTCTAACTTAAACATGGCACCGTGATGCAGCTTAATTAGACTGTCTGCTTACTTACCGTCATCCTACAGTAATTACGCAGCACTTTGGAGTTTGTGCCACACACTTAGCCAGTTAATACCTAGAATCTGTTGGGCATTTCAGTGTAATGAAGTTGAACTGTCTTGGAACTTTCCATTACATTACCCAGAATAATTGCCGGGCTCCTTGTACCGCACACTTTTCTCCTTAATACCCAGCACTTAAAGGACTATAAAAGAAAGCGTTTTCAATTACGTTTGGGTTTTTCTGGGTGATATAGCAGTTCGGCGGTAGTTGCTGTTAGAATTTGCGCTCTTATTTATTTACACCTCCAACAAGATGAGGGTGTTCACTGTAATGTCGATCACAGTCAAGATGTAAAGATGTTAATCACTAAAGATCCAGCAAATTCCTTTGGATGATCTGATCAGTTGCACTGTTAGTACAGTACATGTATAAATATAGAATCTTAATAATCTTACATGATTCTTAACATGATTATTACTTTGTTCATTATAATCCATTTATGATATTTGATTTGTGAGTTCCCAAACGTATAAAAAGTGGTTCGCATGAATAAAGGGTTCTTTGCATTATTAAAGGGTTCTTTAAATGTGCTGTAGATGGATCATATTTGAAAGCGTTCTATTACAGGATCAAAGCTCTGTTGTCCTTTATTGTCAGAGGCCTAATATCATAACCATAGCAGGACTTGTTTTGCGTGTTACGTGCCAGGCCTCGGTTTTATTGACCCGCTGTTTTGACCTGTGTTGTCTCTTTCGTGTGTCTCCATCTACAGGTTGGCTGCTGTCAATCATCGTTTGAAGTCCCCCAAAGTACTTCCTAAATCAGGCGGCCAATCGGAAACCCTCTTCTTCCTAGGTGAGAGGCGGGGGCTTGTGTTTTAAAAAAGGACCGGGGATTTAGTTTAGAGGAGGCTGGGGAGTGATGTGTTTGTTTTGCTGTTGTGTTGGGGAATTGAGGCAGATGCGTTTGGTGTTCATGTTTTACACATGTTAGTAGACTCGTGTCAGGTTAGCAGCATTATGTTTGATCTGCCTCCGCCTCCCGTAGCTAGCGCTTAGCCCTAGCCACATTCTGTTTTTGGCTGGTCCTAGTCATTTCCCGTTGTCTGTTTGTGTGTTCGGGTTGTGTGGCCTGCGTGGATAGGGGGTTCTGAACAGGTAAGATGAGCGATCACACATCCACAACACGCAGTGATTGATTGATTGTATAGACACATTAGGGGCGGGCGCCAACCCCTGTATTTTTGTATTGGTGCCGGTAGGAGAAATTAGGTATCTAATCTTGAGCTAGGTCAGTTGTTTTATATTTATTTCTTTTCTTTGGCGCCGTCCGTGTTCAGATTCTCCCTTATTGCACGCAGGCATTTGTCTATTTGAATATCTGTTTTGTCTTGCTGTCTCAGTGTTTTGGAGTGTATTAAAATAAATAAACAACTACAGTAAAAAAGTATATTGTGTTGTAGATCTCTGGTTTGCACGCCACATAATCACACATGTTACTGACCCCTAAATGGTTACCCCTAGACTACTAGCGAGGTCGTAACAGTGCTATAAAGAACCCTTTTCAAAAAAACATTCCATATAAAATTCTTTACAGCACACTGTCCACTAATCTGAAGAACCCATTTCTTGTGTGGTCATAGTTCTTAAGAACACTTGAAGAACCATCGATTTTAAGTGTGTTCCTATGGAGTTTGGCGTCATTCTCAATTTTTTTTTAGAATATTGAACACTGTGGTCTCTGATTTCTCCAGAGTGAAACAGTTGCTTCAGTTTTCACTGATTTACCAAGATTTTTTTTGAGTAATTGTTCGTAAGCAGATTTAGAGCACAGTTTTTGCCAGTGAGAGCTTATTACTGACTTCTTCTATCACAGTGAGTATAGAATGTTCTGGTGTGTGAGTTATTGTGTGTGAGATCGATGTGTGACTTATTTGATGTGTGATATTTCAATTTGTGGCAATTATTGAGATAAATTAAAGGAAAATCTAAGAACTTGATAGATCACATTCTTTACATATTAAAATAGAGAAAATAGTGGTATTGAGAAATTGTGGTATAAAAAAGGAAGAACAAATTAAACTGCCTCAGAGGTGTCAAACTGAGTTTTTTTTTACCAGGCCACAGCAGATTTCCATTTTCAACCTTCCTGACATTTTACAGCTCATGAAAGCCCTGCAAATTAGCTCGTAAGTTGAACTGGGTCTAACTAATTTCATTCTATCTATCTATCTATCTATCTATCTATCTATCTATCTATCTATCTATCTATCTATCTATCTACTCAGATCTGAGAAAGTAAGGTCAAAAATGGGATCACAGTTTTGGTTAGATAACACAGCAGCTTGTATACATCCAGTAATAGGGACATGCAAAGTCCCACCAAAGGCAGGAATACACAGTAGTTTGTGTGGTAGGAGGGATGGGCAGGAAAAGGGTGGATATAATATACTGTGAATTCAACGTGTCCTGATTTCATAGTTGAGTAAATAAAGAGGACTATCACCTTCAAGTCAACCTTCACTGTTTTTTGAAAGTATGCTAAGCTGCGTTGGTGCAGAAAGCAAAGTAGTCAGGTCATGTTTCTGTGCATACCCAGAACAGTGCCCCAGTACACGTGACTATCTACATGCTTGTTGGCATGAGCATTTCACATATACTACGAGAACAGGACTCGCAGCGACTTGCAATGTTTTCCAAAGGTCATTATGAAATATAGCATCCGCAGCAAAGGCCAGCCTGAATTCTGATAAGGTTTTCTGGAAACCCAACCGAGACAAGCATGCAATATGAAAATGGCTGCAGTGCTCCATGCACTCTTCCCCTGTTTTAATATTCCATTATTCATTTTCAAGGAGAAACGTTTGTTTACAGAAGCATTTGAAATGGAATTTAATCATGAATGGGTTTTTTTTCGCCGCTTGATTCTGCTGGACATGAGAGCACTTTCCCTCTGCGTTACAGGCATGACAGCATAAAAACAGCAAGAGGCACTACAAGGGCAGTGTTGCTTGATTTTCTGATGCAATATTGTACCTTATAAGGGGACGATCTAATCCTCCGCCTTTAAAAACCGAGGGTCAACAAGTGATGAAACCACTGTGACATACAGGGGGATTCAACCACTTTCTCAAAGTTCCTCAAATGTTGAGATGCATCCAGAGTGGCTTGATGTGAAATGGTGCATCATAATGCCAATATATAGCTAAACAAGTAATAATTAAAGTAATAACTTAAATAAATACGTAATAGCTTTGTATGAGGTGTTCCTCTAGAGCTGAGCATTTCAAACTGCTCTGAATGACTCTGATTACATCCTGTCTGTTCAACTGAAAACCCTGAATTCTTCTTTAAAGGAGCAGTGTGTATGATTTAGTGGCATCTAGTGGTGAGGTTGCAAATTGCAACCAACTGAATTACCCGTCCATCACCACTCCCTTTTTAAACCATAGTCAAATCTAGAGATTTGGGTTTTCAGACTTCTCACAACACACAGTTATTATTCACTAATGGCAGCGACCAGTGTTTCTTCTTCTTTCTACACCTGCTTAAAAGCTGGTCCTCATTTTTGGTGGTCTGTAACTGGCCCACAAAAATGTTCCCACTTTTCTGAATTACTGTAAAACCACACAAAGCTGACGAGCAGATGTTTAGCATTCTGCTGGTTTTGGCCAATAGAGGGTGCTGTTGTTATCTACTAACCCCTTCTACAACTTGCTTGTGTAGTTTTAGTGAATACTACTGATTAAAACTCCACCAGAGGCTAGCAAGTGTCAAGGGTATCCATAACATCCCCACAAACATCTTTAAAAACAGGAGGTAATCCAGAGATTAAAAGCTGGAGTTACAGGAATTAAATCATCACCTTGCATGTTTAAGTAACGTCAGGCTTCTGCAGATGGTTTTGAATGAGGATGACCAGGCTATAAATACCTGAGTGACGGGGTCCATAGATTGAGAAGAGGTGGTACAGTGCAGGGAATGTCTTGTTCCATGTGTGGAGAATGGCTCCAAAGTAGATGTTAATGATTGGCTAAAATGAGTGACTGAGCATTTGGGCGTGGCCAAAGACCATAGTGTGAAGGAAGTAGCTGAATCTGCAGGTGTATGGAAGCGTACAGTCATAAGGGTCTACCAGCAGTGGCTAAAAACCCAGTCTACAGAAAAGTCTCCTGGGAATTGTGCCATGGAAGGCATCCACCAAATCTGGCCCAACTGTGCAATTCTTTGATACAGGGGTGGCTAAACATCGATGTGGCCTACATCCTGAATGTCATCCTGGGATCTACGACAGGAATGAGGAGCCAATTGCAGATTCATTATGTCAAAATTGAAGTCAACATAAGCCAGGTCAAAACCAGAAAATCCATCCAAAAAAATCAACAAGAATGTTACAAAAACACAATCCAAAATTCAGAAACGATAAACCAAGGCAATTAATCATAACCAGAGAAGAAAACCATGAATATAAACGTTCTGAATTTCAGGGCATGCCAATACAGAGTCTTAGGTAACATAGTACAAAATGGCTGCTAATCACAACCAGGCTAGAATTCAGATGAGAGTGACCTCTATAGGCAAGGAGGGGAAAGAGCAGCAGTACATGTTTTTTCAGTCACATGTGGCAAATGTTGATAGCCATCTCAGTGCCTAAAGTTATCAGCCTTCAGCATAGCTTATTACAGTACAACAACTACCATGGTCAAAATTCATAAAACTTCAATCAGTCCCAAAATAATTTCAGAAATCTTACCTTCCCTACCTACCAAATTCAAGCTGCCACTTCAAAACAAAACCTGACAGACTTTGTCTACAGCCAGAAACATGGCAATGCCTCTGTTGAAAAGCAACCCATGTGATATGACAGGCTCATTCTAAGCTAACGAAGACAACGATTTGTAGCAACAGGCTGTACCAACATTAATGAAAACATTTACATTCGATATGCTATGTCCCATTTACACTAACAGATCCCACTAAAGCTTACAGATTGCTAAACTGGAAAAGACAGGACACATGGCAGCAATTTTCTAACAGAAATGGTTCATTCTGCACATGGCTTTCACCAGCCAGTCCTTTCTACTGGTATACCGAGCCAGGCGCATTACAGTAGCGCTTTGTGCAGCTCAAGGACAGGGACCTTGGTGTCGTTCTAGCATTTGTTCCCTCTTTTGAAATGCAAGACTCACTTCACAGAAGCTCTAATTAGTGAGGATGAAAGGCTGCATTAGCAATGTTAATGAAGAGCGCCTTTGGAAGTGCATCTTGTGAAGGGCTGTGTTCCTCCCTGAAGGGTTTACTCATAGGCCAGAGTGGATCCTTCACCAAACTTGCAGGGGCTGGGAGACAAATCCTTCTTTCCTTCCTTCCTCTTCCTCCGTATCTCTCTCTCTTTCTCTTTCTCTCTTGCACACTCATACACACATAGCTGTAGGTGGAGTTGAATAATCAGCCCCAAAGGGATACTACTCTGCATACCCAGAATGCGTCCATTCCCAGAAATGATCATGTCCCAGAATTACAGAGCCCCGGAATCACCGTGTTGCTAAGAGGACTTGACATGAATATGAAAATGTCCTTGAGATCATAAACAAAGCACTGTTTAGGAGGAAACCACGGTGGCATGACGACACAACAATGTCAGCGTATTTAATAACAGAAACACCTACTTTCTAAAACAAGGTGCCAGAGGGCTCTTTGGAGCCTTATTTCAATGGATGGCTACAGAAAGACGTATTTCAATATAACCTCCATCTGCACACATGCATGCGTTCACACCACAGACAATAAAATAGACGTTCCCTTCACAAGAACAGAAATCCTTTCACTCAAAACACACGTATAGTAGTTGTAGACCTCTGATGGCATCACATCCTTTGGCATCTATAGTTTTAAAATGGAAAGAGAAGTCCAAACAATACTGGGAGGAAAGCTAATAATGGGTTCCATGAAGACAAAAGATCATTAGATTAATTGGGTTTAAAATAAGATGGTAACTGGCTTATTGGTGGCTTAAGAGACCACTAGCTTAATGTAAGACCCCGTAAAATCCCATCTGGAATCATTTTTAGAACACCTGTTATTTCATTAGAGTCCTTTATACTGTGATATCCACTGTTTATAGAGAAATGTCCACTTGGTGCGCCAAAACTTCCAATAAAGGTTCGCTGAGGTATAAAGAGAAGACTATGGGCCTATGGGCAGTCAGGAAATCACTTCGTCATATAGGGCTGTGTATATGGGCATTTTCATCTTTATAATATTGGGAACATCATAAAGAATCTATAGGCCTCATTCACCCACCATTCTTAGCAAGGAATGTCTTCCTGAAACCCACTTACTGAGTCATCATGAAGATTCTGACATTCAACAGGCTTTTCTCATTTGGGGTTATTAGGTAAGAACCGACGTTATGCACACTCAAGAACACAAAGTCTAAATAAGTAAATAAATAAAACAATGTTTCTGTGGTTCAGGAAGACACCATGAATCTGGTGTAGATTTTCTTAGGAGCTTTCTGAGGAATACATTTAAAAAAACTTGGGGCAATTTTGTTTGATGAGGTCCAGCATTTGCACCATGTGCTACCACATAACAGTGCCACCATGTGAGGTATAAACACTCTAAACCCTTGTTCCTTTTTTTTACATTTCCTGTTCCTGCATTAAATAGACCACAGAAGAGGATGGTGTAGCTCAGCGGATAACACCACTACCTGCCCAGGAGCTGCCACCACATGTGGGAAACTGGGGTTCAATAAGAGTCCTTGGGCAAGACTCCTAACGCTACAATTAGGGTTGCCATCTGTCCCATAAAATACAGAATCGTCCTTTTATTCTGCAATTAAATGTTGCGTCCCATATTAAACCAACACGGGGCACGATTTGTTCCGTATTTCCGGAAATGTCCGATATACATGTCTGTTACACACACATGAATGAGTATCCCCCCCAACTCAGCAACTCATACACGGGACGCGATTTGTTCCGTATTTCGAACACATCACTCACACATGACCATGCCCCCCATCCTTTATTTTCATTTCTGAAAGGTGGGAACCCTAACTACACTGGCTACCTGTAATATGATTTAACCTAGGCCACTTTGGATAAGAGTGTCAGCTAAATGCTGCAAATGTAAACGATGAAATTGGATTGTGTCAGCATAAATCTTTAAGATAAACAAATACTAAACACTAACACTAACAGTCAGTTAAGTTAGCTAACATCACTACCATAGTCTTCACTAGCTTACTTTACCTCATATTGTGTGTTTATGAATTAGTTGGCTGTTATTAAGTGAGATGGATTAACCAAATGAAACTGACAGATCCACTTTGTATTAAGTACTATATCAGTGTTCCTCAAAGCTGTCTTTGTGCTTTAATGACTTCATAGGTTAAGACATATTTTCATATTTTACATACAGAGCCATCCAAATCTTGTTGCAAATGCTTTTATTAAGTAGGAGTACAGATCTCACATTGTGTTTAACATTAGATCAGCATTGTTGTCATTCCTTCATGGAAAGCATGTGTCACGGAGTAGTTGAGGCGGGATGCAAGTGCATAGTGGATTTATTTGAGTCAGTCCGGGTAACAGGGGTCAAAACACAGGTGGGTATTACTAAAGACATGTCCATCATTAGAAAGCAGAAACAAAACAAGGGTCAAGAACTGAAGACTAACACAAACACTACGGGGGGTTTGACAAAGAACCGGGGAACAGGCAGACAGACGGACAGAGATGTGACAGCATGACTACATGCATAGCCCCAAAGCGAGACTTAGGAGCTGAAGAACTTGAATTTGCAGGTGCATGGAAGTGTACAGAAGTTCAGAATTATGGCAGGGAAGGCATCCACCGAATCTGTCCCAACTGCACGATGCTTCGATGCAAGAGTGGCTAAACATTGATGTAGCCTACATCCAGAAACCTATCCAGTCTGTGCTAAATCTAATCACAGCTGTTATTCATAAAGTATGTTTCAGTCACAGGTGACTCAATTTTGTCTGGTGAGCTTATTAACACTGCTAGCATACAATCGTTGATAACTGGAGAAGAACCTCGTCTAAAATGTGCTATGTTGTAAGAGATGGTGAAGGCAAGACATTTTACCATTCCTCAACTAAAAATGTTCAGCCTCTTAAAGTTTCACATTTCATCAAAGATTCTTAACCAGGGGATTTAATTCAGATCAAACAGCCATTCGAAAAAACTCGTCTATTAGGTGATCTGGGCATTGGTAATCTGTACTACATCTACAAATCTACATTTACACCCCAGTCACTGCCTGCATCCAGGTAGGCTTGTTTTCATGCATGTCACTGTCCTGCCGGACCACATCTGTGTGAATGGACTGCTCTACAGGTCTTCTGGCCTTTGTCTGGTCAGCGCCAGAAGGGGCCATGTGCATTCATCCACCCTGGCTGGCTTCTTGCAGTGTTTACACTGTTTTCTGTCCCCTCAGGCCTTTGGCTGGCCACACCGAATGCATCTCAACCGCACAACACAGCCCAGGATCCATGGGATCAAACCTATGGCTCTGAACCCTTCTATCCCCTCAGCTCTGCCCTGCATCTTTTATTCATGAAGCGAAAACATAGATAAAGCCGTCTCTCTGGCGATTTAAAGCTGTGTGCAATTAGAGTCAAAACATCTGAATTATTCATAACCCACTGCATTTCTCTCAAGTATTAACATACACAAGGTTATGATTAAAGCCATGCTCGAGCTGAAGATACACAAAGGCGTTCAAGGGTCTGGATGCTTGGATTTACCCAAACACAAGAGCACCTTTTGATGGACATTTCACCTGTGGACTGTAAAGGTTGCATAGTATAAGGTTGCAGAAGCTCATGTTTACAACAAATATCAATAAGCCTATAAATAGCTGCCAAACATTCGGGAGCACAGCGGTCAGGAAAACAACCTTGTTGATAGAACCTATTCTGTCTGTCTGTACCTGCTTGGTTTGTACTGTATGGATTCCCTGTGTTGCCTTTAAGGACCAAAGGGACTCAAACCCACCAATGTAACGGATCATCATCTAGGTTTCATAGACCTGCTCAATGACAACCACCAGAGATGGAATAATAAGCTTTAGAGAATTTCCAATAACTGTGTAATAAATAGGCATGTTTGCCAACCATGTGTAGCCAAACATGGTTCAGAATGCATTGAAAGGGAAACATAATGGCTCCTCCTGCCTTCATCCTTTAGATATCTTTACTGAGCCTTCCATATCCTATTCCCAAAGCATGCCTAAATTGTCAGGTTGTACCAGTGTGAAATTAACAAGGCTAGCAGTCCTCTGCTCTTGACTGGCAGTTCAATCTGACACTAAACCGCCCCATTAACACTGCCGATCCAAATCTAATTATTACAGGAGGCAATTCATCAGTCTACTTCATAAGCGCATGAAGTTTTTCCCTGATGCCTTCAACAGTCAATCACTCAAGCAAGCAATCAGCCACTCAAAGAAATGAAAATAAAGAAATACGGTGACGCTTGCATATTTTGGTAATACTAAACAGAAATGCACACACAACAAAGAATATTACAGTTGGTCTTCTATATGTAGAATATCACTACGTCACACACACTCCTTATTACCATATGTCCATTTACGGCAATCCATCAGTCTACTCCATAAACTTGCCCATACAGTTAGGTCCGTAAACATTTCGATGTTGACTCAGTCAGCATAATGGACTTTCAGCTCTAACTTGAGGGTGTTCATATTCAGATCAGGTGAACGATGTAGGAATTAGATCAGTTTTCATACATTGGCCCAGTCATTTTTAGGGACTAATCCTTTTAGGGACTACAAAATTCACAATCCAATGGGACGACATATTATCTTTCTTCCCTGTTCATGCCCTGCCAGGCCTATGCTGCAGCTGAAGTCGTGTGTGCTTGGTGTAGCTCAGCGGATAACACCACTACCTTGCAGGGAACCACCACATGTGGGACACTAGGGTTCGATTCCCAGTCTAAGTGACTGTGCTGTGCTACACCAATAAGAGTCCTTGGGCAAGACTCCTACCAACACATTGACCTACCTGTAATATGATTACCCTTGTAAGTCGCTCTGGATAAGAGAGCTAAATGCCGTAAATGTAAGTCCTGGAGAACAATCCTCTTCTTTGGTTCGCCAAAGTCTAGGGTTGCTTTCGCAGTGTGCTTGAAGCCATCATCCTTCCGCACTGTATAGTGCCGTTAAAGCATTTGACTGAATCAAAGCAATATAGAGGTACATATTTCAGATTTTCAGCACATACATTATCAAATCAATACAAGGTTATCAGTGCCACTGGCAGCCATGTTAGCCTACGTAATAAAACTACCTCCACCATGCTTGAATAAAGACGCATACAGATTCCCTTCTCCATACAAGTGTATACTCATTCCCCTCCAACATTCTGATACAAACTGATCATTGTCCAATGCTAATGGTAAGCCTTCAGTATTAACTCTGTTTCCTACTTGTCTTGGTTGATGCATATCGAACTTCCTGGAAGGTGTTTTTGATCTGACCAAGTGTTGTGACATGTTTTCTTCACCAGGGAAATATTTCTTGTGACCTCCACCACAGCTGTTTTCCATCATCTGTTGGGCCTTTGTGTTTCTGAGCTCGCCAGTGCGTTCCTTCTTTGAAGAAAATACTGAGTGCGGCACTTATAACCTTTTGTCTTCTCTCTAATGGGTTTGTTTTAAGCTTTCATTCGAATGATAGGGTTGCTTTACTTGCAGTGAAACTGAAAAGACCATTTAACCAATTTGGATGTAAATACCCTCAAATTAAAGCTGAATGTTTGCACTTTGAGCCAATTTTGTTTAGCCTTAGCTCCAATATGCAGCACTGTGTAGCTAAAATAACAATAACTTTGATAACCTCCAAATATGTTTTAACCCAACTGTACATATATTATGATTTTCAGATGTCAAATAATTAATGATAAATGCCTGTATACATGGCAAAATAAGATTATTAGATCTAGGCCTTCAATTCAGGCCCTAAATATCCATCCCAAAAACCAACCTCAACAATAATACTAATTTCAGACATGGTCCCTATGGGATTCTATTTTGTTTGGGCTAAGCTAATGCCAATGTACGAACATAAAATGGAAGCTATAGATTAAGACTTCTCAAGCCTTTAAAAGACATTCACTGTTTTCACCTAAAGCCTTTGATAGTCATAGTAGCAAATATTGACCAGCAGCTTCAATATAACTTTTTAAGTAGCAAGGCCAATATTGACCTGTCTAGGCTCTTTTATGCTCAATATGTGCATGGGCAGAGCTTTCTGTCTTTGGGCTGAGGTATCCTGCTTTCATTTCCTCTGTATTTGTGCATGTCCTCTGAAAGCTTATGGAGCAGTACTGCCAATGCTTTAAGAAAGACATAACCATAGGCATATGTCTATAGATATGACAAGAAGGAAATATGGTGGAACTTTATGAGAAGAGTTTGTGTTGGATGCTATCAGGAACTCTTGACTCTGGACTGCCCTCTAGTGAATGTATTGCTTTACATACATTGACGTATGTAGCGAGCGACAATTACTAAAAAATTGTTTGAATCAGACATATTTATTTTTGTATCTAAGTAGAAATTAGCCTTTGTGGTTACTTTTTTAGCACAATTGGTGACACCCTTTAAAAACAAAACTTGATTGGTTGATCCCTCTGTCACTAGAACCTATACTAAAGGCATTAGGCCTTCTTGTCAGCTCCTAAAGTCCTAACCAATGAGAGAGCTCGCTAACCCAGACCCTACAGATACTAAACATAAGATAAAATAGAATTTACTTCTGCCTGATAGGTAGAACTCTAAACTAATCTCTGACCCCTGGCGTTTTATCAAGACCACATGTTTTGGATTTTGATGTCTCTGTGGATTGTAGCAAGGGTTTGAAGGTAAGCGGCCCACAGATTTGCTAGTGTTTGCTCATTTAGTGCCAACTTTGCAAATTAGGTGTTCGTAACTGCAGTGAATGAGAAGTCATAGAATGGGTTGTGGAAAATAAATTTAAGCTTTATAAGCTTTTCTAAAAGTATATTGGATTGTATGAAAAACGGATGTCCATAAAACCAGACCACAACCACTGCCAAATATATATTGTTTTTAAGAAGTAATTTGATCACCAAGTTTAAAATACAAGCCAAGATGAATTTTAGGCATGTTAAATGTTAATTTAAGAAATTTTGGATGTTCAATTTAGACTTATATTGAAAGTTAATTTCTGGCATTCTGAATGACATTTTGGATAATAATTATATGAATTAGAATCATCCACAGCTCTGTTCACCCGTGACAGCATAATTTGGATAACAAGCCATTATCTATGACCTTATGTCTTTAGAAATATCTCAGTAAATTATTAGCTATATTGACTCACACAGCAGTTATATCATAATACACACACACACACACACACACACACACACACACACACCATAGTACATACACATGTGGACAAATTGTTGGTACCCTTTGGTTAATGAAAGACAAACCCACAATGATAACAGAAATAACTTAAATCTGAAAAAAGTAATAATAAATAAAAATTCTATGAAAATGAACAAATGAAAATCAGATATTGTTTTTTAACCATGCTTCAACAGAATTATTAAAAAAAATAAACTCCTGAAACAGGCCTGGACAGAAATGATGGTACCCCTGAAAAATGTGACCAAAGGGACGTGTTAAATCAAGGTGTGTTCACTAATTAGCATCACAGGTGTCTACAATCTTGTAATCAGTCGGTGGGCCAATATATATGGCTGCAGGTAGTCACTGTGCTGTTTGGTGACAAGGTGTGTACCACACTCAACATGGACCAGAGGAAGCAAAGGAAAGAGTTGTCTCAGGACATTAGAAAGGAAATTATAGACAAGCATGTTGAAGGTGAAGGTTATAAGACCATCTCCAAGCAACTTGATGTTCCTGTGACTACAGCTGCATATATTATTCAGAAATTTAAGATCCATGGGACTGTAGCCAACCTCTCTGGACGTGGACGCAGGAGGAGAATTGATGACAAATCTAAGAGACTGATAATACGAATGGTAAGAGCCAAGAAAAACTTCTAAAGAGATTAAAGGTGAACCTCAAGCTCAAGGAACATCAGTGTCAGATCGCACCATCCATTGATGTTTGAGCCAAAGTGGACTTAATAGGAGATGACCAAGGAGGACACCAGATTGGACGCCAGATTGGAATTTGCCAAATTACATGTTGACAAGCCACAAAGCATTTGGAAGAATGTTCTATGGACAGATGAGACAAAAATTGAACTTTTTGGCAAGGCACATCAGCTCTATGTTCACAGACAGAACAATGAAGCACATCAAGAAAAGAACACTGTTCCTACTGTGAAACATGGAGGAGGCTCTGTTATGTTCTGGGGCTGCTTTGCTGCATCTGGCACAGGGTGCCTTGAATCTGTGCAGGGTACAAGGAAATCTCAAGACTATCAAGGAATTCTAGAGAGAAATGTGCTGCCCAGTGTCAGAAAGCGTGGTCTCAGTCGCAGGTCATGGGTCCTGCAACAGGACAATGACCCAAAACACACATCTAAAAACACCCAAGAATGGCTAAGAGGAAAACACTGGACTATTCTGAAGTGGGCTTCTATGAGCCCTGACCTAAATCCCATTGAGCATCTTTGGAAGGAGCTGAAACATGCCATCTGGACAAAGGCACCCCTCAAACCTGAGACAACTGGAGCAGTTTGCTCATGAGGAGTGGGCCAAAATACCTGCTGAGAGGTACAGAAGTCTCATTGACAGATACAGGAATCGTTTGATTGCCTCAAAAGGTTGTGCAACAAAATTTTAAGTTGAGGGTATCATGATTTCTGTCCAGGCCTGTTTCAGGTGTTTATTTTTTTTTTATAATTCTGTTGAAGCATGGTTGAAAAGCAATGTCTTTCAATAACTTTCATTTGTTCATTTTCATAGAATTTTTATTTATTGTCAGATTAAAGTTATATTTGTTACCATTGTTGGATTTTCTTTCATTAACCGAGGGGTACCAACAATTTTGTCCACGTGTGTACATACATTTAAAAGGGCAGTGATTGACCTTACCAATTGGAAAGGTCAGAGGAAAGAGTAGGATGCCCATGACGTGCTCCAGCTAGGCAGAAGAGCAGCAGCAGGGGAGGTGAGAGCTAATGCTCAGTGCAGAGAGGGCCCGCTGCTGCAGGCAACGAGTCACGTCTCTGCATGCTGGAGGTTTGAGGTGATGTCACAAGGCTCATTTGCTAGTTCAGTAGCCCATGGATGTGTGGGTGAGAAGCTAGGTGTTGGCACTGACTAGCCTGGTATACACTGTAATGACTGTGCAGGCTTTGAAATGTGATCTTCAGCTTCAAACACTTTCTGAATTTAAAGATACACAGAATAAAAGCAATACAAGATCTATAGATAAGATCTATAGATGATAACATAGCATTATTATTGGCAATAACAGTTCCAGCTTCCAAATAGCCCATGTATTTCAGCTGATACCTACAAGTACAGGTTCATAATCCCAGCAGATACAGAACAATATTTATCTGGTTGTTTTGCTCTTTATTCAAACACCCGTGTTTCACAAATTACATTTACAGATAGAACACATATGCATGCAGACATTTTTCCTATTATAGCTTCATCATTTTTCATTTGTTGTGTTTTGCTGGCTTTGCATCAAATAAGGCAAAAAACAGCTTTTTTAGAAACTGGAAGGAGGGGGACGCAATTACAGAAGACCCTGTTTCTACTCGCAGAATGTCTCTCTGGCATAATAGCAACCTCAATATAGGCAACAGACAATACACTCATCAAATTAAATAAAAGTGCACCCAGAAGGAAGTGTGAGATGGCGATGCTATTGGGAAGGGTGATAAAGGTTATTAGGACCAATAAATGATGATGAATTTAGACTGATATGGACAATATATATTGAGCTACACATACAGAAGTAGTGTCTCTCAGTATAGGGTTGTGCCCCCATGTTGTAGAGGCTCTTAATGGTGCCCTGTGATAATCCATCCCATGCAGTTTGAATATTCTCACACAGTCCCTGTAGATTTTGCAGTAGGGGTGCAGGTGGAGTAACACCAGGTCTTCGCATGACACGTGACAACAAACCGTTTATCTTGGTGCTAATCACGGTGCCCCCACACATGGATTTGTTAATCATCCCCATCAAGACAAAGTCATTGTAACTGTCTGCATGCTTGTAGTCCTTGCACAGTTGAGTCACATGTAGGGCTGCCCTCTAGAAGTCGACGATTCGAATCGTCAATCGGAGACCCTTTAAGTCGAATGAGACCCTTCAAGTCGACTGAAACAGTGACCTTTTTTTTCTTCCGTTTTTCTTTTTCTTCTAAAGCTTACAAAAATGCACAAGAACTTTAAGAATGTAAAAAGACATATTAATAATTATTAAAGGGGAATAATAAATATATATTTAAGTTCTAGCTGGGCTGTGACGTGTGCGTGCTAAAAAATTAAATCCTCGTGACGACGTGCGCTGGCGGTTCACCGCTGAAGGAAGCTATGGCTGTGAAGCTGAGAGGCACGGGTGGAACGATGTCAGAAAGCCTGGAGGAGGTTTTAAAGAAGAGAATCTGAACAAATGAAACCCAATTCTGCTCGTCATTCAGTCAGACATCGAACACTGCTCCAAACGATGGAGCTGACATTCGGTTTAGACATAACGGCTGTTTGCGGTGAAGGAAAAATGAACTGAAGACGTTTGTTTTATTATAACTCCATTATTTTAGAAGCTAAATTACAGATATGTTTATTTATTCGTCTACAGCTGAGATTATCTTTATTAAAAGATAAGTGCAGTCACTTAATACGCCGGCCGATAAACGAGAGATAATTATTTCAGTGCAGGGAATATATTTAAACGGTTTCAGGTTTACCATTCTTCTATAATAATTTAAATTATCTATAATAATTTAAATATGGACAAATCTGGTTTTATTTAGCAGTTCATTATTTATGAGAGATGAAAGACGAAGGCTCTGGTTCAGATCGATCATCATAAGCCACGTCTCTTTTAGTTCAGAAATATGTCTCTGTGACTCTGCTGACTTTCTAAATGAGAAGGACATCAGATCTGAACCGTATGCAAATTGATTTACTGATTACTAGATAATGCACATGGAGAAAAAACGTGAACGAATAGTCGAATCGTCGACCAGGATGGCCGAATCCGATTCGACTGACAAAATTCTGAGTCGGGTACAGCCCTAGTCACATGTGTAGATGAGAATGGAAATGTCATTATTTCTATGCCTTATGATGTCAAACCCACCAAGTTTCATTCTTTATTCAAGGTAGAGCAACAACTTCACATTACAAACACGTCAAAATCATTTTGATGCTACTTATGCTATTCAGAAGCATATAGGAAAGCATTCCTGAAAAGGCAGGTGGTCAAAAATCCTTGAGCGACTGCAAAAGACCAGCAAGAATATTTGCTGGCAGCCGGCAGTGAGGTTTAAGTTTGCACAGTGATGGTCCATTTAGGCTTCTGTGTCAAATTAATGCAGAGTCTCTGCCATAGCCTGTGGAAGGATACACAAAGGCGTTATTCACCAAAATAGTTCCCAAAGAAAACAGATTTTTTCACACTGGCCAAATTCAGTTTACCCAGCTGAATTTAAAATGGCTAACTTTAAGGCGCATACTAAACCCTGAGGTTCTCCATGCCTCCATGTACACCTGTGCTGACTCTAAAGCAGTAGAAAAGTTGGCTCCAATTTGTTCAAAACCACATAAATATTCCACAGAAGTTTCGTGATTCTCTTCTAAGGAGCGATGTACCACCTACGGTGCAGCAGTATGTCTGGAGGAGGAAGAATGAAGTATACGATGGAAAGAACACCCGGTCTACAGTGAAGCACGTCGGTAGCTTGCTGATGCTCAGGGGTTGCTTTGCTTCCTCTGGTACTGGAAACCTCAGTGTGCGGAGGGCAGGATGGATTTAATTAAGTATCAGGAAATCCTAGAACAAAATGTCATGCCTTCTGTGGGGAAGCTGCAGCTTGGGCATCACTGGACCTTCCAACAGGACAACTGTCCCTAACTGTCCGCCTGAATTTCATGGTCTGATGTTTGCTTGCAGTGAATGGTGTGGTCCTCTGCATGTGTAAAAACTCTCGTCTCCCAGTGCCTCCCAGCAAGAGGATGAAGCTAGTGCCTACAATTCTGCAAACTGTTCATGATTTGGATGGCATTCTTGTGTGCAATAATCAGCCCCTCCTTCATATTAACCCGGATTCGATCCTGCATGCAGACTCAATTCTTCAGGTCAAGTCGGAGAACTGCCTGAGTTACTGTTGCAATCTTTGTCAAAGTTCATTTCAGGCTTCCTGTTGGCAGCTGTAGCAGTTTGTAGATGTAGCACTTGTGCTGACAGACTAAAAAGCTTGGTACCATAAAGGAAGCATTACTAATGTAACAAGGGGTGCCTCTTAAAACATGGGATAACAGAAACTACCTATACAGGATGTTCACTAACGATATATTATAACAATATTAATCACAGCTGAAAACACAGGACACACAGTTTTATATAGTTTCACCCCCATTAAAGATTATACACGTATACACTGTAGTGGTATTATGAAAATACTGATATCTGATAAATTACAACCAGTTAAATTAAAAAAAAAAAAAGTTTTTCTCAACTCAAATCAAATCATGTTGACTAAAAGAATTGTTCTTTTAGGGGCATTTCTATGTTGAATAAACTTAATTTATTTGAATGCAACAAATTAGAGTAATTTTTTTTTATTATGCCAGCGAAAACAAAAGATATTGTAGACTGGAATGGAAATTTGTATCCAATACAGAAGCACCCTAGCTCGATTGCCGTCTCAAACTCAGCAGGAAACAAAGTCTAACAGCTTTTAAACTTTCTAGGATTATAGGGTGTTCTGCACCCTCTCAAACCACACATGGCTTTTTACAGTAATGTTTGGGCAACCAGAAACAACAACATTTGATAGTCCGTCCTTGCAGCACTGTAGATGGGCAGAGAATGAAGCTAAAATGAATTTCAGAGTGCGGGCATGTTTCACAGGTCAGTACAACCATGGCATGCTCTTTCCAGCTAGCCCTGGATTGCATAGCGCCACTCCAGAAATCTATGCTATCTCCAATTTTCAAACATGGTAGTTTTGAAAGCATCCCAAGAAACCTCTCCATCAGTGGCTAGCCAGCAGCTATGTTGTCTCAAACTGAAGATGTTTAATTAGCCACCCAATTAATAAGCCAATCATTTGTGTGTATTAACAGTCATCTGTTATGATAGATAGTATAATATACTAATATAACACTAATATGGACATATATGACGTTTCCGGGCCCACTACATACTGCTCCACTGTACTGACTCCACCAGGGTACAGTCTCATGGACCTTTAGATGGTACTTCTTGGCTCACTTGTGTTCTGCGGCCCACAGATTGAGAAACCCTGTTCTAGATGTTCAGAATAGCATGTGTTTGAATTACACATTGCTCCTGAACAGTCCACTGCCTTCCACCTCACAACAGTAGAGGATATTAAAATAAACAGAGGACTTCTGGAGAAAACCAGAAAAGGAAGGGTAGAGGGGTCAGTATAGAGTGTCCATCTTCAAGACAAAAGCTGGAGTAAGCTGGACTACAGCATGTATAGCATTCCCTACATAGTCTGACCTATCATTAAGATTTATCACTCATTAAAACACAGATTCCCAGATTTGTCTTGACTCGGACACATAGCTCTAAGCTCTTTAAAAGACAGCCTCTGTAATTGCTCTTGGCTTGAACACATGTCCAAGGTTCCCAAAGTGTTTTGGCTTGGACACATGGCCTACACTTTTAATACAGTTCCTAAATTGTTCCTGGCTCTGACATAAATGTGCACTTATTGAAAAATAAAGGTTAAAAATTAAAAAGTGTTGTTGATTTAGACAAATGATTCTGCACACTTAAAGATAAAGGCTATGAAATGGTTCTCAGCCTGGACATCAGGTTTTAAGATAAAAGCTTTAATTGTCATACAGAAGCCCTTAGGATATTTATACTTGAATGATATTTAATACCTTCCTATTAGTTGTGAGCACTTAATCCAGGCAAATAGTTTGTACTGGTTGAAAATTCAAGTGTACTATTTAGGTGAGTAGGATATGGTTGTTACCCATAATTCCTATGCAGCTTCGGATGCACTTTACATGTTTTGGGTATCCTAACTATGAATGAGTTTAGTGACTCTGGCCAGCTTGGTTGTAAAATGTCACTGAACTTAAAAAAAACTGTAAAAAGTCTTTAAAACTGATTTTTTTATGCAACAAATTAAAAATCAAACATATGACTTAGGCATCACAGTGTATGTAATTATTACATTATATGGAAATTCTTTTTCAAGTTTTATAAAGAATTCTCACTTTAAAACACTGTATTTACAATTAACTTTAAAGAAGCATCCACCAGCTTATTTCTAAAGGGAACTAAAAGTGGTTCTGCTATGGCATTATGATATATACAGTATGTTTATGATATACATTCCAATAAATCCATTTTAGCACCTTTATTTTGTAACAGGGTGGGGGAAAACAGTTAAGAGCTTATTTGGATCATTTAGGAGTGAACTAATGCTCTCTTGCAGTGAGAATACGAATGTTCTTTTACAGTAGCCAATATTTGAGAACCTTTGAGGATAATCAAAAAAAAAAACAGAGATAATAGGAAAAGGTTCTACGAGATGATTTTAGGAGCAGTGAGTGAATTTTCAATTAGGCATTTACTGAAACATAAAAGACTATATTATACAGTCTGATTTAACCAACATCCAGCTACTCGTTCATTAATTAATTAATTAGTTAGAAGTTTAATTTATAATGCCTTTTAAAGTAGACCCGACTCAGCATATATGAACACATTGTTACATCAACATGAAACGCAGCTGTAAGCAACTCTTATGGTTAATTTTTTAGGTTCAAATTTTTGGGTTTACAGTGTGGTTGTCTTTGCTGGTATAAGTATAACAGCCTGACCTTCAGTATAGAGTGTGGAGAAAGATGGCATTCCCTTATCATTTGACTTTAAGTATTGCATATATGATGAATCCATTTGAAACTGTTTCAGAGCGATGTTGCACATCACCTGGGAATAAGGTTGATGAAGTTACGAGGGTGGGTGGCGAGGAAGCAACCCACTGTCACCTCACTGCAGGGCAGGGCCGGGGTTCTCTAGGCCCAGTTCTTCTAAAGTCCCTTGTATAGATTTTTTTTTTGGGTCAGTGGTGTACAAAGTACACAAGCCATGCTAAAGTACTTAGCTAGGAATTATGAGTAATAACCTTACCCTCCAATTGGTTATAGGTAAAAGTAGCCACAGAGTTAAAGTAGAGATTCTTAAGATAACACATTCTTCAAGTGTCAGAAGAAGGGCCTCCCTTTAGACCTCCACCTGCGTAAAACTACTAAGTATTTACCTTCAAATGTACTTAAGTATGGGGAGGATTAAGTAGCCTGGTTTATTATGGCTCTAATGTCCTAGAGGATCGCTCTCAGTCCACCAGTCTTTAACAGGAGGTCATTAATTAGTTTGCTACTGATGTCTATTATAATGTTCATAAGCACAGGACACTAAAGTAGAACAGTTTCCATTAGCTAGAACCAACAGGTCAAAACAGGATCATAAAGTGACCACTGCACCATGATTGTTTTGCTTTTATGCTCATATAAACCAAAAAGGAAGGTAGATAATGTAGTGGAGTAAACAGTAAGATACTAGCACATTACACTTACTGAGTTACTGTACACCGACACACTGCTTACAGTACACTAACACATTACACTTACTGAGTTAAGGTACACCAACACACTACTTACAGTACACTAACACATTACACTTACTGAGTTACTGTACACCAACGCGCTACTTACAGCACACTAACGCATTACACTTACTGAGCTACTGTACACCAACGCGCTACTTACAGTACACTAACGCATTACACTTACTGAGTTACTGTACACCAACACACTACTTACAGTACACTAACGCATTACACTTACTGAGTTACTGTACACCAACACACTACTTACAGAACACTAACGCATTACACTTACTGAGTTACTGTACACCGACACGCTACTTACAGTACACTAACGCATTACACTTACTGAGCTACTGCACACCAACACGCTACTTACAGTACACTAACGCATTACACTTACTGAGTTACTGTACACCAACACACTAATGCATTACACTTACTGAGTTACTGTACACCGACACGCTACTTACAGCACACTAACACATTACACTTACTGAGTTACTGTACACCAACACGCTACTTACAGTACACTAACGCATTACACTTACTGAGTTACTGTACACCGACACGCTACTTACAGTACACTAACGCATTACACTTACTGAGTTACTGTACACCAACACGCTACTTACAGTACACTAACGCATTACACTTACTGAGTTACTGTACACCAACACGCTACTTACAGCACACTAACGCATTACACTTACTGAGTTACTGTACACCAACACACTACTTACAGCACACTAACGCATTACACTTACTGAGTTACTGTACACCAACACACTACTTACAGTACACTAACACATTACACTTACTGAGCTACTGTACACCAACACACTATTTACAGCACACTAATGCATTACACTTACTGAGTTACTGTACACCAACACACTACTTACAGCACACTAACACACTACACTTACTGAGTTACTGTACACCAACACACTACTTACAGTACACTAACACACTACACTTACTGAGTTACTGTACACCAACACACTACTTACAGTACACTAACGCATTACACTTACTGAGTTACTATACACCAACACACTACTTACAGCACACTAACACACTACACTTACTGAGTTACTGTACACCAACACACTACTTACAGTACACTAACACACTACACTTACTGAGTTACTGTACACCAACACACTACTTACAGTACACTAACGCATTACACTTACTGAGTTACTATACACCAACACACTACTTACAGTACACTAACACACTACACTTACTGAGTTACTGTACACCAACACACTACTTACAGTACACTAACGCATTACACTTACTGAGTTACTGTACACCAACGCGCTACTTACAGCACACTAACGCATTACACTTACTGAGTTACTGTACACCGACACACTACTTACAGCACACTAACACATTACACAGGTTATGGCAGTTATATCTTAGTATCATGATTGACAGGTTTCTGTCTCCTTCAGCAAACAATTAAATAAATAAACGAGTATGGGAAGCTGACACCCACTGAAATCACATAGTCCGGTTGAAATTCCTTCTTTCCAAAGTGCTGCATCTCTGTCCAATCCCTGTCCTGTCCATACCGCAACCGAACGCAGGGGGCCACGAGGGGGGAGGCTGGTTGATGGATAGCAAAGAAAACGCTTGCCGATATTTTGAGCATAAAAGCGTCTGCCACCATCGGAGTTCTATTAATCTCCAGTGGTGTGACGCAGAGCGTGAGCTGTAAGGATAAAGGAGCTTATGCCAGCAGGCATCGGGAGAGCCACTCAATTGTTGTTGGAGCCCGTTTAGAGGCACATCAATCAGGATTGGGCAGGCTGTGTTTCTGACCACTGCTTATAGCCCCCTTCTGTTGGAAACATTCCTGATGGGGATGTGCTGAAGTGTGTACATCAGTCAGAAGAGTTTCAGTTTAACTTTTTACTGCACTTATTACCACAGACTCTCAAACTGTTCCTCTCTTGGGCGTAAGGTTCCAAACTCATTAAACTACAGGTTTCTAAATCGTTCTTGATGAGGACATACGGTTCTATGTTCTTAAAAATCAACTTTTCTAAAATGTCCTTGGTTCGGACAAACAGTTCTATTCTCTAAAAGTAATGGTGGCTAAGTTGTTCTTGACCTGGATTATGAGACTACAATCTTTATATACAGGTTCCTGAGTTGTACTTGACTCAGACATATGGCTCTAAGGGGTTTACATGACAGGTCTAGGCTTTGAGTGATTCTACCCTCTTAAAAATATAAGCTAAATTGGTCTCGGCTTCATACTATTCTATGCTCTTGCGGTTCTACGCTCTTAGAAATATAGGATAGTAAATTGTGTGTGGCTAGGATTTACAGTTCTAAGATCATAAAATAACAAAGGTTCCTAAATTGTTCTTGGGCATATGGTTCTGTGATCTTTAAAATATGGTTTCCTAAATTGTTCTTGGATTGGATGTGTGGTTCTATACTGTTGTAACATATAGAGACCTGAATTCATGGCTCAGACATACGATTCTGTGTTTATAATAATGGGTTGAATGTTCTTGTAGGTAGGAAATTAAAATCTTTTCCAAATTGTCCTTGGCTAAGACGTATGGTTCTATACTCTTACAGTTCTACAATATTTATAAAATTGGTGTTTAAAGGTTTGGATTGGCCATATGGTTCTTTGTTTCTAATATAAGAAAGGTTCCTAAATTTGGTTTGGCTCCGACATGTCCCAAAATGATTGCTGTGTGGGTCCTGCACTGTCCTGTCTGTTTACTGAGTCTAATGTCTATTTAATTTATTATATTTAATGTTTCTAGTTTAAACTTTTGTTTAGATATTAATGTCTGCTTATGTCACGGTGCGGTTGGGGGTGTGAACCCAAGCGCAGGGCCGGAATCCGTTTGCGGCGATGTCAATGTTACATTGCAAGCAAACGGACTTCCTGGATGTGGATGCACGTGAAACTGTGTGTGTGAGAAGTGAACTGTCTTGGTGAACTGTGAGGGTTTAGGCAGGGATCGAACCCCGACCTTCGTAGTGATAGCCCCACATGTTACCACTGCGCACACATGAGGCCAGTCAGGATGAGGTTTAGTGGGTGAGAGGGAGAAACGGCGGGAAAAAGCAAACAAAGGAAACGCCCGGACAAAAGGACAAACAAAAAGGAAAAGCTTGTATCAGAACAGAAATAAACGGTAGAGGGTTTAACCGAAAGGGGAATTCTTGTTCACTGCGTGCAGAGTGACGCGTGCTGTGTGTCATGCTGTCTAGTACCATACCAGCTACCCCTCTACAAAGGTGTAGCAACGGTGTTTGTGTGGTAGGGGCTTATATTGCTGACGCCCCAGGTGCTGCTCGTTGGCCTGATCAGCCTGGGGCATTCTGGGTTTTGGAGTTCCGGGCTGTAGTTCCCCCAGAACGGTGCCGCTGCTGCCGCCCCCTGCTGGCCGCAGGCGGTACAGCTTATTTGCACTTTGTATTTCACGCCACTGTGTACTTGGATGGAATGACAATAAAAGCCACTTGACATGACGTAACAGTCTATGTTTTTATAGATAGGTCCAATAGAAATTGACTTGGACATACAGTTCTATGGTCTATAAACAGTTTCTTAAACCATTCTTGGATCAGATTTGGGGTTCTATACTTTTTTTACAGTCTTAACATAGGTACCTACATTTTGTGGCTTGGACATACGATTCTATGGTCCTAATGATACTTTTTTAAAGTTGTTTGTGTTCTTAATGTACTATGCTCTTTAAAACACAGGTTCCTAATCTTCCTGTACTTTTCCTGGATGCATTGCGACAACAAAAGGCACATGGAAGTGGCAAGAAACAGAACACCAGAGAAAACAGACAAACAGAGGCAAGACAAGACAGGATGCGACATCTATGCTCTTATATTCTACAGGCCCTTATTTTTCTCTAGGTTTGAACATTATGGTTCTTTGGGGAACCACAAGTGGTTCTGCTATGCCATTACTCCAATAAATCGTTTTCAGCACCTTTATATTGTAAGAGTGTGGTTAAAACATTAAGCCATATAGACCATGCTATGGAAACATGTACTGTAAGGATGATTAGTTGAACTTTACCATGATTCCTGACACTCATACATCTATAAAGAAAGGGAACCATAGAAAGGCTCTTTAGAAAAATCCAATTGCTTCTTCCATGGCATTGTTCTAAAGAACCCGTTTGGGCATCATCTTTATTTTTGGTGTACATACAGCCCAGTATCCTTCCTAACAATTATCACCCAGCCATATTCACTGCTTATCACCATATGTCCATTCACACACTGGCTCAGTATCAAGCATATGTTCAAATTAAATATGAAGCCCATTTTATACAGCACAACTGTTATGAACTCCATTCTAGGATTCATCAATGATATCAGGCTCATTCCCTCAGCTTCCATATATGAAAACCATTTTACAAATCACTGAAATGACTTGATATAACTTACGGAACATACGGAATGTGCATGCTAATTGTATTCACGCTGTCCCTTTATGGATATTGGCGTCCAGAAACCGGCTCGCAAAGTGATGCAATTAATATGCAAATAGTGCATCTCGCACAAAATGTGGAGTGAAAAAGATTATTAAAATTGATCTCTCCCATTTGGTCATGGCAGTACAATTTATTTAATCAGTTTATTTATTTATTTATTTAAGTTTAGACTGCATACTATACATCTTCCTGAAGGTGATGCAAGGCCTAGTCCTCTATTCTAATTCAAACCTGCTAAAGTATGTATTCTAAATGTGTTCCTATTGACCTGTGATAACACAAGGACATCTTCAATGGGAAAGAACTGTTGTGCGATTGACTATACACCCAGCGGCTACTTCATTACGTGCACCTACTTGTAGCTACATTCATTGTTCCAATTAGAAGCTCCACCATGTAGGTGCACTTTGTAGATCTACAATCACAGACTGTAGTCCATCTTATTCTCTGCATACTTTGTTAGCTCCTTTCACCCTGTTCCTTTAACAATCAGGACCCTCACGGGACCACCACAGAGCAGGTATTATTTGGGTAGTGGATCATTGGAGGTAAGGGAACTAGCCTTGTGACCAAAGGGATGCTGGTTTGATTCTCTGAACCAACAGTATCGCCTGAAGTGCCCTGACTGAAATACAAGGCACCTAAGCCCCAACTGCTCCCCGGGTGCAGTGGATAGGGCTACCCACCGCTCCGAGCAAGTGTGCTCACTGCCCCCTAGAGTCTGTGTGTATGTGGGAGTTTCCCTGCACGGATGGGAGGACAAATTCCTCAATGTGTAAACACAAACAGAAACAGAAACAGACTCTAAACTCTCTACTAAGGGAATTGCTGGCCTCACCTAACCTCTGGTTTTGGGGGTTGGTGTCCTCTTAAAGACATTTGGGGTATTGGGATTTGCCAGGATACTAAATGAATGAGTGACGTAGCACGTAGAGTCTTCCTGGAAGAACTCGAGCTAAAGCCTTCAGAAGCAGAGTCCTGCTTTTAGACGCAGGTCATGAAGAACTGACCAAAGGGGATGTGAATATTCAACAAGTCATTTTACTTGACAGCACAGAACATGCCAAAATTTTATGGGTACTTTAGTGAACACGTGTGCACTAACATCGTCAGTCCAGATGACTATTTTCTGCCTCAGTATGTTGGTGGTGGTCAACTCCTGAACCTGATCAGATTCTATAATACATTGCTTAGCTGATGTATTATGAGTGTTACATCATAATTAGGTTCATCGATCTGAGAGAACTATAAGGATTTGAATAGATAACCATTTAGTTGTGGTTCAAATGTGCACCAGGTGGAGTTCAGGTTCAACATTTGCTGGCCCTAAAGCTGAACTACTTCTGGACCCATCACCACACATCATTTAACAACAAATCTCCTTAATGTGTTTTTACTGTAATCACTATTCGCTTGTTCTAGGGTTGCTACACAATGGTAAAAATTCTATACATTTTAATGAATAATTAATTAGTATATTGTTTGCCTTTGCAGAAAAGCATGGGTATGTGCTGGTAGAATGCAATTGCCTTTGTCTGGCTTTATGAGTTTTGCCAATCGCTCGCCCTTTTTTAATGACCAGTTTCAGAACATAGCATTGCTGCCGGTTGGATGGCTTTAGTTGGCAGACCATTCTCAATAAGGTCAGTTTTCTTTAGGAGAATCATTTCTGCATTTATTGAGAGATGTCCAT
Source organism: Prochilodus magdalenae (assembly GCA_024036415.1). Classification (NCBI taxonomy): domain Eukaryota; kingdom Metazoa; phylum Chordata; class Actinopteri; order Characiformes; family Prochilodontidae; genus Prochilodus; species Prochilodus magdalenae. The sequence goes on along the minus strand of JAMWET010004099.1, from coordinate 316,318 downwards.
ATATCTTCTATTTATGGCATCAGAATGAACTGTAAATAAAACTAAGGGTTGGAACCATCACGTATGGTTTAGCCTATATTTGGAGTCAGGATCAGACATGCCTAAACTCAGACATTATTTGCTGATATTTTATACACACTCATTGTTAAAATAAATTAGCTGCACAAATTACTGCACCCAAAACGAATCAACCGACTGGAATTAAGCTGGTGGGTAAGTTTGACATTGAGATGTTCTTGTTGTGATGTAAGCAAGGACGAGCCTTATCGCTGTACCTGACTGACCCAACAGCTATGGTTTTGGAAGTTCAGAGAGCAGTGATGCGCTTCATGAGTCTGCACGACACAGGACTACACACACACTGTTTATGATGCATGTCAGCGTCACCAAAGACTGCAGCAGTGTTGTGCCAGACTCTCATCTAGTGACTCAGAATGACAGGACCAAGATGAATGGTTTGTCACGTCACAAATCCAGAAGGCCTGGTGTCGCTCCACCCCCACGCCTACCAGAAAATCTGCTGGAACTGTATAAGTGTATTCAAGCTGCAGGGGATGGATCATCACAGGACACCATTAGGAACCTCTACAACTCCATGCTAACCAACTCCATGCTAACATGCTGTTAAGGGCATCATATACAGTGTGTGTGATAGTCCTGTGTCGTGCAGACTCATGAAGCGCATCACTGCTCTCTAAATGTCCAAAATCATAGCTGCTGGGTCAGTCAGGTACAGCGATAAGGCACGTCCTTGCTTACATCACAACAAGAACATCTCAGTGTCAAACCTTCCCACCAAGCTTCATTCCAGTCGGTTGATTCCTTTTGGGTTCAGTAATTTTTGCAGCTAATGTATTTTGACACTGAGTGTGTATAAATATCAGCAAATAATGTCTGATCCAGACGTCTGGCATGTTGGGTTAGCAAACATGGCGGCCTGACGCCATACTGAGCAACACTACTTCTGTATGTGTAGCTCAATAAATATTACCCACATCAGTTTAAATGTATCATTTTTGATCCTGGTTACTTTTATCTTCTTTCCTAACAGCACTGCAGTCCCACACTTCCTTCTGGGTGCAGCTATACTTTTGATGATGGGTTTATATTTATATTTGGTTGAATAAAGTACTCCTGCTTTTGTGTACTGTGTATTCATCATAAAAATGCAATTACTGTTCTTGCTGAACTAAGGAGCTATGGGAACACAGGCTTCTGAAGGGCAGGCAGAGACGCCCATGACACACACGATGGTGGACGGTGAGCATTATGGGAGCTCTCTGGTGATCTCCCCGCTGCGGAACTTCATTATTACTAATGATTCCAACAACTAGGTCACACCTCGCATCACCACAGGTCCTTCCTCATTCATATGCATGAGGCCCACTTCCCATCCCTGAGATTGCACTGTGCCACTGTGCTGAACTGGGACAGCTCTGGGTCTCTGCAGTGTGACCAACATTAACTGTACTGGTGTTCATCACCTTCAAGGGTCAAAACACATCCTATATAATCACAGCCTATTAAACTGCTCCATGACATGTTCACACTCTTAGTGCTGTCAAAATATCGAATAAATCATCAGGAAAAAAAATTCATTGGTTGCATCAAAAAGGGAGGGAAAACGTATAAGGACCATGTTTTGAATGTCAGGGGAACAAAAATCTGAATTTTTTGTTAATTTAAAATATTCTTTAATTATTCGAAATTACTCTTGCAATGTTCAAAGTGTACAGCACAGTTACTGAATGATGATGGTGGTGGAATATTTCAGTCAAAAGTTTGATTGAGATCTGGTGACTGCAAGGCTGCAGAAAGCCCTCACCACAATATATTTTTGTCTCATGATTGCTGACAGGGACCCCTAGTGACTTGGGCCCCTGGACATTGGCCCATAAACCCTTTTAAAAATCCAGACCAGTTTATGATCACAATTCCCAGTGCCGTTTACTGATGTCTTTTCTATTGTTCTTGATAGGAAATCTATTTCCTATTGAGACTTGGTGAGTTTCCTATTGTTCTAAATGCAGATGTCACTTTCGTCTCTGCTGGACGTTAAGACACTAGTCAGATTAGCAGTCTTTGAGGCCAAAATGCCAGCCATTCAATAATGAACTCTCATTGGAAGTCACTTAGACCAGCATTTTAATACTTGCTAGGCTACAGCAAGTAGCCTAGCATCATTTTAATACTTCTCAGATGGATGGATGAAGGTACAATAAGTTTAAGGTGATCAGTCAGAATCAGTATTGATTTGCATTGGCCCATCCATATGTACTGTAAAGTTGGGGTGAAGCAAATGGTGGGGGGCATGATGACTGGTTTGAATGCCTCTGCTCTAACAGGACAAGCGCCCTTGCTGTTCGCTACACTCTCCCATTTATAGAAAATATGGTAAAAGCGGATCGTGACCCAATCATTTGGTTATGACCTGGTATCATGTGGTTAAGGATAGACTGTTCTGGCTGACACAGTCTGTTAACATCCATCACTGATATTCTGTGTGGAGAGTAAGGAAGGAAGAGTTGCTGTTCTGATTTTCCTCTACATGATACACTAACTCAATGTGTACCAGACCCGAATCATCAAATAATCATCCCCTAGGCTCAAAGGTTTGGTGGGTCCTTTCCTGGCAATGTTTTTTTGGTGTTAGTAGGTTAGTAGAAGATTACATGTAGGCTGACACAGTCTGTTAACATCCATCACTGATATTCTGTTAGGCATTGTAAGGAAGGAAATTTATTTTTCCAAGCAAGAAAAAACAGTAGGTTGACATAAACCCAACAAATAATGCAAATAACGCATCAAATTTCAAAACCTAAATCCTCAAGCAGTTTAGGTAAAGCATGTTGCTGCGGGAGAATCAAGTTCTATTTTTCTATTTGCATAAACAACTTTTTAACTTGGGCGGAAACAGACAATGTGCATTGGACTGGGCGACCTGTCCTGGGTTTTTCCTACCTTCTGCCTAAAGAGCACTGGGATACGCTCCAGCAACCCCTGTAACCCAGAGGGAAAAGTAGCTCAGAAGCTAGATGAATAAATGAATGAATGAATGAAAGAAAGAAATGGACATTGTATGGACTCCATACAAGCCTTCCAGTTCTTCCAAGCCTTGTTTCTACAGATCCACCAGGCCCATCTTACCTGGACTTTCAGATTCAAAGCACATTCACAAGACCATTAGCTCACTGCTAATGACCTGACATCTTGACCAAAGTAATAGAGGGTAGTGTAATGGTTCCTGAGCAGTGATTGGAAAGGAAAACGAAGTGGACACTTAGGAAGGTCATGGATTATGATTGACCATAACTCAATAACAAATTAAACCTAACAGCAGGTGAGGGTTTAAATGTAGTATTGCAGTGCAGAGCTAGTGGTAGCATTCCCTGCTACCTGGGAGTGCAGATATTTCCAGACAGGTGCGCTGGATGCATGATACAATTAGGCAATTAACATCCTACCAAGCTTTGAGGCAAGTATGAAAATCCTGGGGGAAGTGGTCTGAGTAACTTTTAATGAGAGTTAATTATTAGCAGCACACTGCTAATCTGGCTAGTCTACACGCTGTACAACAGTGACTAAAGTGACATCTGCATTTAGAACTATAGGAAAGACATCAGTAAGCAGAGCAGGAAGTTGGTCAAGAGCAGTTCTGGGTTATTATATACGTACTTTTGATGATACACTTCCTGTAATCATTCCACACGGTACAGTGACTGAGTGAACATGTAACAGGGTGGTTGAGGCAGGTTGCAAATGCATAGTGGTTTTATTAAGGTTTCTCCAGGAGACAGGGGTCAAAACACAGGTAGGTATCAACAAAGACATGTCCATAAAGAGAGAGACAACAGCCAGAAAGAAAACAAGGGTCAAAACTCAGGAGTAAACACAAACACTACAAAACACAGGAAACAAAAAAACAGTAGAGAAACACAGCTTAGACTCACGAGGGGAAAACAGAGACTTCGCAATGAGCAGGGCAAACAAAGGAGTCTTAACAGAAGTCCAAATGAGTTCCCGATTAGTATCAGGTATGGGAGAGGGTGGAGCCAGGGTGGAGCAGTGACATGAAGTAACCAGAGGGGGCATATGGACATGACCAGACAGACAGACAGACAGGGATGTGACACAACACATATCTGCAGTGTGCTTGCTGGAAAATAGATTAATGAAAAACAATATATATATATTTAAATGGACTTAGATTGTAGCAAGAGTGACAAACTTTTAAGTGTAGCAATCACAGACTTATTGATGATTTATTATATGTATGTGTAGGCTGTGCACACACATACATACACATCTGTAATGCAGTTTCCATTTATATAATCAGTGTTTTATCGACTGGTTTGTAAAAATAAGGGCAGAATTGAAATCGAAATTTGAACCTCCACCCTGAAATGCATCACATAATCCTTTTTGGCGTCTCAGGAGAAGAGGGAACAACCCTGAAGTTCTATTTTCTGTCCATGTCTCCTGCAGAGTCCGGATCTTTCATCTTGTTCTCCGAAACTAACATGCACAGTTGCTCCATGCTGGAAATTGCTACATTGTCACACGTGCGGTTGCCCTTTTGAAGGTAGCTTGGAAACCACACAAATATAATTCAGCTTTGCTTCATAGCCTTTACTGGCATGATTGGTTTTACTGAGTAAAACAAGGTGACGGGATTAAACCATGCTTCCATGCTAGCTTCAAGATGGTACTTGAAGAACATTTGAAGAGATGCCTGAAATGAAGCCTATTAGGAATTGCATGTCATGGGCACCACGTTTGATTGCAAATACTGGAGCAGCAGAGCAGTGGGTAACATTGCTGTCCTCACTCCAGCAGACTGGGCTTTGATTCCCCACTCAAGTAAGAACCATGCTATTATCAGTAGGAGTGTTTGGACAACACAGCATTCTGCATGTTATACGGAGTTGAGGGAAACATTTTTGGTGTAAAAAGTCAAAACAGCGTCAGAATGGCATAACAATGTGGAATGACTTGGTTTTGATTTTGGCTCTTTTGCTAACCAATCGGAGTACACTAAAGAGCCATGGTAGGAAACACCCTGGACAGGCAACCAGTCCATCACAGGACAGACATACACACACACACACACACACACACACACACACAGAGACACCCCTAGGAGCAATTTAGCACCTCCAATTTACCTGACTGCATGTCTTTGGACTGTGGAAGGAAACCGGAGCAGACACAGATACAGGGAGAACCCACAGAGAAAGGACCCCTGGGAATCAAACCCAGGCCCTTCCTACTATGAGGTGAATTCATTCATGAAAGTTATGAGACTATCAGTTAAACATTCTTCGCTAAGAACAAATTGTACCAGGCAATGCTCTTTAATTAATTATATTTTTACTGAGCTAAACATCATATACTTTTATTGACTATTTATTCATCTGGAACAAAGAAAATCTATATAGCTTTCTTATTGCTTTAATCCACCGCTAAAATCTATAATGGTAGCATGGGTGAATCAGGGTGAGTCAGGACTAGCTGCTCTGGGGTCCTACCGTGTCACTTCAGTGTGCTTTTTGTACTGCAGCCAAACAACAACAACAACAACAACAACAACAGCAACATCATGCTAAGCTGTGGTTACTATGGGTGGAACAAGGGATGGATAAACGACACATAGAGGAGTGCGGGTCAGATCTGTCCTGAGTGAGTACATGCAGTTTGTTGACTGTAGGTTGAAGGAGACTATAGGGATAGGAGTAGTCAAAAATGTACTCTAAGGAGGGAAAGAGGAAATGGGGAAAAGAAGAAAAAATGGTGTTTCAGATGGCAAAAGTACAGTAAATGGGTATGTACATTTTCATCGCATCCAGTCTTAACACTGCACAGAAACTGCATATCCATTCAAAAAGCTGTATACAAGCACAAAATTTCAGATCATACTGAACAATTTGAAGTTGGAATTATGTCTCTCGAAAGCTGCGGGACTAGTTAGTAGAAATGTGCACTTCCAGTGATTGCACAGCTTAAGCTTGTTGCATGCCATTTGCTAAGGTGTCACTAAAATGAATGACCGTCTATGGAAGGAATGAGGGATGAATCAACAACACATAGCGGAGTGCGGATCATCATGTGGATTAGAGATGTAAATGAGTACATCCAGTTTAGTGGCTGTAGGTTTTTAGAAACCATAGAGTTTGAAAAGGGATTCTATGGGAGAAGTGAGGGATGGAGGGAAAAAAAAGACAAACAGTGTGGGTCAGGCCAACACTGAATTTGTTTTTGGGGTCTACTCTGAGATGGTGTATCAGAAACGGTGTCTCTGGGTTAAGCAGAAGTACAGTAGATAGCAGTACATGTTTCCACCCTATTCATTCGAAAAAGTTCTGATCACACAGCTGTATATAAAAACACCATTCCCGATCAGACTGAACAACTTGAAGTTGGAACGGTGTCAATATCTTGAAAACTCTGGGACTAGTTAGCAGAATGTGTACCAAGTGTGTACCAAGCAGAAGAAGAAGTATAGCGTATTGATGTGCTTTTTGGAGTTAACATCAATACAAGCTGTTTATTAAAGTTGTTTTCCATTAATGTATTGGCAGATTTTACGGGTACAGAGGCCTATTGAGATGTTCATGCCCAGAGGTCTCATGACACCAACGATCCATGCCTGGCAGTTTTAGTGATATCCATGTGTGAAGTCTTAGAGGATGCACAAGGTCTGCTTTTTATTCTGAAGGAACACTCCAGGCAAGATATTCAACCAATTTGTGGTGCTTATTAGCCTCCACATTCACTGCGCGACCCTTACCTTACGTCTTTCTATCAGTTTCTCAGTGGTATTGCAAGTCGTCTCCTGTGCCACACTCATTCAGAAACCAACATGCAGTCCTTGGCCCCCGCTGACTCCAGCGCTGTCAATTTGCAGTCAATTCCTCAGTCAGCACGTCCACGTGGCCAAGCCGCCACACTGCAATTATCCCGTCCTGGTGCAGGGAAGCAGGGGAGTTGTCTTAATCAGATGAGCCTGAGGGGGGGCCCTGGTCAGGGGGCTGGTGACGAGTGTTGGAGAAATCCCACCCCCTTGTATCGCTCCTTGACTAGATAATGATCTCAGAGCTTTTTCTGCCTTCAAAACTGGCCTGGCTAATACACTTTGACGCGTACCCAAGGCAGAGATAACGCATGCACCATTGCACTAATGGAAGATTCAGAAAGATGTGGGGTCAGACATGGGCAATGCATGTTCATGTTGTCTTCAGAGCACGTTAACCAAATAGTCTAACTGAGACGTTTGTATATGGAGATGTTAAGCACCTCTCGAGAGTAGAATATTCTGATGCAAGTGTATTGCAAGTCATCTCTACACTTCCTTCAGTTGTTTCTTCGCTCATTACCATAAAACTACGAAACACTACACATTATTTCATGCATAAAAACGAGCATCCTGTGTGTCCAGTTCATGATCTGTGCACAAGGCCTGAAATATAATATAGAATAATCCAGCACTATATTATTTTCTATAGTCATTTCTATTAGTTTATATTGATAAATATAAAAAAAAGGTTTTGCTTTGCTTTTATCAAAATTTCTCGATAATCAAGCTGTAAACAATCTCATTCAGAAAGGCTTGGTAAGGGATGTGCTGGTCAAGAGATAATCACTTGTAGTGGTGATGGGAACCACACTTCTGAAGAGTTTAATGAATTTAAAATCTAGAGTCTACTGCAAGTAAGCGGTTAACCGGCTGGGCCAAAACTAAACAGGTTTGCAGATTATCAGTCCAGTAGCACACACCAAAACCCAATAACAGAACCAAAGGGTCCTAGCCAGGACTGCTAAACGGTAATAACAACTCTCAGACTTGCAAGACATGGCCAATAGAAGGCTTTGGAAGGAAGAATGCAGTACTGAGGCCTTATATACACAAATACGGTTGCTAATGAGAAACAGGTGGTTAAACTGACTACTACTCGGGTGAGAGTGACCTCTATGGGTAAGGAGGGGAACCAGCAGCAGCAGATGTAACAACCTCACCGGTAATATAAGAAGATATTAGATGAAATGTTTATGAATAAGCTGTCTGATGCCTGATATATTGTTTTACTGTAGTTTTGAGACTCAGTGTTGGCATCCAATGTATAATTGTATAAGACGTTCATAGCATGGAAGTGCATGGAGGACTCTGTAAGGTATGCATGCAGTTATGTCAAGGTAAATGATTACAGGTGTGGTCTGTATGTACGTATACATATGCTTAGCGATACGTGCAGTACAACCTCCAATCACATGTCCCACACATGGCAAGGGTTTCTAAAGAATGTCTCCATCAGACTGCAAGACTTTCTTGGCCAGCCTAGTCGTCAGATTTATTGACAATCAGGTATTAATGGGACCAGCTTAAATGCTACCTTCGACAGCCTACAAGTGTGCTGGATCTACAGGCCTAGCTGCAACATCTAAGGGCATATGTGCCCATGATGGATGCCATACGAAACCTGTATGCAACAATGCCCAACCATAAATAGACTAGAGGCGGCTTAATTTTCAAGTGTACAGTTTTGCGCAATAATTTTTTTTTTTTAACTAAGTACTGTAATCACTTACATGTAGGATCGTTACTTTCACACATTTAAAGCTTCTTGGTGCTCGTTCCTGGTGCATTCATTTTTGTCAATAATTATATTTTGCAATTATTAACATGACATACACTCATCATCAGAAAACAGTTGCACCAAGAAGGAAGTGTCAGATAGCAGTGCTATTGGGAAGGAAGATAAAGGCTACTAGAAACAATCCATTCAGATAAATTTAAACTGATATGGGTAATATTTATTGAGCTACACATACAGAAGAAGTGTCTCTCAGTATAGTGTCAGGTCACCATGTTGTAGAGGTTCCTAATGGTGTCCTGTGATAATCCATCCCATGCAGCTTGAATATTCTCAGACAGTCTCTGCAGATGGTGCGGTAGGGGTGGAGGCCTAGTGACACCAGGCCTTCTGGATGTGTGACAAAGCGTTCACCTTGATGTTGACCACAGTGCCTTCACACACAAATTTGTTGGTTGTCTCAAACAAGACAAAATCAGGACTTGTCGCTGAAGATGACCTGCAGCCTCACAAGAGCAGTCGTCATAAGGTCTGCATGCATGTAGCCAATGGTGCTGGCACTAAGAGGATGGCTCATGGAGGTAATCACTGCTCGCTGAATGTCAGCAATCATGGCTGTTGGGTCAGTCAGGTACATTAATGAAACCTGTCCCTACTTATGTCACCTTCAAGTCAAGTCAAGAGGCTTTTAGAGTCATTCCATTCATATACCAGTACACAGTGAACTGAAATTACGTTCCGCCAGGAACAAGGTGCAACAGGGAACAAAAGAGTACAAAGTGCAAACGTGCAGACATACGTGTGCAAACAAATAATGACATGCTGTGATCTGTGAGTGATAAAATACATAAACACAGCAGTTACTGAGGTAGTACATGAATAAACTGTGTAAACACTGTGTTAGGAGCAATAACACTTGCACAGTGTTACCGCATCTTATAGTATAGCACACATAGAAGCTACAAAACAAAAAGAACATAGAAAACAATATAGAATACTGAAAAATATAGAATACAATAAAATGGAGATGTGGCTGTTCTTCAAGTGCAAAAGTACAAGGTGTAGCAAGATGTAACACAGACGTGCAGTTTGTAGATATATGGGATGAGGTAGTTACATGAATACTTAGTTAATACTAAAGTGCTGGTGCACTATTACAGAGAAACATCATAGAAGAGTTCCAGTGCAGACTGTAGAACAGGTGATGGAGGATAGGTGAATGCCTTAGAGCACAGATTTTTAGAGTCTAATGGTTGCGGGGATAAATGACCTGTGGAAGTGTTTTTCCTGCAGGAGGGCAGAAGCAGTCTGCTGCTCAGTTTGACTTCTCCCTTGTACTGTGCTATGGAGTGGGTGAGAGGAGTTCCTCATAAGTGCTGACACCTTTGCCAGTCTCCCTGCCACTATTTCCGCTGTGTCCAGTGTTATCCCATTCCTGACTCGGCCTTCCTGATAATCTTGTTGAACCTACAGGTGCCCTTGACTGTAATGTTGCTACCCAGTACAGAATGGCATAAAAGATGGCACTGGACACAACATCCTCAGCAGCTTGCCTCCTACACTAAAAGACCTCAGCCTTTGCAGGTAGTGGAGCGGGCTCTGATACTCAATGTTCCAGATGCAAGTGCAGTGCAAGTACAGCATCAAAAGAGGTGTGTGTGTGTGTGTGTGTGTGTGTGTGTGTGTGTGTGTGAGCGTGGAGTATGTATGTGAGGGGGCGTTAAAACCTGATCGCTTTAGGGACAAAGCTGTTGCAGAATCTGGCAGCGATGGCACGGATGATCCGGTACCTTCTGCCAGACGGCAGGAGTGAAACAAGTCTGTGTAAGGGATGAATGGCATTGTCCACAATGCAAGGATGGAGAGGAGAGAGAACGCGATGATCTTCTCAGGTGTCCTCACTGTAGGTGATGATGCAGCGGCTCAGGATGTTCTCCACAGTCCCCCTGTAGAACATGGTGAGGTCAGCATCTCTGTCCGCACGGAAGCACAGCAGGCCGTTGAGCTGAAGTTCAGAGTGGAGCTCGTCATCCATACCAACACAGCAGTCTCTGAACTCACGCTGGGTAACCTGCTGAATCCCCAGGTAGTCCAATTTATTCTCCAGGGCACAAACGCTGGAATGGTTTGAAACAATGGAACGGCTAGTCGTGGCATCGCAGCATCGTGGATCATAGCAGGCCTAGCTCATGTAGCTCTTCCTGAAGTTTGTTTGGAAGCAGAGATGTCTCTGGCGATGGTAGACACTGGTGCTGGTTGTAGCAGCACCAGCAGTCATGATTATTGAACTTTGGTCGGGTTACACGACAGCTAGTAAACAAAAGAGGCTGCTGCAGCTACCTGCCTTGCTGCTGGAACCGGATCTAACTTATACATTTGTGTAGACATCATGATTCCTGGTTCCTATATGAATCAGTAAGATTATCAAGATACCACATGATGTGGAATACAATTTAGTATGATGAGTATAAAGGTATGGTGCTGTTATGATAATGTAATCTTTTATCATTCATTGGAATACTGTAAGTTACTGATAGCATCCGAGTTACATTTTGTGGAGGCCTGCATTGCTCAGCCTCAGTGTGCATGGAAACAGCACTCTGGAGTTCTTCGTTGTTGGAGACAAAGAGAATTTTGAAAAAAGCATTATCGATTTGCAGTGGCTGGTAGACTCCCTGGGGATGCTCAATTCTCACCTTCATCTTCCATCTCCTGCCCTGTGTAATCACATCTGCTCATCAACAAACTTCAGCCAGAAGAGCTGATACAGTGAAGGAGGATGCCAACAGCACTGCTGACCTTGTAGATTTGTGGTTGGGCTTGTGCAACATATGGATCCTCTCCGATAACACGAAAGTGCATTAAGGTTTTAATTAAGGTTTTAATTTTGGGCAGCCAACAGATGTAATGGGAGGGGGATTGTTGTGGGCTTTTGGAGCCTAATTGTCACAATTCCCAGACCAGACACTTCTGGACGGATCTTATTTACTAAAATGTCAACAGGGCATGGGGAAAAACCCATGGTTATATACGCAAACCAACAGTCCATCTGTTGGAATTCATTAAAAAGCAATTGTGAGTCGCAATAAAATAAGTCCTGCAATGCAATTCCATTCCCGGATGGGCAAATCTGATTCCTCATTTCTGCGTTATTACATTTTTCATATTCGCAAAACATTTAGGGCCCTATCTCAGCTAATGGAAAAATGAGGGACGGCTTTGAAATAGACTGAGTTCTGTGGCAGTCCTTTTTTTGGAAAGTGTGGATCCTCTAGGATGGGTCAAATGTAAAACGGCATCAGCAGAAAACCACGACTTGCAGCAGCTAAATCCGGAAATCTGCTTTTGTCCGCTTCAGTGTCCAGCTTTTGACTGGGATAGATTTGTCTACCGTTTGGGATTAAGTAAGCAAATGGAAGCCGGGGCTGTGAGTCTAGCAGGGTGTCCTCGGCAAATGCCACATTTTGCAGTTAAAGTGCTCTGTGGGTTTGTTAGTGCTGGCCCTTGACTTGTGCTCTGACCGTGGTAGCACACAGCATGTTTTCCTTCTCTCCACTCTAGCAATCCGCACAGTGAGTGACCCCAGTTTATGTATCTGCTCACAATCGTGTCAGCCTGACTGCTGGTGAGCAATCAGAGGCTTGGCAAAGCACCAGAGCGCCAGGCTTAGTGTCAATCAGCCACAACTCAAAGGTTCACATGAATATTTTGAATGGGACTAGCACTGAATAAAAAAAACGACACGCACACACATGCACACATTCATCCACACGCTATAATCGATAAATCTTGTGTGGACAGTATTGCTTGCTAATGGGATGCTATAGGCTGTGAAGGAACAGTGAAGTTCACCGCCTATGCCTTGTTAAGCATGCCCACATGCACAGCAACCTATAAATCTAACATACATGCCATAGTATGCATAGTTTAACGGTTCACAGCACGATATGGACTGTGAAGGACAACCTCACCATTACAGAACATGTATACACACACCCTCATCTCCACCTGCCATCTGTGTAGAAGCTTACGAGTAGAGTGTTGTTTGAAAGTTTGCGAGGCCTTCGTTTAAGCAGAACTATGGTCAAAGAATCAGAGTCTGATGTACTCGTCCTAAAGACGTTCTAGACATCCTAAACGTACATACGCAGAACCCAGTTAAACAAGTGAGATCAAAATATAAGCCTTGGTCATTTATTTATTGAGGAAAATCATCTAATATTATATACATGTGACTGGAAAAAGCATGTGAACCTTTACTTTCAGTATCTGGTGTGGCCCTCCTGTGCAGATCTGATGTTTTAGGCCATATTTATGCAAATACATATAACATTATATATATTATACAGGGGTTGGACAATGAAACTGAAACACCTGGTTTTAGACCACAATCATTTATTAGGATGGTGTAGGGCCTCCTTTTGCGGCCAGTACAGCGTCAGGTCGTCTTGGGAATGACATATACTGCGTCCTGCACAGTGGTCAGAGGGATTTTAAGCCATTCTTCTTGCAGGATAGTGGCCAGGTCACTACGTGATGCTGGTGGAGGTTCGTCCTTCTTGGTGGTATGCTGACATTACCCTGGATACCGTGGCTCTTGATACATCACAAAGACTTGCTGTCTTGGTCACAGATGCGCCAGCAAGACGTGCACCAACAGTTTGTCCTCTTTTGAACTCTGGTATGTCACCCATAATGTTGTGTGCATTGCAGTATTCTGAGCAGAACTGTGCTCTTACCTGCTAACTGAACCTTCACACTCTGCTCTTACTGGTGCAACGTGCAGTTAATGAAGATTGGCCACCAGGCTGGTCCAATTTAGCCATGAGACCGCCCACACTAAAATGACAGGTGTTTCAGTTTCATTGTCCAACCCCTGTAGTTGCCATGAATACTTTTTAAAAAATAAATGAGGGTTTTTTTTTTTGGCCGGGGTTGTGCATTCCATTTGTAATGTTGTGGTTTGTAGATTTGTCACACATTCCTTGATATGCTTGCTTTAAAGGCGTCACAGAAAAATACTCAGTATCGCCAAAGACTGCAATGGTGTCGTGCCAGACTGTCATGTAGTGACTCAGAAGTTCTGGTGAGATGCCACCTCCACCCCTATCACAAAATCTGCAGGAGCTGTGTGAGGACATGCCATACTGAGAGACACACTACTTCTGTGTGTGTAGCTCATTAAATATTGTCCATATCAGTTTAAATTTATCATTTATAGTTCCTGGTCACCTTTATCTTCCTTCCCAATAGCACTGAAGTCCCACACTTCCTTCTGGGTACAGCTATTCTTTAAATGATGAGTGTATCTGGCAATATAGTGAGCAAATTTGCCTTAAGAAAACTAAAATTAAAAATAAAAGTAATTTACAAATGAGTTAAATCATCTTTAATGGTTACAGCAATCTCAAAATGAGTTTTAAGGATATATTAATCAGATATGAGACCAGTTTACTTGCCAAGTTATCCTTTATTGCAGTGTAAGTGAGGTTGATGAAAGGTCATGTGGCCATGTTTGGTACATGAATCCACACAGCTGCTATCAGTTATTGTAGTTAAGTAATACAGGTTAAAGCTAAACTGAGTTATAAACATATTAATACGCCTGAAAATTGCACATAGAGTAGGTGGAAGGTGAAAGGTGGAGCATTCCTTTGAACATCCCATTTGGGCAGCTTGATTGTATCCGTGTGCTGTCAGGAACTCTTCCCTAGTGACGGTTTTATTCCACATGAGGAACTTCATCAAAGGGGATCTGGGCTGTCGAAGGCCAATAAATGCATGGCCAGCCCTGGAGGATGAAGACTGACCATTCAAAGCCAGATGCCTGCTTCCCACTCCTGTATGACCATCGCTGAAGGGATTTTCAAAGCTGAAGATGAAAGGCTTCCGTTGCTCTCTGGGTCATCACTCAGAGCCGTAAGCCTGGAGAGGTTTGATCCTCTCTTGCTCTAATTCACACTCTTTCTGCTCCACAATGGGGACAATGAACTCGCAGCAGCATTGTGACTTCTGGGAGACGGAGGGCCAGATTGTGTGAGGGAGCCTTGCACTTTTAATGTTTGATATTTTTGTGCTGTGTTTATTTGTGTTTGCTCGTAAGGGAGCAGCCATGAGACCAACTTGTTCAAAGCATCCTACCGTGCTTGAAAGTATTTCTGTTTTTCATCTCGTTGCTTTCCCGGAGGCACTTGACTGTGCTCGCCCTTTTCATGCACATGAAAAAGCAGCTGCTGTAGTTAATAATTACAGTGCTGCTAAGATTCAAAAGAGGAAAGTTACCAGAAGAAAGGGGTCCTGTACAGGTACGTTTTGTTAATCAAGGCACTAACAAGGAAAAAGCACCCTTAAGGCCCAGTTGTGCATCTTAAACATAAAGGAAAAGGGCATATTTGTACCTTTTTATAATTGAACATTTAAAGAGTAGAAATATAAACACAAAGCATCGAGTCAAGCCAGCGTGCAGGGAGCCAATGCAACTTATAAATATAATTGCATGTAGACTATGGTAATGGTTGCATGACTATATATCTATATCTATATCCAGTTCAGAGGTCAATATATCATTCAGATATCTGTTCAAAATGTTTTTACTGCTGAAATAAAATGATGGATCAGGTCCAGTTTCAATGAAAACTATTATTCTTTAGGTTTGTAAACCGAGTCACATATCCGTAAAATAGCTACAATATAAAGTTAGTTAGTAAAGCTATAGTAACATAAAATTATTAATTATAACAATAAAAGATGTATTTTTCTGCTTTCTGACGATTTATCAATCGCCACGTTCATCACATAATGGCTGGAAGGTCTCAAAAGTCATTAAGTATAGTGCCTTAGACACCACAGAAGTTCAAAAGATTGTGAGAGCCCATAATTCATATCATCTCTGTCCAAAAGAAAACAAATATCTGCAAAAACATAAATAAATAATAATAATTATTATAATTTATTTATAGAGCATCTTTCATACCATTGGAATGTTTTACAGACAGTTGACATCAGTAATAGTGGAAATTATATTTTTTATGAGCTAAAGACACAAATCAGATTAATAAATACCACGATAATGTAGTTTTAATTGGTTGCTGAGGTAAACTGATAATTTTAAAATGCCTCTTAAAAGATTATTCACAGCTTTATAGACTAGTAGCAGAACTTTAATAGTCTATTCTGATAGATACAGGTAACCAGTCTATTCTAATAGATACAGGTAGGCAGTCTGTTCTAATACATACAGGTAGCCAGTCGATACAGGTAGTCAGTCTATTCTGATAGATACAGGTAACCAGTCTATTCCAAGAGACAGATGAGGCCAGTCTATTCTGATAGATACAGGTAGCCAGTCTATTCTGATAGATACAGGTAGCCAGTCTATTCTAATAGATATAGGTAGCCAGTCTATTCTGATAGATACAGGTAGCCAGTCTATTCTAATAGATAGAGGTAGCCAGTCTATTCTGATAGATACAGGTAGCCAGTCTATTCTAATAGATAGAGGTAGCCAGTCTATTCTGATAGATACAGGTAGCCAGTCTATTCTGATAGATACAGGTAGCCAGTCTATTCTAATAGATAGAGGTAGCCAGTCTATTCTGATAGATACAGGTAACCAGTCTATTCTGATAGATACAGGTAGCCAGTCTATTCTAATAGATAGAGGTAGCCAGTCTATTCTGATAGATACAGGTAGCCAGTCTACTCTGATAGATACAGGTAAGCCAGTCTATTCTAATACATACAGGTAGCCAGTCTATTCTAATAGATACAGGTAGCTAGCCTATTCTGATAGATACAGGTAGCCAGTCTATTCTAATACATACAGGTAGCCAGTCTATTCTAATAGATACAGGTAGCCAGTCTATTCTAATACATACAGGTAGCCAGTCTATTCTGATAGATACAGGTAGCCAGTCTATTCTAATACATACAGGTAGCCAGTCTATTCTGATAGATACAGTAGAAAATCCATAGCCAAAGGCTAGTAGTCAGACCCAACCTCCTTTGTTAGCTCCAGTTCGGGAGAGACAGAAACCACATGCCCAATGTTATATATGGATGGCTGATAAAGTGACACAGTTTAAAAATAATATACTACATACAGTAATAATTTATAAGACAACAACACTTGAAGGGAGACTTTATCAAAACAATGTATATTCCTTTATTGCCTCTGAACAGAGGCGGATGTAGCTGTCAGCTAATTTCAACAGAATCAGCAGTAGTATCAGAGCATCATAGGACTGACAGTCATATCAATCAAAAAATAAAAATTAAACGTACACATTTCGGGGGCAATTAAAATATTTACCCAATGAATAGGCCTGAAACTTACTCAGACACAAGCACACCCACATCTCAGGCCTCCAGTGCATATTTGAGCTCCATCTTCTAATTAATTATGTATGTAATTTTGCAGTCAAATCTGATTGCCCTCTAAGCTGAGCGTCGCAGCGACTTTACATGCGCAGAGTGTGAATATGCATAGAGCGGCAAATGTGACAGCAGCTGCTGAGAAGAAAAAGAGACCGCGGGCGGCCCCTCGCTGCCTCCGGCTCCTCCAGCCCCTCTGTTTAAGGTACCTATTTCATATGGAGGGTGCTGCTTCGTGACATTTACAAATCTATTCCAAAAAGGTCACCTTCTCATTAGAACCTTTTATTAACACTGCAGAAGAATGGCATGGGAAATGTCATACCTTTTATCTATAATTTTATCTATTATTCAAAGCTTTATTTCTGTTCTCCGTGCACTCAGGGCGAATCAAATGGTGTGTGTGTGTGCGGTGTGAGGCATGCATGCAAGTGCATGTGTGGTCGATAAAGACACCTCTTTTCAGTTCAGTTTCATTTGTGATGCTTGCAACAAACCTTGTAAACAGCAGATCAATTTGTTTGGAAAATGGCCATGCGATCACTTACCGTGCTAACCACTCTCAATTTTTGTGAGATATTATGATGGGGTAAAATACACAAAATGCACATGCAATTGTAAAACCTGCATATGGTATAAACAGACAGTTATTGGTTTCACTGGGAAACTGAGTCCCACAGGGTTCAGTTTTAGGGCCTCTGATGTTCCCTTTGTATGTATTAACCCTAAGCAACATCATCAGGAAATGTTGATAGCTATTTTAGTGAAACATATGTAAAAAAATCCTTTCCTTCTGACAATCAAAACACTTTTACAAGCTTACCAAAGAATCAATATTCATTATATCTCATTAATTTTTTAAAAGCAATGGACAGCGGCAACAGCAGTAACAGTGGCAATATTCATACATACAAGGCGCAGTATGTAAATAACTACAACTATCAGATTGCAATGCTAAGGAAGATTACCAGGAATAATAAACAATGGAATATCTAGACTGATATTGACAATATCATTGTGACATGTGACAACAAACCGTTTATCTTGCCACTGACCTTGGTGCCCCCGCACACATTCCTTGATCATCTCCACCAAGGTAAAAGTGGGACTCATCACTGAAGATGACTGGCTGCCAGTCAGTCCATGACAGTCGACACCAACGGTCTGTGTGCATGTAGTCCTGCATTGTGCAGCCGCCTGCCACTGGTGCTGGCCCCATCAGGATGACTCATGGAAGGCATTACTGCTTGCTGAATGTCCGCAGTGGTGGCTGTTGGGTCACTCTGTGCAAAGTTCTCCCTCTCTTTGGTTTGTGTAGGTCTCCTAGATTCTCGACATCACAGGCACGTGCCTTCTTCTAGCCTCTCTCGCAAAGAGCATACTATGGTAGCATTCACACGACTAGTATAATGCACAATATGTTGAAAGGACCATTACGCTTCCTCCCCTATAGGTTGCCAGGAGCAATAAATGATGATAGATTTAACAGACCGTACATCTTGGTGCTGACCATGGACAGTCTGTCATGGCACCATTTCAGTCTTTGTTGACGTTGACTTGGTGTTGAGGGTAGTGACTGTAATGATCTGCGTGGATGTAGTCCTGCATCGTGCAGACGTTTGCCAATGGTGTTGGCACTAAGAGGATGACTCATGGAGGACATCACTGCTCTCTGAATGTCTGCAATCATGCATGTTTGGTCAGTCAGGTACAGGAGAAAGGCGTGTCCTTGTTTATGTCACATGCATGACCAAGCATGAAACTCAAATCATTCGCATTTCAAACCTACCCACCCAATTTCATATCCTCTCTGTACCAGACCTGATGCATACAGAGATACATGCCCAAGAAATGGATTCTGATTCCGAATGTGACCTGAAAGTTGGCAGTTTCAAAGATCTGCCACATCCCATAACCTCTTTAATTGCATACGGCCTCAGTCGGGGGTGCTGGGGTTTGGTGGGCTGAAGCGAAGGTCTGCAGCACCATGCCTCGGCATGCAGTTTCCGCGTTAACATCCCATTTGCATGCCTTAAGTGATCAGTAACAGGTCCCCCGCCACGACTGTCAGTCTCATTACGCGGAACCTTCCAGTGGAGTTCTTCACACCCTCCACGCCTGCTCTCCAGAGAGCTCCCACACCACTGCAGTAATAATGATTAAACTGCCGTCAAATGCATGGCTGGACTCTCGAGCCCCTACAACAGCAAGGCTCACTGAGTCTTCACTCCCAGATACTCTGCCGACAACAACCAGGGAGAGAAAAGCGAGAAGAGGAAGAGAGGAGTAGGGGGGTAGAGGGGGGACGGCATTTAATTGAGGTTTTTTGATAATAAGAGGTTATTTCATGGTTCAAAGGAGGGTGTGCATGTGCGCAGGGTCTGCCCAAAGCATGGCATCACATTAATTACACAAATAATCCACTTCAGAACCCAACCAGGTGTCTCCTGCAAACTGAAAGCAATCAAAACCATTCAGGAGAGCGAGAGTGGTGGTTACAGTAAATATGCCGTAGATAGAGATAGAGAGAATAATAGGGGAAGAAAGAATGCAATTTTTGTGGTATAAATGAGTATCTCTCATGGAGGCATTCACACTGGAGTCGTTCACAAAGAGTTCGATAATGAGTGTTGTACTCAATGGTGAATTGCAAAGCTGAAGCATCTAGATCACATCAAGCAGTAAGAACCTGCTGCAGGTGTAGACCCTCCATACACACTACCCAGGCACTGTAATACACTCATCATCAAAGAACCGTTGCACCCAGAAGGAGGTGTGGTATTGCAAGGCTATTGGGAAGGGAAGATAAAGGTTGCCAGGAACAACAGATGATGATACATTTAGACTGATATGGGTAATATTTATTGAGCTACACATACAGAAGTAGTGTCTGTCAGTATGGCATCTAGCCGCCATGTTTGCTAGCGCTAGTCTTGACTTGGAGTTGTAGAGGATCCTAATGGCGTCCTGCAATAATCCATCCTATGCAGCTTGAATATTCTCACACAGTTTCTGTAGATTGTGCGGTAGGGGTGGAGGTGGAATGACACCAGACCTTATGGCATCACAGGTTGTTTCCAGCAAGATATCCGTGGTGGTAGGGGCAGTCGTTGTAATGGTCTGTGGACATATAGTCCTGCATTGTGCAGTCAGGATGACCCATGGAGGGCATCATGGCTAACTGAATGTCTGCACTTGTGGCTGTTGGGACAGTAAGGTAAAGTGATAAGGCCCGTCCTTGCTTACATTACATATAGCCGAGCATGAAATATTAATAATTCGCATGTCTCACAACGTCAGACCTACCCACCATGTTTCATTCCTACTGGGTGCAACTATTTGTGCTACTATTCTTTTGATGATGAGTGCATTATATGCTGTAGTTGTATATGAAACCTGCAGTGGCTTACAATAATGTAATCAATAAAGAGTATAAACTTGAAGGGTTCGCTCCCCTCAGTCGGGAGTAACATGTTCAATCACCTTATAAATAAGAAAGCTGGGGGGAATTCTTGCCAAAGCATTTGGAAGCTACACGGCGTAAATTCAGAACGATGTCTTCTATATACACAAACCTCCAGCAGAGGTGATATTGTTTTCTGACCATAGCTACGGACCTTGGACAGGCCTGAGGGGGAATGCTGAGGGACCAGAGCAATTCCCTGTTATGATTGCTTCTGGACTGACACTGGCAGACCCT
Source organism: Prochilodus magdalenae (assembly GCA_024036415.1). Classification (NCBI taxonomy): domain Eukaryota; kingdom Metazoa; phylum Chordata; class Actinopteri; order Characiformes; family Prochilodontidae; genus Prochilodus; species Prochilodus magdalenae. Next base: position 295,657 of record JAMWET010004099.1, on the reverse strand, counting down.
AGTGCTAGAAATGCAGCAAGACTTGTCTCAACACAACCGGGCGTGTTGACTATTTGAATTAGATGCTCTGTCAATACACGTGTCCAGCACAGAATAAAACCGGGAAGGCCACACTGCTATACGGAATTATGCTGCATGTTGAGCTGGAAATTACTAAAGATTGTTTGGGAACATTAAACTGTTATAAATCATTTGAGTTTTTACTTAATTACATCATTTAATTGCATAGTTATTACACAACAAAGTGCTTCAATATCCAGTCTAAATTCTGCATCTCTAATTTTGCCTGTTCATGCTACCCATCAACCAGGAACAGAGATAAAAACCTGTAGAATGTGATAAAAACCGAAATACTTTTATGTATAGAAATTTTACTTTTGCATTTTTTTGATGGTATTGCAGTTTTCCAATTAACCTGCAAGTAATTTATTATCATTATTTTCATGTTATTTTCTACCTTTTTAAATTACTTTGCTGGCCAGCTGACATATACCATGATTACTATATTATAATATAATGTAATATATAATATAACTATAATATAACTATAATATAATATATACATGATTATTATATTTTCAGTCTTTATTCTTTATTCTGTATAGATGTATTAATATGTCCCGAGTGCTGCATGCAGTCTGCTGCCCACTGTGATTAGCATTACCGTGTCAAAAATATTTACAGCTCATGTACATACATAACAAAATGCATATTGTTCCCCTGGCCAGTTTGATCTCCTTTAACATCCATTTAGGTAATCTGGTGAAATGCAGCACGTCTGTATTTTGACAGGGCTGTATTGGCCAGTAGGGCTGGGTGATGCGATACAAAACAGGTCGTCCAATATTACCTGGTGCTGTGATGACAATGCACAGAGCACCAGAATTTTGTCAAAACCTTTCTGAAAGTGTAATAATCCATAAAACTACAGTTAAAGCAAAAAATGTAAGATGCTTTTTTTCTATCTGCATGTACTACCATATATTTTTAAATGAAAATTAATTAAAACCCATCTTTTACAGAACCTCAACAGTGAGAAACGTCCAGACTGTATGTCATACGTTATTGTGATAACTGTGACTTCTAAGAAATGAAGCTTCTTCTTCTGAAGAAGCTTCAATGGGAAGCTAACTACTTCACTGCTGTCTCTTGGTGCATGGCTATGTGCAGATCTTTATCTCTCTTCCAAACCCAGATACAGTAATTGCATAAAAGTGTAGCCATGGCAATGTCACAGGGTGTAAATACTAAGGGACTGTTGCGTGTATTAACATGTCAGTCAAAGTGGTCCGGAGATAGACCATGTCCCACTAGACTCCCAGAGGCGCGAGGAGCACTGGGCGCTTAGCTTTCATTAGCCAGAGCTCTGGCAGTAATGAGCCAAAAGCTCCATCAATTACAGCCATCAGGCTGGCCTGATGTCATCCGCTCATCACACCGACTATTTTCAGCTCGCCAGGCTGCAGGCAGCTCGGTTGAATGGGAGTCTCTCTGTTCCCTCACCGTGCATCAGGAGAAATGAAGTTGCTCCTCCAATGAAGGCTCAGTGCTGAGAGCTAATCGCTACCGCCAGTGTGGCCTTGCTTAGGCACGCGTCCAGTTGCTGAATTGCTCGGGTAATTGGACGTGCTCCAGCCAACTTGCAGGAAAATATATCTTTGCAAAGTTTAGCCATGGTGGGTAGCATATGACTTGCACTGAGAGTTACATAAAGCTAACGGAGAGCACATCAAAGTGGCACTGGAGCTCTTCTGATTAGCAACGCAGTGTTTACTTCAGTTAAACAACAGACTAGCTTCCTAATCACAACACTTAACGCAAATAACAGATGCCCTGATTCCGAAATAGCTTTATAAAGCACTGGCAACAGTATATCATAAATTGTCGGTGGTCCTCCTGGGTCACGAGGGGTGCTGGAACAAATGCCAGCTCTCATTGGACAGAAGGCAGGACCCTAGACAGTCCTTTGCAAGGAAGACACACAGACATACACATACATTCAGACATATAGGAAAAATTTAGCATCTCCAATTCACACACGAGAAGAACATAAACTTCAACCAGGAAGCGAACCCAGGCCCTTCTTGCTGTGAGGTGGTAGCATTATCCGCTGTGCCAATGTACAGCCTGGTCAAATCACATCTGGCCTGATATGTAAGCTAAAAATAGGGCCTTTTTTTGTTGCAAATATGTAAAGAAACATTTACTGAAATGATATATCCAAATGTTAAAAAGAAAATGCACATTTATAAAACACATATATATCATAAATAGATCTATACCCAATATAACAACAATATAGTCATAAAAAATAAATTAATACAAATTAATAAAACTATAATGTAAACCTTTACAAAACAGTAAAGTGGCTATTTGTGAGAGGCAAGTGGAGTATTTATAGGTCAGTTAATGAATTCACTAGTTTGGCACACAGATTCAATGTCTCCAAGACAAGTTCAATACAGCTTGTAGAGCTGGAGACTATGCTCACATGAGAAGCACTCATTAAAACGATAGGTCATAAGAGCAACCCATTATAACCTTTAACAATGTTACTTTGTCATGTCGGCCTAATCGTGTCAGTGGTCAAAGGCAGGCAATTTGTAACAGCAGATGAGGTCTAAAAGCTGTCCTTATTTGACTGCTGGGGATGTAGGAGATGAATTAGGATACATCAGTCAGATTTTAACTGCAGCTATTATCAGTACAATGCGGTTACTGCTATTACTGCTATGCTGTTGTGTGATGGGGCATTGATACTGTCTGGAACTGCAACGTATTTGTGGAAATGGGGCTCCAGGAAAACATGTATCTGTGTCTATAGCTGCTCTAATATGCAAGTTATTTATTTATTTATTTATTTATTTATTTTTAAACCCGATTTCAAAGATGTTGGGAAAGGTGAAGAAAAATGCTGTTAAAGGAGATAGCAGTGATTTTCCAGTGACCTTATGAATACATATGCAATATAAATATTAGATAGGGTTGTCAAACAATTACAATAATAAACTGTGATAATGATTCATCACAGTTTTAACCTTAAAGAGAATGTTTCTATTTCAGAAGCAGTTTATTGTTAGATACACATGCGGATTTACATAATGCCCTATGAGTGGGCAAAACAGGATGTAATATGCGTTTTAATAATTCAGTAATACTAGGCTTAACATTACAGGTTGAACATGAAAATCATGTGACCCCCGTCACAGGACCACCACAGAGGGGTATTATGTGGGTGGTGGATTGTTCTTAGTGACACTGACATGAAGATGATGTGTTCATTTCGCCATCTCCAGAGCCGCTGTAGTTGATGAACATGTCAGTGCGGGGGTCCTGACCATTGAAGAACAGGGTGAAAGGGGAATAACAAAGTATGCAGATAAACAGATAACCACAGTCTGTAATTGTAGAACTACAAGGGGCACTTAGGTGGACAGTGGGGCGGGTAAAATGAATAAAGAGTGTAAATACAAGAAGGTGGATTTAAGGTAATGGCTGATCGGTGTAAATAGGCAATGGTTCCATTCATGGTTGCAGCATTCTCACTCATAATGCTTTATGTAGCATGTAATACATCCACCAGCACAAATAACTAATGTGAAGTGTTTTGACATTAACTGTTTTTTGGGTTGTAGATACAGTGAGGAAAATAAGTATTTGACACCTTGCGACTTTGCAAGGTCTCCCACTTAGAAATCATAGAGGGGTCTGAAATTTTCATATTAGGTGCATGTCCACTGTGAGAGACATAATCAAAAAAAAAAAGCTAGAAATCACAATGTATGATTTTTTAAAAATGTATTTGTGTGTTACTGCTAATAATAAGTATTTGAACACCTGCCAATCAGCAGAAATTCTGGCCCTCAAAGACCTGTTAGTCTGCCTCTAAAAACTCCACCTCCACTCCACTATTATTCTAAATTAGAAGCACCTGTTTGAGGTTGTTAGCTGCATAAAGACCCCTGTCCACCCCACACAATCAGTAAGACTCCAACCACTAACATGGCTAAGACCAAAGAGCTGTCCAAAGACACCAGAGACAAAATTGTTGACCTCCACAAGGCTGGAAAGGGCTACGGGGCAATTGCCAAGCAGCTTGGTGAAAAAGATCAACTGTTGGAACAATTATTAGAAAATGGAAGAAGCTAAACATGACTGTCAATCTCTCTCAGACTGGGGCTCCACGCAAGATCACACCTCGTGGGGTATCAATGATCCTAAGAAAGGTGAGGAATCAGCCCAGAACTACACAGGAGGAGCTGGTCAATGACCTGAAGAGAGCTGGCACCACTGTTTCCAAGGTTACTGTGGGTAATACACTAAGACGTCATAGTTTAAAGTCATGCATGGCACGGAAGGCTCCCCAACTTAAATCAGCACCCGGCCCGTCTTAAGTTTGCCCATGACCATTTGGATGATCCAGAGGAGTCATGGAAAGTTCTGTGGTCAGATGGTCTTAATTCCACTCGCCGTGTTTGGAGGATGAAGAATGATGAGTACCATCCCAAAAACACCATCCCTACTGTAAAGCATGGGGGTGGAGGCATCATGCTTTGGGGGTGTTTTTCTGCACATGGGACAGGACGACTGCACTGTATTACGGAGTGAGTGAGCGTGGCCATGTATTGCAAGATTTTGGGGAACAACCTCCCTCCCTCAGTTAGAGCATTGAAGATGGGTCGTGGCTGGGTCTTCCAACATGACAATGACCCAAAGCACACAGCCAGGATAACCAAGGAGTGGCTCCTTAAGAAGCATATTAAGGTTCTGGAGTGGCCTAGCCAATCTCCAGACCTAAACCCTATAGAAGATCTTTGGAGGGAGCTCAAACTCCATGTTTCTCAGCGACAGCCCAGAAACCTGGCTGATCTGGAGAAGATCTGTGTGGAGGAATGGGCCAGAATCCCTGCTGCAGTGTGTTCAAACCTGGTGAAAAACTACGGGAAACGTTTGACCTCTGACCCCTCTATGATTTCTAAGTCGGAGAACTTGCAAAGTCGCAGGATGTTCAAATACTTATTTTCCTCACTGTAACATCAATATTCAGCCACTCTTGCATCAAAGAATTGCTCAGTTGGGTCGGATTTGGTCCTTGGCAGGAGAATTTCCTATAGACTGGGATTTCTGCCACTGCTGGTAGACCTGCGTGACTGTACCTTTCCATTTACCTGCAAATTCAGCTACTTCCTTCACACTACCATCTTTTCCATACACTGAATGAGACATTGACTGCACTGTATCACCTCTTCCTAATCTATGAATCTCATCACATGACCCATATATGACAGAGGTCACACAGAACATTCAATTGAGAAGCTGGCAAATAGGAAGCTGTTACTTGGGACACGACGAGGAGACGGGATGCAAGTGCAAGTTTTAATGACAAAACAAACAAGATGAAACTAAAGCCAAAGGCACTGGTAAAAAACAGGAAACAAACCACCACGATGACCAAAACACAAGATACCAAAAACCAACTGACATAGACTAAAGCAACGGACTGGGAGACAAACTACCAACATGGAGACAAATGACCAGCAGGGAGACAAAGGACCAGTGCAAAGACAAAACACTAAACAAGAACAAAGGGCACATGCAGTATAAAACAACAGGGCTAACAAGAGACACCTGGGAAGGGGCAGAGCCAGAAACAAGGGACAGGTGAGGGGTCTGACAAGAGGGCGGAGACAGGAGGAGCAAAAAACCCAAAACAAACAGAAGCACATGGAACAGGACAACAAAAGTCACATGGACATGACAAAACAGAAACAGAACGTCAGATAAGACAGACAAACATGAACAGGACAGGGCAGGATGTGACAGAAGCCATCTTCAGGCTGATTTAGATATGAACCTCAATCTAATAATTCAATGGAAACAGTATGAAAATTTTCAACATCCCCTTTACAGTTTACAAGCTGGAGCATTTAAGGTGGCATGTAAAGTTTGTTTAAGTAACTGGCCAATACGAAAATTCAGCCTCGCTTAAATATGACCCTCATCCATGGGCACTGATAGTTCATCCTCTTCACTGCCTGATGTCTATACCTACAGTCCACCTTCACCGTTGCTCTATTGTCATTATATTTTTTGGAAGCATTTGATTTTGGAATCTACTCAACAGTATTTGAGCATTGGATCCATGTACTGAGCTCTGGTTCCTTGACTATGATGATGTAACACAGTTTTCTATTCTATGGCGCCTTTGACAACACTAATACTCCATCAAAACAACCATTGGCCAAAAAAAAAAAAAAAAAGAACTGAATGGACACAGTGGTAATGTATTTTATCCATGCGTGACCAATCAAGCAAGCCACTGTTATGGTCAGGGTATTAGAATAAGCATTAAATTCCCCAAAATTCCTGAAATTCTATTGGCCTTTTGCATTCCATATCTGTCATTTTACCTAAGGACACCTATACCATGGCACTGGTACATGTGGGACATTCTTTGTTTTGTTTGTTCTTGTTTACTAAAATTGCACCTCTATAGAAAAAGCCTTATTCATATGTCCACATTCAGCCTCTCTGCTGTTACACCATAGAAGAACACAGAAGAGATGAGAGGAGGGGATTGGGCAGGAGAGAGAGTGAGTATGAGAGGGAGCGAGAAAGATGGAGGGAAAACAGAGCCGTCAGAACAGATATGAGGAAAGCAAGTAGAGGAGCACCTGAGGGAGCAGGGAATGGCGAGCGCATCATTAGTTCAATTTTCACCCCAGGTCTGATTTCAAAAGAATGCGCCCACATAAGAACGACGTTCAACATGGATGTATCCTCTCTTGGAAAGGAGGAAAACATAACGTGAACAACGGGCAAAGCATTTTTCAAATATTAAGCAAATGCAGGCCAAGGTAGCATTTCTCATGTGTGTTTCATGAATTCTGCAAGAACCTGTGTTCAAAACTATGATGTGAATTTCTTAAAGGTCAAAGAAATACAGACGAAGCCCGTCAAATGGTACCTGTCAAGAGCACAGCACTTGAATGCACAGTCATCATCCTCTGTAGTAGGAACGGCGGCCTGATGCTACCATTTACCAGCCACTTGAGACAGAACTATCTTACAGGTCCATCATATGGGTGTACAATTACAAATGGTGGCTCATCTGCTGGTGCACAATTCACCACCATCCACCCTCTAAACCATTTATCAGCTTCTGTCCACAGGACTGACCAGGTATTATTGTATTATAAGCCATTCTCAGCACAGTACTGTCACGGCACTGCCACTGTCCTGTTTGCTACATGCAGTGGTATAGGTTAATGGCTTTTTAGGTTAAGAGTGGTCCACCAACCAAGAGCTGCTCTAAAGGTCTCCTAGAGTGCCAGAAGATGGCTACCATACACTGTGCACATAGAATACAGTCTGCACAATAGTAAGGTAAAACTTTAAGGCTAGTGTTTCTAATAAAATGGCCACTCATTGTAGCTGTATACCAGTGAAACCTCATACCATACTTTTGAGCTCTCCAAAAAGAGACACCTCAAATAATCCCAATTGACCAGTCCGTTCTCTGCCCACACCTATGTCTTATAGTAGGCTGTGCCATAGATAGAGCACAGCATTTTCTAAAACACATTATAGCATTAATTTCAAATGTACTTTTAGGCTGTTTAAAATAATTAATGGCCCCAATAGTATTCTTTTGATGCCATCAGCGTGGTAGCCATTTTTGTTAGTATAGCTTTTCAAACTGGACAACCAAACTTAGTAATGCAACTCGGTATAAACAGAACAGTGGTGAAATAAGAATGATGCAATATTCAACTAAAGCTCTGGTTGTCACATCAACATGGCTGCATACACTGCCAGTAGTAACAAAGAATCTCCTTCTGAAGAAGATCAGACCTGAATTAACCTTAGCTCAACAAACATACCAACATTAAGTATCATTATACTTAATTTCCATTAAGTATAATGAAATTTTGGCATTCTGTGTATCACATTGGTACATCCAGGAACTTTCTAGGGTAACCAATCATATTTGCCATAAGCTCTAAGGTAAAATAGCAGAGCAAAACAAACCCAGTTGAGAGCCATCAGAACTTAATCAGTGTTTCTGGGTCAATTTTAAACTTTGTCAGGTAAACAAGCTCACCTGACAAAACAATAGTCACCTTGCGTGTTTAAGATGGTGGCAACTTCAGGCTGATGGTGCTGTGTGGGGATTATGAGGCTATAAATGTGGTTGGTGTAGCTCAGTGGATAACACCACTACCTGTCAGGGAGCCATCACCACATGTGGGAGACTGGGGTTTGAATCCCGGTCTGGGTGACTATGTTGTGCTACACCAATAAGAGTCCCTGAGTAAGACTCCTAATACTACACTGGCCTACCTGTAATATGATTAACCTCTGGATAAGAGCGTCAGCTAAATGTAAATGTTGTTGTAATGTTGTAAATACCTGCAGGGTGTGAGTGACGGGATTCATAGATTGAGAAGAGGTGCTACAGTGCAGTGAATGTCTCGTTGCATGTGTGGAAAACTGCTCCAAAGCAGATGTTAATGATTGGATTGGATCAAATTGTGGCAAAAATCCCAGTCTACAGGAAACTCTTTTTGGAGTTGTGCCAGGGAAGGCATCCACCAAATCTGGCCCAACTACACAATTTGTTAAAAGAAGAGTGGTTAAACATTGATGTGGCCTACGTCTAGGAACTTGTCCAGTCCATGCCAAACCTAGGTACTTTTTTAGTCGAGATTAGTCTAAATTATTTTGAACTTAGTTATGATTTCTTCTTTCCATTTTTTTTGTGCCAGAGGGGTCATTCAACGGCCCATACACCGTTTAGGAAATGATTATGTAAATTTCTTATTATGTGATTATGTAAAATGTAAATTTCTCATGGGTAAATACGTAAATATCCTACCTGTATAATTTCTGCTCTTTCTATTGTTATTGTTGTTTTTCTCTTGGAGAGTGTCGCACTAAATTTCGTTGTACGCAAGTATAATGACAATAAAGATTCTATTCTATTATTAGTTTTTTTTTGTTTTTTTTTTGCCTGTCACGTGGCATTTAACTGATAATAATACATTTTTTTAAATAATAAACGAGGACTTTTATTTTGAAAATCCATATTCTTTCAAAACTCATATTAATAAAATGTAAAACATGTACACTTTATGAATGTCGATTTAAACATTCATGAACATCTTATGAAGTGTTTATGTCAGATGTTATGAATGTGTTACATAGACACCCTTCAAGTAAGGTCTTACCCGAAATCTGTAATGACAGCACAGGACATCATACATGTGCTATGATACTTTTATGACATGGTTATGTCACTGTTCCGCACCAGGGTCCAAGTAAAGTGCTTACAGGTCTCTCCTGTATGACCCAGGCACGATTACATCCCTGGGCTTAAAGCAAAATCCAAATCCTCCTCCTTTCTATCGATCCGGCAGAATAACACATTTACCATAACACACAAGAGTGCTTCGTGCTAAACACCTGTGTGCATACCTGGCAGTCAAAAGCTATTAAGAACTTGACCTTCACTTGGAGAAGTGCAGAGTGAAAACCGCAGGCACGACAGGGTCCCGACTGAGAGGCAGACAGAGAACCACACACGCTCGATCCCTTCCGAGTCCAGATTAAATACACACCGAGAGGTGTGAGGCTTTGACGAACACTCTCATTTCTCTGACAGCTTCAATCCCCCTCTCTGTGCTGTTTGGGGAGGAAAAGCTTGGCGTTTAAATGAAACAGCTTTGTGGAGAAGGCACTGGGTCGGAATGAGCTGTTTTCTGAGGGGAACGGGTCTGCTGGCTGCCCTGTGCCCTCCCTCTGTCTCCCTCTGCCATTGTGATTGGAATCTGCTAAAAGAAGATAGAGAGAGACCATTGGCAAGTACGATCAAGGAAGGTGACACAAGCCAGTATGTGGATGGTGGGGAATTGAACTGGGCTGCTTTCTTTGGGTCATAAATCATACAGCTTCGTCAACAAACCACTCCTCTCAGCCCAGAACAAACATATCACTGCATGGCAGAGCTCTGTGGAGCATTGCGAGGAAGAACTGCAAAGACGGCCTGGATACCGCTCGGCTTTTTAATCTTGACTGCAACCAGGCAAAATAAAACGGAGTCAGCATACAATGTCCTTTGATGACGAAAGCAACATGGTTGACCAGAGAGGGATGGTTACTGAAAGGTCAGACCTCCATGGAGGTATGTATTTAGATAACTCTCAGGTGGATTTCATCTACTCAACAGAGCCTGCATTTCTGTATCTTTACCTACCATGGAATTTCGTGATGACCAATGCTATGTGGGATCCTGCCAGCATGCTGCAGACCCATTCAAAGACTTTGCTTTTTTTCTGCTTCATGTACTAAGCAGGCCTTTTCTTTTTTGTCTCACAAAATACCGAACATTTCTCATATTCCTATCAGTAGATTATAATAGAGGCTTCAAGCAGCAGCTGGTGATGTTCAAGGTTTTTACTGTGACTGAGTTTCATTCAGCCTTTCAGGTCTGTTTGTAATGTCAGTCAATCTATATTCATCATTGCTTTTCATTATTAAGGCTCATCTGTTTTACATTGGGTTTGTGCTTGTCTTGCTATCTGGTGTTGGCCAGAGGAGAATGGTCCCCCTTCTGGGGGAGCTTCTGGCTGGTTTTTGGGGGGCTTGGAGTCAGAGCTATTGCTGTGCAAAGTACAGTAAATAAACCTGGACTTGAGCTAACTTGACAACAGTGGCGTCCAGAGGTCTAAGCAGTAAGAAGATATTCACCTCACTGTTTCTAGCTCGCTTTGGGATGGGTATAGGCGTAAGCACCCCCCATGACCGAGAAGGGTAAGTGGCTTAGATAATGAAAGAAAGAAAGAATTAATTAATTAATGTTGCGAGTGACACTCGCTATGTTAAGGGGAAATTCTGATTTAATAATTCCCTGGCTTAAAAAAAGTCATTTTGATGAGTGGTTTGATAAACACCAATGGTTGTAGAGAATGGTGACTCTTTAGACATTTGTATCACCACCACTGTGAAATATTCTGGTTCAGGGAGTTGCTCTAGAAAAATTGAATTACATATCAAACCACTCTGAATGCCTTTGTTTACATTTTGACCATGTAACCTTCCTAAGTCAAAGATATATACAACATCAAAGGATGTCATATATGATGGAATAAATCTTGAGAACGCTGCTAGATGTTAGAGATTTCCATTTTGTCCCAGAAGGACAGCATTGCATTTCAGCATTTCAGTCTTTCTGGAGACTCTGTAGAATAAATCTATGATGACAAATCCAGCACTGAATGTCTTCTGTGATTACTTATCCATTTCTCCAACAGGTTGCTGTAGCTGTCATAACTGCTAGCTGACCACTGACACCAGTGACATCAACCAATCAGATGCTGTGTTCTTGACTTATCAAGTGACCAAAGCCAACCTTCCAGGCAAAATAAAAATAAGCCAACATACATTCTCCTTTGCTGATCAAAGCAACATGGTTGACCATAGAGGATAGTTATGCAGAAATTTTGGACTTTTCCCCTTAAGACCTTTGAACTAATAGGTCAGACGTTTTGAGTTTTAATTCTTCCACTGAAGTATGTGTTTAGATGACTCTCAGGTGGATTGAATCTACTTAACGGAGGCTTGTTTTCAGGTAATCAATAAATCAACTTGCTGCCAATTGTATTAAATAACAGCCCAAATAACCGGCTATTAGGGATTATATGAGCCAACAGAACACTAAACACAGTTGTAAGTCGCTCTGGATAAGACCGTCTGCTAAATGCCTTAAATGTAAATATGTGGCAAATATAGTAGTTGTTGACAGGGACACAAGTTGAGGGGCGTTTTGGGGATGTAGATGTTGGATGTAGATCATATCAGTGTTCATCCACTCTCGCATTAAAGAATTGTAGTTGGGCCGGATTTGGTGGATGCCTTCCCTGGCATAATTCTGAGGAGAATTTCCTGTAGTTTAGGATTTTAGCCACTGCTGGTAGACCCATATGACCATACGCTTCCAGATTCAGCTACTTCCTTCACACTATGGTCTTTGGTATGCACAAATGCCATTACTCCTTTTAGTCAATCATTAACATCTGCTTTGGACCCATTTTCCACACATGGAGCGAGACATTGACTGCACCGTACCACCTTTTCTCAATCTATGAATCCCGTCACTCACACCCCGCAGATATGTATAGCCCCATCATCCTTGTGCCATGCCATCTACAGGAGCCTGAAGTGACTACCACCTTAAACACGCAAGGTGACTCATTTTTGTCCTGTAAGCTTTTTTTTTTTTGTTTCCCTCTTGTAGAGCTTCAGCCACAGGTGCTTCTGTTAAAGTATATGCTTCTGATCATGTGACCAAATCAGACCACCCACATAATCCAAAACAACTTGTAATTAAATTTACAATTTATGGGTTAGTTGAAACAGCATTAAATCTGCTTTTAAACCTTTGAAAACTCAAACTATACTTCAGGCCCAGCTGGGAGGGATTACATGGGTTCATTTGTACATTAGCAATCCGACTGTAGTGCACACCAGCCTCAGATAATTCTATTTTTTCATGGTATAAACAAAACTCTACAAGACACTGCACAAATGCATAACTCAATAAGGACCATGGAAAAGAACCTGGCAGGGCTGATGTGATGTCTATTTATGGCTTTGAATCCTATCACACTACATCAGTTCCGGTCGTTATGAATAAAGCTAAAAATGAACCTTGAAAAGAGCACAGACTTTATCGGGAACATATAGGCACGGCAGCAGCTCAGTAATTATTAGAGCTCGCTGTCTCGATCTACTTACTTTTAGGGTTTTAATAACCTGGATTAAAATAGTATAGCGCATAAAGTCACTCGATAACACTCGGCTCAGTATGTGCAACATGTAGTCGTCAGACCTTTACATAACATATACGTCTATGGATTTGGAGCCAGATGTTTTCCAGCAACCATGGATAAATAAATCAAATATTGTGCACCACATGCACATTTCAACACACTTCATACATTGGACATTGAAGAATCAGCCATGTTCCAGCACTGCCTGTGCCTCCCTTGAGGCACAGTAGGTAGTGTGGAATGATATATGCTGACCTGCACACAGTTAATTTGCCTGCCACCAGGCATGGAAACACAAACATGCAACTGGCCATCTAATTACACCAACACAATAAACCTGTAGTAAATAACAAACAAAGCCAAATACATGGTAATCTGCCGGGTAAGTGATTTGCAGGACAGCAGCTTTCTTCCAGCAATTTAAGAGCCCCGAATCCTTGTTGATCTTGTGCCGCTTAAAAAGAAATTCAGGGGAACCAATCGTTATAACCACTAGGCAGTACGCAAATGAGTGGAGTAATTTGTTCTGTGATAAATGGATGCCCTTGGGTCCAGAAGGAAAACACTAAGACTTACAAAAGCATCTTGTATCTCTTTCACAGTGAAACTAAAGAATGACTTTTGTTCCTAGTATGGATTTAGGTATTAAGAAGATCTTGTACCATTCTGTAAGCTATAGTTCTATGATCTAGGCTTGGAAGAAGCCTTCTAAAATTGCTCAATTTCTACATCCACAGAAAGCTAAGCTAAGCAAAATCTACTGTGAAGGATACAATAAGGACACAACAAGTCTTTCAGCTTGTGTACAGATTAAGGCTGACTGAAAGTCTACCACAGTCCACAGTCAGTCAGAACATGTTTCCAGGATTTGAGCTATAAGTCATGATTAGAATTACCTAGAAAACTGTTACCGCAATTGAGAAATGAAAAATAAAGGTTTCTAAATAGTTTGTGGCAATACGGTCACAGGAACAAACTTAAGTTGGTAAAGAACCTACATTAAGTGGCACCTCCTTAAACCCCTTAAACTGCAAGAACTCATATGTAGGTCCCTAATTCAAATCTCAGTTCCCTCATACCTACATACATTAAATAATAGTTTCATAGTACAACCTTAAAAACTGGGTTCTCTGAGGTTTATTAGTAAAGATATTGGTTACATATAAAACCATCACAACTCAAATAACAATTTTTGATTTTTATTTGCTCAGTTAAATGGATCCTGAACCTGTTGTTCTTCAAATAATCTTTAAAAATAGTTTTACACCATTGGTCTTCAACCAAAGCCCTGGAGATCTATCTTCATGAAAAGAGTCATTCCAACTACAATTCCCTACAACTGATCCAACTAATCAACCTTTTGCCACATCCCAGGTTAGCTGGAATCAGATGTAAAAGAGTTAAGAGTTAGGACCAGAGTTGGGGACTACTCTTCTAGACACTTTAGCTCTGTCCAGGTCCAAGGTTGGAGACCAGTGTTCTTTACATTTTGGTGTTCTCTGGGACCAGAGTTGGAGACCGCCCTTCTACACTTCTCAGTCCTCCCCAGGACCAGGGTTGAAGACCGCCCTCCTACACTTCTCAGTCCTCTCCAGGACCAGGGTTGAAGACCGCCCTCCTACACTTCTCAGTCCTCTCCAGGACCAGGGTTGAAGACCACCCTCCTACACTTCTCAGTCCTCTCTAGGACCAGGGTTGAAGACCGCACTCCTACACTTCTCAGTCCTCTCTAGGACTAGGGTTGAAGACCACCCTCCTACACTTCTTAGTCCTCTCTAGGACCAGGGTTGAAGACCACCCTCCTACACTTCTCAGTCCTCCCCAGGACCAGGGTTCAAGACCACCCTCTTACACATCTCAGTCCTCTCCAGGACCAGGGTTGAAGACCGCCCTCCTACACTTCTCAGTCTTCTCCAGGACCAGGGTTGAAGACCACTCTCTTACACATCTCAGTCCTCTCCAGGACCAAGGTTGAAGACCGCCCTCCTACACTTCTCAGTCCTCTCCAGGATCAGGGTTGAAGACCACCCTCCTACACTTCTCAGTCCTCTCCAGGACCAGGGTTAAAGACCACCCTCCTACACTTCTCAGTCCTCTCCAGGACCAGGGTTAAAGACCACCCTTCTACACTTCTCAGTCTTCTCCAGGACCAGGGTTGAAGACCGCTCTCCTACACTTCTCAGTCCTCTCCAGGACCAGGATTGAAGACCACCCTCTTTCACATCTCAGTCCTCTCCAGGACCAGGGTTGAAGACCATCCTCTTACACTTCTCAGTCCTCAAGACCAGGGTTGAAGACCACCCTCCTACACTTCTCAGTCCTCTCCAGGATCAGGGTTGAAGACCGCCCTCCTACACATCTCAGTCCTCTCCAGGATCAGGGTTGAAGACCGCCCTCTTACACATCTCAGTCCTCTCCAGGACCAGGGTTGAAGACCGCCCTCTCACACTTCTCAGTCCTCCCCAGGACCAGGGTTGAAAACAGCCCTCTTACACATCTCAGTCCTCTCCAGGACCAGGGTTGAAGACCACCCTCTTACACATCTCAGTCCTCTCCAGGACCAGGGTTGAAGACCACCCTCTTACACATCTCAGTCCTCTCCAGGACCAGGGTTGAAGACCACCCTCCTACACTTCTCAGTCTTCTCCAGGACCAGGGTTGAAGACCACCCTCCTACACTTCTCAGTCCTCTCCAGGACCAGGGTTGTAGACCATACTTCTACAGACCTTGGTTCTCTTTAGGACAAGAGTTATGTACAAACAAAGGTTCTTTAGTACAGGCAATAGAAAAGCTATACATAGAGTCTTTTCATATAGAATTTTTTCATATAGAATATTTTCATGCTTAAATGTTTATTTGCATGGTGGAATGGTTTTTCAGAATAGTAGCAAATGGAACTATTGCCTTTGCTTTTTTTAAGTGCACACATTACACCAAGGTTCCATTACAAGTCATATGAATCTTTTTGGTAATATATTTCATAGTAATTACTGGGTAATTTATATTGATTTCTCAAAAAGACTGAATAATGATTGCATAGTAATAACCCTCCTTTTTCTTGGGTTAACTTCTTCACGCTCTCATTTACAAAACCAGTTTCATGAAGAACCATCCATCAAAAGGCTATTTAGGGAATCAAAAGTGGATCTACTGAGGAATCACTTCCAAGAACCCTGTTTGAGTGTTGGCTTGCTATTCTTACTATGCTGCCACAGTGATCCCCTTATGGAATAAGGCACTAGAAATGAAAGCGGATAAAGGAGGCGCATGCAGAGAGGTTTCAGGCAATGGTCTTTGTTGAAGAAAAATATTACCATAGTGCGGAAAGCCAGAGATGTGAACTATTAAATAGCAGAAATGTTTGCATGTCTACCTGTAGCTTGGTGCCCAGTCAACTATTTGTACAACTATCTGTACAAACGTTACACAGCTATGATACTAATGGCAGGTCCACATAGCGTTCTTCAGTATCCTCCTGTTCTTACCATTATCAATGCATAGCTTTCCCTCCCATACAGCACATCTCCCTGTAATCAGTCACATGATGCTAGAGCACAGATAGCATAAAAGAACCAAGACTAATGACCCAGATCTAGCATCCACCCCAGACATCTCTTTCACCATTTAAGCTTCTGCCTTTGTAGTGCAGCTTGCAGAGATAAGGTGGCTTCTCGATTCACCAGGGGCTTGAGGGCAGTTGCAAAATGTGTGTCATTTGATCTTTCGACAAACTGTCTAACTAAAAATCATCAAGAGCGTTTTATCGCTGATCCATCCAGCGCTTTCCTTGTTGCCATTCCATAAACAAGCCGGATGCATTTTTGCCTTGCATCTAAATACAGTCATTAGGTTCCTGATCTCTCAGGTTCCTCTCTTGGGTATGTGTACAGGGTATTGGGTACGGGTACTATGCTTGTGATTTTCCAAATAATGGAAATAAATGTGGAAATAAAATAAACAGCATGTTTGTTCCTTTTCAGAGCTTTGTTTAAATCTTTGTGCCCAGTATGTCACTGTATCTAAAGGACCCCAATACACAATACACTACACTATACTATATACAAATATACTGTATACCATATTACAATTTATATACCAAATACATAATATAATCATTTTCATCATTCCCTTCTACTTATCCCTTCACATTAGACATAGACCTTTAAAATAGATATGTAGTGAGCTCTGAGGGGATACTACAAAGTCACTACCAGATACCATGTGCAACGCAATGTGTAACGGGGAGGTGGAGGCAGGTTACAAACACAAAGCGGTTTCATTTGGGTTTGTCCAGGAAGCAGGAGTCAAAAAACAGGAAGGCATAGACAAAGACATATCCATAAAGAGAGTGTAAACAGCCAGAAATCAAAACAAGGGTCAATAAACACAAAAACTACAAAACACAGGAAACAAAAACAGAAGGGAAACACGGCTCAGCACTCAAGAGGGAAAACAAGGGAGAATTCGTGAACAGGCAGGGCAAACAAAGGAGACTTATGGCAGTCCTAATGAGTTCAAGATAAGCTTCAGGTGTGGGAGTGGGTGGAACCAGGGTGGAGCAGGAAAAGCAGTGCAGTAACATGAAGTCCCCAGAGGGGGCGTTGTGTGACACAATGGATACTATCAGGTGAGCACCAGAAACTATGTGATCAGCACAAAATACTATCACGTGAGCACTAGATGCTATGTGGTATGCACTAGGTGATATGTGGTGTGCACTAGATGCTATGTGGTATTCACTAGATGCTATGTGGTATTCACTAGGTGATATGTGGTGTGCACTAGGTGATATGTGGTGTGCACTAGATACTATCAGGTGAAGACCAGAAAAGATGTGGTGCTTTTTTTAGACATAACATCTGGCGCTCAACTAATAGTATTTAGTACTGAACACAGTGCACAGTAAGGGCACATCACATAGAATCTATGGCTCGCTTGTTACTATGTGTTGCTGCTCACATAGTATTTGGTGCTCATCTATCGTGTTCCACAAACTATAAGACACTATGAATCTGGATTTGGAGCTGTCTGCATGCATGATTATTGGAAGTGGTTCAATCTTTTAATAAAATCTCTTTCAATTATTATTACTATTATTATTTTTTGAGATCCAGTAGTTATGATATGTGAATTTTATCTGTTCTGTTCAGTGGCCCTGTATTATGCCTCATTCAAAAAGTGGTCTGGGCTGAGACACCCCTCTTTAACTTTAATATAAGTGGGCGGAGCTAAACTCCTATTGGATGAATAGAAAGATATATGCAAATATATTGTTTTTGTCACCAACAACAATGAGCTGTTTCTGCAGTTTGGGTTTTGCTCATGG
>JAMWET010004099.1:0-275000 GCA_024036415.1 Prochilodus magdalenae | reverse complement strand
TGCTCTTACTGGTGCAATGTGCAATTAATGAAGATTGGCCACCAGGCTGGTCCAATTTAGCCATGTAGACTGGGAAATTGCACTTGAGACCATCCAAGACTGATGCGAGGTAACTGATAATGCTCTGGAATATCAACAAACCAGTCCTTTCTCTACATGCTTAAATAAAATGTGCTTACTGGGGTTACTAACTGATCTCTTCTATAAAGGCTTAACTGGGTATTATTTGCTTGATGAAGTTCAGTGATCCTGAAATTCAAACGACCCCTAAGGCCAGATATTGCAATGTTCTCATTTAACTCTCCTCTTTTGTTCAGTTGTAAGGAACAGCAATAACGCTCCCGGGTTAAATTGACCCGATGCATGTTTATTTATCCAATTACAGTTTGATTCATGTTTAATTTTAATTAACAATAAAAAATCTCTACTGTTCTGAGTGAGCTTGCACTTTTCAGTTCAGTAAATGAAGTATAAATATTACAATAAAGAAATAAAGATAATGTGTCAATCATGACTGTAAATGTTTGACTACAACGAGCCCGATAGAGTCGCCAGCGTCTGGCTCTGATCATGAACTATCTCTCACTGAAACTGAGAATCTATGGGTCGGCTCCATCTTTGCAGCTACTGCCTCCAGGAGTAATCAGACTGTATCTACTCGATGTTCTAAGCTCCTTCTCCTGTTAGCTCTGTCTTTATCTCCTCAACCGGGATCGACCTGAGGAGGGTGGGTTTCCCCCTCAAGCCTGGTTCCTCTCGAGGTGTCTTCCTTTCTAAGGGAGTATTCCCTCACCACTGTTGCCTCTGGCTTGCTCATGGGGGGCTTGGACCCGGATTTCCTTACGTCTGTACATGATGTTTTTCTTTTCCTTTACATCAGAATTAGGTTTATTAGCCAAATTGACATTTGTTGTTTGGTTTCAGCAGTTTGTGTCTCTCTAGTACTGACAGTGCAACGTATACACACTGACTCCACATATACACAATAAATACAGACAATTATAATATACAGTCTTCACAATATACACAATATACAAGCAATAAACAAACTACAAATAATACACAGTTCACACATTATTTACAAACAGTATGAGGCAGTAGTGTTGAGGTAGAGGTAGCAGTGTCAAGGTAGAGCAGCAGTATATAAATTGCTTTTCTGTGAAGCTGCTTTGAGACAACGTTAGTTGCAAAAAGCGCTATACAAATACCCATTGATTGATTGAAATTTGCGATGCTAATGTTAGCTAAGCAACTTAAATTAGCTTATGTTCCTTTAGCATTTCTCACTGCCTGCCTTTTGTTTGTTCGTTCATGTGCTTTATGGCATTAGATCACAGTGATCATTTACATTTCTGGCATTCAGCTGACGCTCTTATCCAGAGCGACTTACAAGGTTGATGATTACAGGTTGGCCAATGTAGTGTTAGGAGTCTTGCCCAAGGACTCTTATTGGTGTAGCTCAGCATAGCCACCTAGACTGGGAATTGAACCCCAGCCTCCCACACGTAGAGGTGGCACCCTGAGTAGTGGTGTTACCCACTGAGCTACACCAACCACCACAAACACTACCAGCCCACCAGGAATTATTTTTTACTCTCCCGATCACCCAATATGGCATTGTTAGGAGGGTAAACAATTAGCTTCGGTCTGAATTTCATATTTTACCCTTCGTAGACTTTGCAGACCCATATTCTTGGTTCAAACTGACCTAAATAATGTGTGATTGACAAGCACATTAAATTAGTTATTCTCCAAATACATATTTATTACTCTTATTAAGCCCCATCAGAAAAAAATTCATTCTCTGAAATAGCATTAAAATATTTTAGCTGTACTTTTAGACTGAAGGCCTGAAAAACCCACAACATGGCAGATGACTTAATAATGAGAATTAATGCATGTTGGTTGATATTTGGCTGACTCTAGGTGCTGAATAAGTAAATACCTTAACTATTAATGTAACAGTTGAGCTGAGACTTTGATATAATAATTATGAACAATATTCTGAGACAAAATATTAATTAATGACACATATTATCATATTAAAATGACATAATATATAATTATGTGCGTAATTATTAATGTTGAGGCATTAAATATGCTCTGTGTTTTGCAAACCATGCCCATCCCCATCATCCCACATTGTTGTTGTTGACCTTTCACGTTGGGCAGGCAATGTGCAGATGCCATACTGAGAGACACTACTTCTGCATGTGTAGCTCAGGAAATATTACCCATATCAGTCTAAATCTATCAGCATTTATTGTTCCTGGTAACCTTTATCTTCCTACCTAATAGCGCTGCAACCCCACACTTCCTTCTGGCTGCAACAATTCCTTTTGATGATAAGTCTATATAATGTTTAATAAATGCTAATAAATTAATAATGAATGGCAAACTCCCTCAGTCTCACCACTTCTGGTCTCGATCCTGAGGCCTTGGTATTGTGTACAGGTCTTGGCCTTGATTTGGCCTTGCCTCGAGTGGCCAGTACTGTGCATAGATATCTTGGGGGCACAGAGGCTGAAGGAAAGGGGGCAACATAAATATGGCTCTTTAAGAATGACCATATAAAACACAGTTATTGTACACACAGACCAAAAGGGCAAAGGGGCAAAGGGCAGAGGGCAGAATCTCAAGAGGTTAGTCTTTGCATGTGCCTGCCTAATACTCTTAGTAATCTCTGGAGTATCTCTGCTAGTTCTCCTTCTATATGAGGACTGTTTACTGGCAGCCTGATATAAACCATGCTGATCCTTGTGAACACTCACCTTGCTCTGTTCCATGGATTCAGTCTGGCATTCCCCCAAAAGCTAACCATATGGTTTCTCAGGTCGTCATTCACTTGCCATATGCATATACCATCTTTAAATTGACTTTAAAGCTTATGTGTTTACTTAGGCATGTAATTAACTCTTATGACACTGCAGAAGGTGCTAAGAACACCTCTGTGACGGTGACACATCCTTTTTGCTAGCTAACGTCAATACACAGTGTTAACAGTGAATCCGAAAACAGGGGTATCATATTTTATCATATTTGCCCATGAAGAGTTGACAGGAAATTAATAATTCATTCATTCCCAGAGGCAGCATCACACAGTACAGTCAGCCTTTAATAACAGTATACTGAAGATTAGTGCATGTGTGTGGTGGGATATTAACCTACCATGACAGTGTTTAGATAGCACCAGTCTGATTCATACCATGAACTTTCCATGGCCTCATTCTGGACTGTGATTATTTAATTGCCCCTCTAATCAGTGTAATGTACCTAACCTCTCCCACCACAGATCTCATACACTATATGTGCAATTTGCAATTAGGCTTGTGACCATGTAAATAAACCAGACAGAAAGATGGTTTCCCCAAGTGAGCCATATTTTGGCTTTAGCTTCCCCACCTGGGGATAATGGAGAGTTTTCCTAAAATTGGCTAAGCCTGCAATGGAATCCACACTGTGTATTTCTAAAATAGTAATGCCTTGTGTAAAGTGTACTGAAAGGAAGTGAAAATAATAAAATTAAATTCTACTGAAATGGGTGGAATGGAAATAAATCAAATGCACTGAAATGAAGTGAAGCTAACTAGACTGAAGTCAGTGTAAGTGAACTTGGATGAAATGCAATTCATTGAATGAAGTGACTTTCAAACTTGTTTGAGATGAACTGACCTAAAATGTCAAGGTGAACTGGGTTAAAGAACCCTAAACTAATTTAAGCTGCACTGAATTGAAATAAGCTGGATGTTACTGTACTGGACTCCACTGAACCACAAAACCAGATCTGAGCTGAAGTGAATTGGACTGAATTGAGATGCACTGAATTTAACAAAAGTACAGAAGAAAAATTAGACAAAATGGTCTGAATGAAGTGATTTGTGTTGATCTGTGCTTCACAGAACTGACCAAACGGAAGAGAATTGAAGGAAATAAAAATAAACTGAACAAAAAAGCTGTACTGAAACTAAACAGAACTGACATGCATTTAAGTGAACTGAACATGGACCGATGTGAATCAAATTGGGCTGAATCTGATTTTTTTTTTTTTTTTTTGAACAGAACATAACCATGATGAACTGGTCTAAATTGAACTGAACTAATGTGAACCAAACTGAACTAAACTGAATTCCATTGAAAGCTTAACTAAGCTAAAATGACCTTTGAAGTTAAGTTAACCCAGCCAAATTAAACTGAACTGGCTAAAATTAGTCTAAACTGATCTGCACTGAATTTAACTGAACAAGTGTAGATAGTGTTAAACCAATCTGAACCACAAAGACAAAGACCTGAACTGAAGAGAACTGGACTGAACTGAGATAATCAAAATGAATTGAATTGATCTGAATCTGAATTTTGCAGAACAGAACTTAAGTGAGATGAAGTAAAGTACAGTAAGTGAACCGAACTGAACTAAAGTGAACTCAAACAGAAGTGAACTCAAATAACCATTAAAGTGAGCCCAACCAAACAGACCTGAACTGAATTCAATTATTTGAAACTAATTGTTACGGGGTATAGTATAGCTCATCCATTTATCGGTAGTCTATTGCTTTGTTGTTCTGTATATACCCCGGACCTCCGGCTGTGTTACTGTTGTTGAATACAGAGCCTCAAACCACAAAACACTAATTTTAACTGTACTGAACTGAACCAAACCACACCTGAAGTGGACTGAACTGAATTGTAGTCTGTACAGAATTTAACTGAACCGAATTTAAGAAACTGAATTGCACTCAAGCAAATGGAAGCTAAAATTATTCGAAACGGCCCTTAACTTAACTTAAGGGGAGTGAAGCAACCTACATTTCAATAAACCGACTGACTGAACTGAGCTAAACTGAGATGAGCTGTGAACTGAATTCAACTGAACCGAATTAGGTTGAACTGAACTGAACTAAGCCGAACTAAAACTGCACTAAAGGGAGCAGAACTGAAACGAACTGCTCCTAAAAACAACACAGCATAAACTAAACCGGGAAGAACGGAGCAATGTGATTGGCGGAACTCATCCGATCCCGCCCCCTACTTAGCCCCGCCCCCCACCGAACCCGCCGTGCTGCGCGTGTGTGTTTGCGGAGAGGAGCGTGTGGAGAGCTGGGGGAAGGGGGAGCAGGGCAGGCTCGCTGGGGCTCGGTTTAGATGCGGATTACCGCTGTTCTAGTGGCTCCACCGAGAGACGAGAGGTAAGGAAACGCAAGCGGATTAGTGACATACATCAAGAGCGTCAGAAAGAGAGGGAGAGAGAGAGAGAGGGAGGAGGGAGGTGAGACGCGTAAGAGGAGAAGGAGATGTTTATTACGCGCGGATGACGAATCTGTGGGACCCGAAGTGGCTTAGAGCTCCAAGAGACGCTGACAGATACGAGATTCCACATATCATTCCTGATCTCCTTCTCCAGCGCCGCTGGATTCCAGGTAGGAGATCATGAGCGCTCATTCAGTGTTGTGCACGCTGGTGTTGCCTAAGTTCACATCCTCATCTCTGCCTTCATTTCCCATTGCGATATTGTGGAAAACAGTAAATGAGTTCAAAAGTTAGTGTCAGTGAATCAGACCTGCATCCAGCTGGCTCCCGGAGGCAGCCTGCGCGCTGTCAGAGGCACTTCGCCGGCAACGCACGCAAACAAGTGATGGTGACAGCCGTCCATGCAAATGGCTGCATTTCACAGATATCTGATCACGCTTCATCCAGATGCTGTAAATGTGCGTCCATGAAGAACTGCTATGTGGCACAGTTGGGAACTAATGACAGGAGGCAGATGTTTACACTGCTCCAGCTCCTCACAGTCACATACTAAAGCTAGATTAAGGCTCAGACGTGCACATCCCCCTCCTAGAGAGTGCTCTGTAAGCTGGACCATGAGGACAGAAAAGTGCACTTGACTCTGAGGAGATATTGGGAGGGATATAGCCATGCACTGAAGGTGTAGCGAATGTGAAAGGCGAGCAGCACCTAAGCTTGCTCTGAGAAGTCCTGTTGTTTTGCAGTGTCATTACTCAGTGTCATGCTGTAGATTTACTCTGGCATCTCTTATTTAATTAAAGCCCTTCGTTCCAATCATAATGGTGCTAGCAATCAACCATGGCAGAGCGCGATGGTGGCACCGGGACGTTATGTCTTTATTACTTTCTGGTTGTCTTTGGCTTCACTGGTTCATGATTACCAAACTGATGGCGTGGCTGAAATCTGTGATTGGGGTGGGCTGTGTGATAATATTGGGGTTATGAAGATAAGTTATCCTAGTTCTGAGCATTTGTAGGACAGTACCTTAAGGGACACTGAGCATCTACGGGTTACGTTGCATGTCTGGATTCAGTGCAGGTCAGTATTTGAACCAGTGGTAGCACTTTATATTGAGTGTTGGGTAACTAGCATGATGTAATACATTGACAATAGTTACAGTGGTCAGCTAATGTTAAGTAACCATGGAACAGCTACTTGCATGTTCACATGTTTACTGGACATATGTTAGGCCATCGTTAATGTATGACTTCATTTGAACTAATACAGTAATTAATGCAAGTCTGTCAGCACTCAATGTAAAGTGTTACCCAAACTTTAAATATGTAATGATATACCACATACACACTTGATGTATCACAATGTTATATTTCGGCTATATAGCCACCTCCAATATATATTTAGTAACAGAAACAAATTCTTTTTATTTTTACACAATTTAAAAGCTCTAGTTAGTGAATATTCATGATTGACAGACCAATATAATTGCTCCAAAATCCTCATGTAAAGTTCCATGTTGGAATTTGTTCATTAGTGCTATTTTATAGTTTAATGTCTTTATTTTTATTCTAAAGTAAAACATTAAGATCAACGTAAGGAGACATTCATTCATTCACCTAATGTCTGTTAGTCAACACTTAATGTATTATATAATTAACTTAAGGGGGTAATAAATATAAATTGTATGTGTTTTTAATAGTATTTTTTAAATGTAGCTCTTTGTATCATTATGTACTCGGAATGAATGAATTCTTTATCCGAGCCCACAGTGACAGATGGGTCACAAGCCTTTTAAAAGGCTGGAGAGTTCCTTATACAGCTTTAGCCCTTCACCTAAACACATGGAGTCCCTGAGTGACCTATACCAACATCCTGGATGCAGTCACTTGAGAGTTGGTGAACATATGACCTCCTTTATAATATGGCGATGGTTAGTGCACAGGACAAAACCAGCTCATTTTAAATAAACCCATTTAGGAGCTATAATGTTCTGATAACATGTTCTATATTACACATACCCATATTCTATATCACATATACCCATATTCTATATCACATATACCCATATGCCACATATATACACATATACCCATATGTTGGTGTAGCTTAGCGGACAACACCACTACCCACCAAGGAGCCACCACCATGTGTAGGAGGCTGGGGTTCAAATCCCGGTCTGGGTGACTATGCTGTGCTACACCAATAGGAGTTCTTGGGCAAGATTCCTAACACTACCTGTGATATGAATACCCTTGTAAGTCGCTCTGGATAAGAGTGTCAGCTAAATGCCGTAAATGTAAATATTCCATATTACCTATACCCATATTCTATATTACATATACCCATATTCTATATTACATATACCCATTCTGAGCCCATTTCTAGAACATCATGATGGAATACCAGTTATGAAATTGTTGTTGTTGTGACATATGCTTCCGGTATTATGACTCTATAATACTTACAGAAGACGCCATGTGACCTCTTTGTCACAATAAGACTGATCTTTTATGATCTTATAACTGACCCTTCATTATTTTCCCTTAAGGGGAAGTGGGTCTGGGCTCTTATGGGTTAAGTAATCATTTTTAAGTAATCGGATCTCAGTTGCCATCACTCACATTATGTGAAAATGTCACGATGATTGGACCCACAGAAATAGCTCAGAATAAAGTCTCTTCATATGAACTTTCATTGAAAGGTTTTGGACTCTCATGTAAAGTCATTTCAAAGATCATATAGTCTCAGCAGGTTTGTACCCCAGCAGGAGTGTGTTTGGGATTACATGGACTGTGAGAAGCAGAAACGAAAACCAACTTCTGCAACTGAACTGTGGAGGTGAGAAAACAAGACCCATGCAGGAAAAACGATATCTCATGAGAAGTATGGTTCATATGAAGCTGTTAAAGCTTTTATGTAATATGCTTTTATATACAGTACCTATCAAAACTTCAGACACACCCATATTCTCCTTGAATATACTTTCAATGCACTTGCAAACATTTTGTGCAATTACACCTTTCCACCAAAGAGGTCTCCAAATCCCCAAATCTCATATAGTTCAGCTTTAATGTGTAGCTAGTTCATGTCTTGAGCTATTAGGTCTGATCTTTAGGTTTATGTTTTGGCTTATTCCACAGACTTTATATTTCCAGTGTAGACCGTTGTTAAGATGCTTCCTCAAAGAGTAATTCATTACATTGCAGTGACATACCACTGTGTGCCTCATTACCTCCATCCCTGGTGGAGACTTCCTGTTTTGGCAACGTGATGCGAGTCATTTAGCGGCATTTATACGCAGCGGTTGTGCTCAAACAGAACTATTTTTCTTGTTAATCAGATTTTGTGGCATCATTGTCTCCGAATCTCAATATTATTAATCAGAATATTATTAAAATACAATGTAAATAGTGAAATTGTGGTGTAATTGTAGTAATACATTCAGAGCCATACTGTGACATAGTGACCTTCAGCCCCAAGCGCTCAACCACAGCACTCTCTTGTCAATATGTCACAGTATAGCATTCCTTCTTGTGTCTTATTGTGTACTTAGCTAAATAGATAAGACACTACATGCTTACAACTAACAGTTCCAACTGAAGGAGTCTGAAACAATAAATACCTGATATACCACATATACTACTGATGTACCACAACATTGTATTTCAGCCTGATCACCACCTCTAATATAAATTTAGTTGCAGAAAAACATCTTTTTTTTTTCTCTTTTTTTTTACACAGTTTAAAAGCTCTAGTTCCCCTTTCAGTTTAGCGGATATCTAGGATGGACAGTCCAATACAATTGCTCCAAACTGCTTAGAAAGAAACCTTGTCAAATCAGCCTCCACTGGAAGTTAAGAAAGCTGCTCTATCTTCCAGTAAAGTTCCATTTTGGAGCTTTTTAAGGTGGACTGTATAATTCCATGGGTGCTATGTAATGTTATGGTAATATGAGTTCAGTGTCCTCACTGTTATTCTAAAAGAAAACATCAAGCTAAACATAATGACACGTTCTATGAGTAGCCGTGTCTGAATTTTGACTGGTGCTGTATATGTTTGTTTCTGGATGGTGAAAATATAATAACATTCTTAATGACTTATCTGGAAATTAACTGTACAGGGTGGTCTCTGACTTTATCACAATACATACCAAAATGTTACAGCATAGTTATGTGACGCGTTGTATTAAATAGCCAGTTCTGTAGCGCTGTATTTGATTCATGTTATTTAAATAGGTCACTCTAAATAATACTTCTGTGAGCTATTGTCAAAAAACAGGTGTGTTTTGAGTGACCTCATGGGAGCGTCCGTCATTATAACCTCCGTTCAGGCAATAGTAATGGATTACCACAGGACTGCTGTCAATGAGTCAGTTTCCAGCCCTGTGCCTTACGGTGTTAATCAAGATCGTTTTGTCACCGTTGACCTTTTAAGAGCTTAAACCCCTTGCACACTTTAGGTGAAACGAAACAAGAGGCATGGCATATGCTGCAGAGCGAATGCGTTCGCTAGAAACAGCATCTGCATGTAAAAACTTTGGCTGGCATATCAAGGTCAGTTTGCTGCTCTTTGGTAATCTTCAGCTTACACACGTCTGATTGAAACAAAGAAATTACCCTGCCGAGCCGTCTCACAATCACCCGATCCTGTTTACACTGAATCTGGTTTACCACCATCAGCCTCGGAGGTGACGCTCATTCTTCCATGCATGCTTTTCGTCCCTCCTTCTTCCCTCTTGCTTGACCAACCAAATATGATAATGGAGTTAGTCCTCGCTATAACAGTGAATGTAAATAATGAATGTGTTTGGGAGAGTTGACTGTAGCTCTGAACCTCAATGCATTAGGTAGAGTGTTGTGCTTTTAATAGGCATCAGGGTCTCAGGAGGCTGGACAGTGCACTCTCGGCTGCTTCGTGTGCCTCCTTGCTCATCTATTTCGTGACCGAATTGTTTAGAATGGCGCACTTGTGACTATCTAATAAAGACTGTTGGGACGAGCTGAGACTTGGTAAATAATTCAAAAGACTTTTATTATTAATTTTGACAGCGTTGGCCTTTGAATAGGCTGCTTTCCCAGACAGATTAAACTTAGTCTTGGACTAAATCGCTCTCTCCGTGAGGATATTTCATCAAACTTCCTCCCAGCGGGGAGTTAAAGTCAGTTTGGTGACTGAAACGTACCGAAACGTGGTGTGTAATACCTCTATAAGCACAAACAGCTACTATGGTTCAATTTGGCATGGACTGGACAAGT
The DNA here is from genome assembly GCA_024036415.1 of Prochilodus magdalenae. Lineage (NCBI taxonomy): Eukaryota > Metazoa > Chordata > Actinopteri > Characiformes > Prochilodontidae > Prochilodus > Prochilodus magdalenae. The sequence goes on along the minus strand of JAMWET010004099.1, from coordinate 264,504 downwards.
TTCCCGATGTAGGCCACATCAGTGTTAAAACACTCTTGCACTCTGCACAGTTGGGCCAGATTTGGTGGACGACTTCCCGGCACAATTCTGAGGAGAATTTCTTGCTGGTAGACCCGTATGACTGTACGCTTCCATACACCTGCAGATTCAGATAAATCCTTCACACTATGGTCTCTGGCCACGCCCAAATGCAGTCACTCCTTTTAGCCCATCATTAACATCTGCTCTGGAGCCATATACCACACATGGAACGAGACATTCACTGCACTGTACCATCTCCTATCAACCTATGAATCCCGTCACTCAGACCCCACAGGTATTTATAGCCCCATCATCCTCATGCAGCGCCATCTGCAGGAGCCTGAAGTTATTATGAGTTGAAACACACAAGGTGACTCATTTTTTGTCTAGTGAGCTTATGATGACTATAGCTGATGATTCACGTACGTTCTCAGGAGACACAAGGACCCCAAGCTTTGTCTAAGCTCTCCTTGAATACACTTTCAATGCACTTGCAAACATTTTGTGCAATTACACCTTTCCACCAAAGAGGTCTCCAAATCCCCAAATCTCATATAGTTCAGCTTTAATGTGTAGCTAGTTCATGAGCTATTAGGTCTGATCTTTAGGTTTATGTTTTGGCTTATTCTGCAGACTTTATATTTCCAGTGTAGACCATTGTTAAGATGCTTCCTCAAAGAGTAATTCATTACATTGCAGTGACATACTACTGTGTGCCTCATTACCTCCATCCCTGGTGGAGACCTGTTTTGGCAACGTGATGCGAGTCATTTAGCGGCATTTATACGCAGCGGTTGTGCTCAAACAGAACTATTTTTCTTGTTAATCAGTTTTTGTGGCATCATTGTCTCAGAATCTGAATATTATTAATCAGAATATTATTAAAATACAATGTAAATAGTGAAATTGTGGTGTAATTGTAATAATACATTCAGAGCCATACTGTGACATAGTGGCCTTCAGCCCCAAGCGCTCAACCACAGCACTCCCTTGTCAATATGTCACAGTATAGCATTCCTTCTTGTGTCTTATTGTGTACGTGTACTGTGCAGATCCGCCACACGATTGAATGCAAAAAGAAATATTTGCTTTCTGAGTTATTTTTCATATGTGGGCAATTAAGCAGCAGCTGTTGTCTTACAAATGGAGCTTGAAATTTCTGCGGCATTCAGAGAAAATGCTGTAACTACTGATTAATGTGCCTGCAAACTGCAAGCAGACCACATCGCAGTCATATCTGTGCACTTCAGGCAAGTCCTTGTGCGAGATGCGTAATTCCCCAGCTGGGTCTGCAGAGCGCTCGCTCACACAGGCCCGGCTGCCGCGAGTCTCTAGTGTCAGAACCGCAGCCACTCTGTTTTGTGCACACTTCCATTTGAGTTTTGTGGTCAATAAAACAGTGTCCAGGGGCCGGCGCTTGCCATCATTTCAGCGGGCGTTTATCGAGCGGATTTTAGTTATAGTGGCTTGTTTATGGCCCTGCCGTAAATCTGCAAATGTAAATGTGGCTCAAGCAACACAAAACATAAATAATGAAAGACAGTCGGTTCCTAACAAAAATTTTAATGCTTCGCCCGATAGATTTGCGTGCCTCCCACTGTGCCTTGAGGGCGTTGTAAGTGCTTTGCTGTGGCCCAGCGAGGTAGAACACATTTGACATGGGTCAGGTATAAGGGCTGCGCTTACTCCTGCATATGATGACAGCTGTACGCGTCGCTCTCTGAGTGTAGCCCATGAGGTGTAAAGCTGCTCCCTGTTGGATGGAAATATAGCAGATAATGAGGTGGGCCTGGACTACGTTAATATAACGCATAAATCCAGGCCTGTCCTGGTTTACGATGTGCTGCATGTTCAATAGTTTTATTGTGGCATCTCTTGTTTAATTACAGCCCTTCACCGTAACCGTAATGATGTTAGTGATTAGCCATGGTAGAAAGTGATGGGAGCGCTGGTTGCTTAGGCCTGTTATACTTAATGGTTGTGTTTTGGCCTCCAGGATCTTCAATCATCAAAGAGATACAGCGTCTAATTTTGGTGATGGAGCTCTTTTGTGAGGATGAAATGCATATTATTAAATATTAGGGGCAAAAAATATTGGTACAGCATATTATTGTGATATTTTGCATGGCAATTTCACATCGATTAATAGGTGTCAGGTCTGGATGTCTTATTATTTGAATTGCCAATGCCAATTGGACTTTCGGCACTAGAATACTAAAGGCATTTGTTTTGAGGAAAGCAGAAGGGACTGCATTAACGTGTGATGCGTGGGTGTCAAGGGCAGTGGATTCCTATGTGACTATAACAATTTGCAGTTGAGAAAAGGTAATAAATCACAATATAAACTCCCCAGACAAAACTGAGTCACCTCTGTGAGGTTCTGGGGGTGTTTTAATTATGCAGAAATGGCTTCCTTTGGTTCAGGTGACAATAAATTTGAACTGGAATGCCTACATTGAGCTGCTGAACACTAGAAACATTCCGTTCCTTGCATTGCAGTTTCACAATTTTTGCATTCACAGGCCTGCAAATGTGACTTACTAGCATGATGAACATTCAGGAGCATTCACACATATGGGCTGGTCTGCAAAAACCCCAGATTTGATTCCTCTTAAAAAATCTGTTGGACTACCTGTAACAATAATTAAAACGCCAGGGAAGGCATCCACCAAATACGGCACAATTCTTTGATGCAAGAGTGGCTAAACACTGATGCAGCCTACATCCAGAAACTTGTCAGGTCCATGCCAAATCAAATCACAGCTGTTATTGAAGCTCAATAGTCGTACCCTGACGAAAGTGTTAGATTGCAGTGCTATCGGGAAGGAAGGCTACCAGGAACAATAAATGATGAGGGATTTATACTGATGTGAGCAATATGTATTAAGGTACACATACCGAAGTAGTGTCTATCAGTATGGTGTTGGGCTGCCATGTTTGCTAACACAACATGCCAGACGTCTCTAAAGGCCTTCTGACGCCAGGCCTCCTGGGCATAGGGCACATGACAACAAACCGTTCATCTTAGCGCTGACCACGGTGCCTCCACACACAGATTCGTTGGTCGTCTCCACCAAGAACAAACCAGGACTCGTCACTGAAGATGACCCGCTGCTATTCAGAGTCACTTCATGACAGTCTGGCACGACACCATTGCAGTTTTTGGTGGCGTTGACCTGGTGTTACGTGCGGTCATCATAACTGTCTGCATGCATTTAGACCTGCTTTGTGCATCCGTCCTCCAACGGTACTGACACTGAATCATGTAGGGCATGTCTGCTGATTACATGTCCTCAATCGTGGCTGTTGGGTCAGTCAGGTACAGTGATAGATCTGTCCCTGCTTACCTCACATGCACGGCCAAGCCTGAAACTTGAACCATTCACGTGTCTCACAATGTCAAACCTACCCACCAAGTTTCATTCATGTCAGCTGATTTTTCTAGGTGCAGCTATTTGTGCAGATATTCAGTTGAGGATGAGTATATGTTATCACAGTACTTGGCATATCACAGCGTTGCCATAATATCATATTGTGAGGCCTTTCGTTACTTCCTACTTATAATATACATAGCTGTAGGAGGAAAATATAACTTCACAGTACTTGAAGACCATTTATCAATATAGAACATGTTTAATTTTCTTCTTTCTGAGGTTCATGAGCAATTTGGAAAGGAGAATAATGCAGTAGTGCCATTTGTTTAGTTTCCTGAAAATTATTGAAAGGTTTGCCACATTATTGCAGTCTTTACTGTGCCGACCCCTCGCCTTTATCACAGCTCCCATTCTTTTCTAGACACTCGCCTTCAGTTTCCCAAAGAAACCTGCAGCAACACCTCCAAGGTTCAGTCTTAGAAGTGGGTTGCAGTTCCTCCTTCTTACAGTCCCAGAATTAGACTCCATAAGCCGTTCAGTCCATAAAACCTCAGATGTCCAGTTTTGATGCTGTAGTGCCGATGTTTTTCTTGTTCGCCTTTTTATTTTCTCGGTAACGGCTTCTGAAGCAGGAGTGGAGTTTGATTTTCTCTCAGGATGAAAGCTTTAAGTGCTGTTTATCCGAGTATTTAAGTATCTGTTTATCTGTTTGCAGGGGAACATAATGTCAGTGACTCCTTTGGGAACAGGTTTGTTGGGAGGACACAGCTGTAAGTTGTTGTGGCTCAGACAGAGCGGTGCTGCTGGGGTTTTTAAAGTCTTAGTCCAGTAGTGACACCGAGGTGTTTAAAAACTCGGCTGTGTCTGATCCACTCATTGCATTGCTCAGAATGATCCAACATCCACATAAGACCTGCTCCGGTGGGGGCCCCTGACCATCAATGAGCAGGGTAGAAGGGGTCTAGCAAAGTAGGCAGGGAAACAGATGGACCACAGTCTGTTATTGTGGAACTGCAAAGTGCGCCCATATGCATGCAGCTCTATAGTGTTGTAGAGGTTCTGATGATACCACAACGCTGCTCATTAATTATAAACAAACCTAACTATAGGATAAACTGAAGTCACGGTGCTGTCAGGTTTGGCCTTTACCTATACATAACGCAGTCTGAATTAAGCAGCACAGGCCTTTTGTGAACTTCTCGTACACCGACTTCATTGGTTTCCATGGACGGTGGTAGGGATTCAGCTCCATGATTGTCTATCAGTCGTAGACTGGACTCCTCCGACTGGTCTTGCCCTTTTGCAGTCATATGAAAACCAGATAAAACGCTGACCAGACAGCTGCAGGCTACTTTCAAGGATTCTTCTAGATTCTCTTTGAGCATCTCAGACTCTCATGCCAGCCGTTGAGAACGAGCAGGATTACGTCATTATACAGAATCCCTGATTTGCAATTACAGTACCTCTGACTAATGTGAGCCATTACCTCTACAGCATTGTACATCAGGCGGACTAGCAGAGCAGCATACATTTAAAACCCAAACAGCACAGGGACTCCGTCGGCTGATATTTTACTCCGGGCTGGAAAGAATAGGCTCAAATAGGTATTATATTCTGACTTGATTGAAAGCCTAATCTCCTCAAATGTTATGCTCTGCACTCTGTTTTTGGAGTTGGCCTGGAACCATTTTTCCGAGTGAAGCAAGACAGATTGGGGTCACTGCAGGCCATCAGAGCAGCAGGTCACCTCTCATATGTCTACTGTCCCACTGCAGCGTGCGCTGTTGGGCAGAGAAAGTGACAGAATGACCGTTGGAAATAAGAAAAGAAAAACACAATAGAGAACACAATGCAGGCTTACGTCTGTACAAAATGTTAAAGACGTCCAGGTGAGTCTTGTAAAAAGAAAAAGCTCCGCTGAGCCCAAAAAATAAGTCACTGAAATTGTGTTCTTTTGTATGAAAAGCCATCAGCAGCATGTACCCTGGCAGACCTTTGCCTGTAGACCGGGTGGACCCAGCTTGTCCTTTATTTAGTCTCTCAAAAAGCCTCCTCCATCTAGCAGAGCTTTTAGAAACTATGTGTATTTATGTCTATGTATATTTTACATTAAGCTGAGGATGTATTTTGTTGCTGTCCAATGAAAAACATGTATCTCCACTTTTGTCCATTTTGACTTCTATGCATCATTTGAACACGTCCGCTGCTGTTCACGCTGAGTAAAAATCTCGTGATGAATTGACCAACCGAAATGGTCCAAAACTGTTTGGAAAGACGTCTGGTTCCATTGACTTGCATTAAAGTCAAATAAGGTTTTTGACCTCTCCTGTAAAGTTGCCTTTTTGGAGATACTTGTTTTTCCTTGGACAGCGACGATTTGTTCCAGTTAGTGCTGGGCAATATGGTAATATTCTATTTTGGCAATATCACTCACATCTAGTGTTCACAATGCACAGTATCTCAGGGTATTTACTTCGTCAGATTTAATCATACTGCTCAACTCTTTAAAATACAGTGGTTTTATTTAGTACTTGTCATAATATGATGCGCTAAACTCACTTAAACAGGACTAATTTTACTCCCTTTATAATGAAACACTGATCTGTGCTCTGCAGGATTTGCCAGTGTGTGTGCGGTATGTTCAGAAAAGCATCTTATTGTATTGTGACGTAATTTATCACAACAGTAATATAAGCTCACAAGACAAGAAATGAGTCGCCTGTGACTGAAACGTACCTAATAGCACGTAATACCTTCACCAGCACAGGTAACAGCTGTGCGTCGATTAGCATGGACTGGATGGGGTTCTGGATGTAGACCACATTATTGTTTAAACACTCCTGCATGAAAATTGTGCAGTTGGGCCAGATTTGTTGGATGCCTTCCTTGGCACAATTCGGAGGAGAGTTTCCTGTAGACTGGGATTTTATTAAGATTCGAGCAGAAACCTGGCTGTATTTATAGTTAATTAGTTAGTCTCATAGCATAGATTAAGCACACATTTGAATTTTTTCAATTCAATAGTTACATGCTTATATTTCAGTTCTATGGGGGTCGAAAATAGAAAAAGATATTCCTTTATTAGTCCCACAGTGGGGAAATTTACAATGTTACAGCAGTAAAGGAATAGCAAGGTACTCAGTACAAAAATAAGACAGGTGAACAGAACAACAATATAAACATTATAAATAATAAAAGTCAAAACCTCTGGAGGATCTTATTTACAGATAATTGCAAAATATTTACAGAAAATTGCACATTTGTTCTTTATTGCACATGGGGAATGGAAAGATATTGCACATTGTTAGCATTGCACATTATGCTACATAGAAACCAACTGCATTGAGTGTGTATAGTTAAGTGTGTGTGTGTGTGGTCCTCTAGGAGCAGTGCTGGTTGTAGAGTCTAACAGCAGCAGGAAGGCTACAGCTGTGTGCAGCAGTTTGAACACCCTCTGCCCGATTACATGTTAGGTTGGATTTTTGGATTTTTGTAACGACAAATGACACTGTCCGTTTATTTTAATGCACAGTTTCTGTCTATTTGCTGAGTGTTGAAAAAATAAAGCATAAAATATAAAATGTACCATATGCGCCAAAATGGAGAACAACTTTTGCACAGTTCTCATTTTATTTTATTCTGATGTTTTTCTCATAATAATTAAATGTTTTCTTATTTATTTTAATTTTAAAAATCAGCTGATATAACCAGGGTTCCCAGAGTCTTGTATATGACTGTATTTAAAGTTTTATATGAAGCAGGTTATTTCTTATATCAATATCTAATAGTTTTGGTGCTATTAACATAAGCAGATAAAATATTGAAAAGAATTAATATAAAATAATAAAATAAACTGAATAATTTCACAAATTGAATTAAAAAATAGGCAGCATTCAGTTTTTATCAATATCCAGTGATAGTAAACATGGCTCACGCTCTTGTACCATTTCTTTACATCTTGTTTTAAGGGGCACTGCAGCTTTCTACTTTACTGTTGCTTTTGTTAGTTGGTTGCTTGTTGGCCTCAATGTACTTCAGTGGTGACCAAATTCATGGCACTGCAGTATCTGGAAATGACTCTGGTTTTATCAGGGGAGCAATCAATGGATAGTCATAGCAACAGCACCATCGAGTCAAATGGTCAAATTAAGAAAGTGCAATAACATCATTAAAAAATTAGTGCCATTAATGAATTATAACATATTATTAGTGTTACCTTGACCTTGCCCTACTAGTATTGTGAGACCCCTATTAAACCAGACCTATGCTGTCTGTGAAATAGGATTCAGTATGGCCACGGACAGCCAGATCAAACACATTTCATTTTGGTCTACTTGGTGTACTTGGCAGTACATCAGATGGCAAGAGGGGAAAATCCATTGTTTTGTGTAACCCTTTCAGGCTGAATAAGGATTTCAGAAATCCTGAAATACTGAGAAAAGATCTAATGAATAAACATACATGCACTGCAGTTACTACCAACCACAGGAAAACCATGAACTCCATTTCCCAGAATGCATCCACCCGTCTTTCAGTTGGTTTCAGTATATTTTAACTATATTTTAATATCCTAGAAATGCACTTCAATAACACGTCCAGTTATTATAACAGCACATTATTTTGTGTGCTGAATACATGTGCAATATACACTCATCGTCGAAAGAATAGTTGCACCCAGAAGGAAGTGTTGGAAGGAATGCTATTTGGTAGGAAGATAAAGGTCACCAGTACCCATAAATATTGATAAATTTAGGAATGTGCCTTGTGCATTCCAAAGGACCAGTTTTATAAATGCCGTGTAAATAAGAATTCCATATGGCAGTAATGAAACCACATTAAACATGTATGAGTGCACAGCAGTCTTGAACATTAGTGTGGAGCAGACATGACATTTAGGACGAAGCCCTTGACGGTGTCTTCCCTTACTATTGTAACGGTGAGATGAGATAACAGACTCCAGTAGTTGTGAGTTTGTGTAGCTTCAGTATGACGACAGTGGTCAGAATTGTTATGCAGTTGGATTACTGTATTGCGACGTCTCCCTGCACGCTTCGGTGTTAGCTTGAGAATACACTGTATGTGCTCCATGTCTGTAAACCGTTCTGTAGCAATGCTTCACACCAAGTTGTGGGAAAGTCACAACAAGCTGCTATAAACAGAGAATTGTTCAATGCACACAATGTGCGATACTGATCCCTAAATGGCAGTGTAGGGAATCAGCATTGCTCCTTTATTGTACAGCTTTGGCAATGGCTGCAACTTCAGAATATAGCCTTATTAAACCGAAATCACAGCAGAGAAGCTGCTAAGCTGCAGAGGTTATGCTGACACACTGAGAGGAAAAACTTTTTGGCACCTGATCGTGAGGGCCATGGGTCAATCCCATCAGCCTATGTGGCGGAAGTAAGGCTGCCCCGGTGTAAGCAAGGTGATAAGATGCTGAAGAAGCTTGTGAAGACAAATGAGCATACAGCTCTGGACCCCCCTAGCACCACCCTGCTGTTGCCTACTGATTATCACCCAACCTCAGTGGGGTTCCTGCTGTAGCAGTGGAGATGAAACGAGCAGGGCCATGGCATTACAGTCCAAAGTAGTTTTCCTTTTTGCTACATATCCAGCTATGGAAAAATGGTGCTGTGTTATGCACTGGCCATGTTGTCAGGTTTGGGGAATAGGAAATAGAAACTGCCCTGGGCTGTACATTATTATTCAGAAATGTGTTTGTTTCTTTGTGATTTTAATATTGTTTAACAGCAGGGGAACAGTGCGGCTGCAGGGGGAGATGTGCCTGTAATGAAGAATATAGCCCATACTTTTCTTAATTAAAAGAAGTCATTTTCTAATGTAGGCCATCCTTTAATTAACATCATTCTTTCCTGTGGCTGATTTTGATATTAATGAGTCTGTGTGAATCACCTCATCCATAGTTCCATGAACACCAAACGCCCGTCTCCAAATACATGGGCTCAGGTACTGAACCTCAGTGTCGGGGTCTCTTTGTGCAGGCCTCCTGGTGGTCTGCTGGTTGGCTGGAAGAGACGAAACTGACAGAGATAGTTTTCATTTTATCTAAATGAGTAGCATATATTTCCCTTTATATTCCCATTATATTTATTTCAGAATAACCAGGACACTGGTGGCCCTTTGTGTATGAAATGTGGTGACGGTGTGAAGCTGCTAGCGAGCAATGAGGGCTGAGAGAGCAGGGCTGATATTGCTGTCATGATAAATGATATCACAATATGCTTTTCTGAGCAAATCATAGATATGGCCGTTACCTAACAAACACTGTATGACTACATGTTTTATTACAAAGTCAGCAATTTAAGTCTGTTTGACTGGATTCAGTGCACAGATGCGTTATTATTATTATTATTATTATTATTATTATTATAAGTGCACATTGCAATTGAGCTAAGCAAAGCAATGCACCACTATACAGTCACCAGATATATATTCTTCTTCTTTTTCCTCTTCTTCTTATTTTTCTACCGTTTCATCACCGCTTAACTCGTTTAACTCGCAGTTTCATCGCCGCAGTTTTTAAGATATTGACTCTGTTCCAACTTCAGATTGTCCAGTATGATATGCTGATGTTTTTTTTTGATGAGATGGACTGATTCTGTGTAGGAAGGAATTTTCCCAAAATTCTTTTCCCATAGAGAATGAATAGGATAGAAAAACACATGCCTGTCTAACCTACTTCCGCTCGACCTAGAGACACCAAATCGGATACACTAGCAGGTATACAGTGTTGGATTGACCGCCATTTTTTCATTTCTCTTTTTTTTTTTTTTTTCATTCCTTGTTCCTCCCATAGGGTCCCAGTCATTTTTGGACCCACCCGAAGCCGGCTGTTTCTTTCGCCTGAGAGGCACGAAACTTCACATACACACTAAAGGCAGGTCCCTAAGCACTAATCCACAGCCACACTGATCCGCACTCCTCTATCTCTCGTTTATTTATCCCTCGCTTCTCCCATAGAGTCCCAGTCATTTTCAACCCAAACCAAGCAGTAATGTTTCCGTTCGCTCAAGAGCCACCGAACTTTTCATACTCAATAAGGGCAGGTCCCCAAACACTAATCCACAGCCATCCTGACCCACACTTGTTTACTCGTCTCTATTAGCAAGCTGCATAACCATCCTGTGTTTTCCCTCAGGAAATGCACTTTTTTTGTTATTATTATGATTATTATTATTATTATTATCATTATTATAGTATATATAAATGACTCTTAGTATAGCATCAGGCTAACGCAACATATCAGAGGTCTTGGCATGAGGTTGTAGATGTTCCTAATGGTGTCCTGTGATAATCCATCCCATGCAGTTTGAATGTTCTCACACAGCTCCTGTAGATTGAGCCGTAGAGGTGGAGGTGGAGTGACACCAGGCCTTCTGGATGTGTGACAGCAAATCGTTCATCTTGGTGTCAAGATGGTCGTCTTTATTGGTCGTCTCCACCCAGACAAATTAGGGACTTATCACTGAAGATGACCCGCTGCCATTCTTAGTCACTCCATGACAATCTGGCACAACAGTGTGTGACGTGGTGTTAAGGGGAGTCGTTGTAACTGTCCATGACAGTCTGGCATGATAGTGTCGACATGTTATATCTGTGATATAGAAATGAAATCATGATGCATATTGTGTATAGTGTAAATGTAAGCAATATCATGGTATGATGTGTTTGCCATATCGCCTACCACTCATGCAAAGGCCTAGAATCTTAAATATAGGCAGAAATGACATTTTATGGCTGCTGTGAAACGGAGAGCAGAAGGTTGAATTTTGACATACCGGTTGTCAGATCGACGGGTCTTTTATGGGGCTGGTGGGCTTCTATTTCCTGCCTAATTCAAAGCGCTTGCAGATGCAGTTTGTCATGTTTTATATTTCAATATTTTTAGAAGCAAAATCACTTACTACTGAGTTCTTCAACTCGTCTGACGTGACTTGACATGAGATTTCAGACTTGCACACAGCGCTGTTTTGACTGAGTGCCTCACGTTGATTTCCCCATGTGATAGCGAAAGCGGAATGGCAGGGAAGGCTATGTTATTTTGATTTCGTGCGTGGTCTGTCGTCTCCATCTTAGGAAGGATAGAGTTGTCAGAGGCAGCAGCGTGATCCTGAGCGTGTGCTCGCATGGAAGGGAAAACCGACAGCCGCCAGTCACTCACTGCTCAGCGGCTGCAGAATAATGAGTCTCTGGGCTGATTGGCATTCTCAGCAGGCTCGCGGCGATGGTTTCCCCTAGAGTCGGCAAGAACGCCCGCCACTGCATCCGCGGCCTTTATGCAGATCTGGGCCACTTGCCAGCGCTGGGCCCAGAAGAAGGGGCGAGGGGTTAAAGTGACAAAAGCAGGGTTTAGTTAGCGGAGCTGGCTCTTTTGAGCAGCATTGCACAGGCACCAATTATCCCTGGGGAAGATTTTCTCCCGCTCTCTTAAGATAAAAGATTGGCATTCCTGCCTCTGAGTATGAAGCGGAAATAAAACTGAAGGTACATTGCAAAAACTCAGATGAATGGCGGTCCAAACCTTAAGCGAGGACCCGGAAAATTGGAGGAATTTTCCTGAGCTTCCGCCATCTGTGAGGGCTCGAAAGCTTTTACTTCACATCTCACGCACTAAACCGAGTGCGCATTCATATTCATGCGCAGTCTGGTGATTATACTGTTAGCCCTTAAAATTAATCAGCGCGGGGCTCAGTTCGTGTTTGCTTCTGCCGGGGCCTCGGCAGACAGATTTCAGATGAAACAGACTAAGAGGAAATGTGGGCCACAAAGTGAGTCGGCTCGGCTGATTGGCAGGAGCGCAGGGTTCCGGGAGACGGCCCACCCCTAACTTCAATTAGGGCCCTTACAATATTTGTTTTTCAAGTTTTCCAACTCGCGTAAGCATTCTCCTCGGATTTGGGATAATGAGCTGATTGAGTTTTGAGAAGTGCAGAGAAGTCATTTTCTCAATTGTGAAAAATGCCACCCTGTAAATGAGTTTAGGAGCAGTCTGGGTGTGCTGGCGTTAATTATCATGCATATTATCAAACAACAAAATTCCGGCTAATTAACTAATTAGGCCTACATAACGTTCGACCAGTAAACTGCAGTTTAACAAGAGAATTAGAACAACCATTCCACACATTGGGACTTCCCAGGAACGGACTAATGGTGGCTCGACTCGAGCTGTGATAAGTTAAGACCAGTGGACTATATCCCCCCCCTCAGATAAGGCCCCTCTGCTCCCATAAAGAAGAAGAGGAAAATAGAGTAGAGGTGCCAGCTCAGCCAGGGAGACTTCCTCTCAGCTTAATGGAGACATACAACCCGAAACAACCCTGCCCATACCTCATCCATATTTTCCCTCTGGTCTCCAACTCTCAGGTTTATCACCAAGGATAAAAAGAAAAAAAGATGTGCCTTGACTTGTAACTATCTGCTTTCTATTTTCACTTCAGGTTTCCCGAACCGCTGAGTCCATAGAGGAGTGTGTTCTCAGCCTCGGGTGCTTCTGTCAACAGGAAATGGAGTACAACTACCTGGCCTTCACTTAATCCTTGCGCGAGTTCGTATTTGCGGCACTGAAGCAAAGCGTCAAGTTGTGAGGGATTCACAAGGGTCTGCTTTCAGGCAGAATGTAAATACGGACTCCTTGAGGAAATATCAGAGTTGCGTTACATAACCTGCTCCCGCAGGTTAGCAAAATGCTAGCATGACATTATAGGAATCGAGGCCTGTTAGTGCCTTCCGTCGACCACTGTAACAGGAGCACAAGATGGCAAAGCCTTTCTACAGACTTCAGCGCTTCTTGCGGCAGACTCAGCTGCTGTTTCTGCTCCTGGGCGTGGCCTACATCATGGCAGGAAGCGTCCTCTTGCTTCAGAGATCTGCGCTGGTGATATCTCAGCGTGGTAGTAGCAGCACGTTCCTCATTCCACCCTCGCTGCCTTCACCTCCCAGAGCTCTGGAGTCTCCTGCCCTCAGGACAGGCTATGGCATGATGGGTCCTCGGTTCAGTATAAAAGGCTATCAGGGGAGTCAGTCAGACGACTGGTCTGGACCGCAGTGGCTGATGTCACGCAACCAAGAGATCCGGCACCTGCGAAGGCGCTGGTTCCATAGCCTCATGTCTGAGCAGGACACCGTCAGAGTCGAGAGAGTCAGTCCGAAGAGGAAAGTCAGACACAAAGGTAAGGTTCACACGGCTTTCAGTTGGTTCAGTATTTGATGATGTGCTCTATATATCCAAGAGCATCCAGAAACATCTCTGAGTTACTCAATAGAATGAGATGCTCTACAGTGGCCGCATATGAGCCTAACGTCACCATACCCGGTGTCCACATCTTCTGTTTCTGGTTTATAGCCCAGAGCATTGTGCTGTTCTGTAAGGTGACGCACAATCCAGTTACTTTTGGGATGTCTAACTTTCAACCTGACATCACTAATGCTTTTCTGGTAGATTGCAATCAGATCCTCACAGCAATGTTCTTATATCTGTAAAGCCTTCCCAGAAGAGTAGATTCTGGTACTGAAACAGAACAGGACGAACAACCTATTAATATTGATTTTAAAAGAAATGCTGGTTGAGCAGGTGTCCACAAACTTTTGGACATGGTTGTTTGCATAAGCCACGCTTCACATCATATTTAAAAATGAAAAAACAAAACAAAACATGCTTTATTGAAATACCCAAAATAACTTAACAAAAGCTATCATAAATTTGGACAAATAACATGCCCGCCCACACTGGTGCTGCCCTCAGGTTAGTTTCACTGAACCTCCGGTACAAATCCCTTCTGACTGTGCTATGCTTGTGAGCCACAGGGCTTAAAAGGCGCAGTAAAACAGTGGAGCCTTCAGCAAATAGAAAATGCAAGTACAATAAGAATGCAGTGCTGAAATTCTAATGCTTCCACCAAAATACTGATGATTGGTCATTCTACCACGGCCCAAAAAACAGTGCTAAAGGAGTCAGGGTTGGTTTATACCCAGTGTGGATGGTCTACATTGCTTGATACTCATACCTCTTGTGCTTAACGAGAGCTGGGGTGGCTCTTTTCAGCACAGTAGAACCGAGGAACAAAGGCCTGAGCCTTTTCCTACTTCCAGTAATACTAAAAGGTCTCTGGTCAATGAGCAATCAAGGCGCATTTGCATCACCACACGGACTGGCCGTGTTGTTTCAGTTTTTAAGTAGTACATGCCCTTGTACATGCTCAGCGGCCTCCATGCCCATCCATTTCATCTTCAATTACACACTTTGGATGGTACTATACCATGAAAAACTGTACTGTAATTACTGGTATTACTAGTATATTACTGGTATCACTGGTATAACACCACTGTTGCTGCTACAATACCGCTATTACTGCTACAATACCGCTATTACTGCTACAATACCGCTATTACTGCTACAATACCGCTATTACTGCTATAATACTGCTATTACTGCTACAATACTGCTATTACTGCTATAATACTGCTATTACTGCTATAATACCGCTATTACTGCTACAATACTGCTAATACTGCTATAATACCGCTATTACTGCTACAATACCACTATTACTGCTACAATACCGCTATTACTGCTACAATACCGCTATTACTGCTATAATACTGCTATTACTGCTACAATACTGCTAATACTGCTACAATACTGCTATTACTGCTATAATACCGCTATTACTGCTACAATACTTCTATTACTGCTATAATACCGCTATTACTGGTATAATATCTCTATTACTGCTACAATACTGCTATTACTGCTACAATACTTCTATTACTGCTACAATACTGGTATAATACTTCTATTACTGCTATAATACCGCTATTACTGGTATAATACTTCTATTACTGCTATAATACTGGTATTACTGGTATAATACATCTATTACTGCTATACTACTGGTATTACTGCTACAATGCTGCTATTACTGGTATAATACTGCTATAATACCATTACTGGTATAGTATTGCTATTACTGGCATTCTTACAGGTACATTATAATAGGAGTGCATACTGTGTCTTATGTAATCAATTAAATAGAATCTATATCAATCAGTATAGCCTTTTATATTAGCCGTGCACAACATTCACTGTGGCATCGCGGCAGCAGCACATGCTCAGAGTAAGTCTGCTTTATGCCGCTTGTCACTTGCTACATGCCACTAAAAAGAGCTTAAAGCAAAAAGGGTTGCAGAAACGTGCACTTCACTGTGTGTTGCCTCGCGTTATTGCTTTGCGATGGGTTTTTTCCTCACTCTTTTGTTGCATTCTTGTTGGACAAAGATGAAGAGGGATGAATCAGCTTGTAAAACCTTTCTGAGAACTGGGCCAGAGCAGCAAACTTAACAAACGTGGGATAGCAAGCTTCCATGTTTAAATGCAGCAAACAGTGATTTGTGATTTTATAGAGCAGGGAAATAAGGGCACTTTACTGTCAAAGTGCAAAATGGAATTGAGGATGAATGGGGGAACCGGAGGAGAGGTTGTAGGAGAGAGAGAACTGACACTGTAAAAGGGCCCTGACTAATCCACTAGAGGGTGTATTAGCATTTACACTATAATGAAAAGGAGGAGCAGTGGTGGGAGTCGTAGTAGTACCAATGATGTTACTATTGTTATGAATATTGATGCTGTGAAATCATATGATTATCATACATATTGTTGAAAAAGCTGTGATATTAGTTTGAGTTCATGTTGCCTACCCTGGGTAATGCATTCTGGGTAATGCATTTTGCTACATTAGGTATGCATTTATTCTTATACAGCAGCTTCTTACATAATACACAGGCTTTAATAGGCAGAATGCGTCTTATCTGTCTACTCTCAGTACCTCGGCCTATGATCTATGAGTGTTTGAGCAATACTCTTGACTTTAATCGAGCGTTTAACCTCTTGACCCCAGTCTAGCTGTTCAGTTGCTGCTCAAAATTATGCAGTAACTACTATGAATTGTGCAGAAGCTGTTATGAAACAAATCTAAGTTATGTAGCTATGAATAGTTAGCCTCACATATGGACCCTTATTGCTGGACAGATCAAAACCCCTGGAAAGTCTAACCCTTCTTTTTGTTCATGTCTTCCATTCTTCTGAAAAGGTACCTACATCGGCTGTTTTCTGGACGATTCCAAGGACCGGGCCTTGAAGGGCATGGTGTTCTATGATTTCCGCAAGATGACCAGCACCCTTTGTCAGGACACATGCACGGAAAGGTACCTGGATTTCCCCACCCAAATCTAGAGCACCAAAAAATATGTTGCTTAGAACCTCAGCTTAAATCAAGAAGCAATGAAACAGTGTTTAGGGGAGTGAACATGCAGTGTGCAGCATAGCGCCAGCTGGCTGGGCCCAGCCTGGGATTTGGAACAAGGCCAATTAAGGGAGCTCAGCTCCGGAGTCTGGGCTCTGGCAGTGTGGATGTTAAGGGAGTCTTGGCTGTTTGCAGTGATGGAACCAACACCTGCTCCAGCTTTCCTCAGCCTGGAGTTAATTGACCACCAGAGAAATTGGGCAAGGGAGGATTGCCCCCTTCAATTAACCCGCAATGTGTCGCCGCTTATTTAATAACATGGGTGACATTTGCAGTCTTTTGGGGCAGTTTAAGTAGTTGAGTGGAAAACATGGAGGGCTATTTGCATTTTGATTTTGGCCGACTTCACTCTTGCTGACATTTGCCGCGTGGATCAGCCGCTGTGAGTGCAGTCGAGGTTAGAGCTATGTAACATGCTATTTCATGCTGTTATTCTTTTATATAGATGATTAATTTGGCACATTAGGAAGCTCAGGATTGCCCGCTAATAAGGCATACCAAGCCATATTTTATTGGAGCTCTCTTTGAAGTTGCTGGCACAGACTGCTGAAGATGGAAAGACATTGTTTTTAAAGTGAGCACATTGAATTTTATGTAATTATGAGCAATATGTGCCAGCCTGTGCCCGTGCTCTGTGTTCTAGTTGTAGGCCTTAATGGGGTCCGAAGAGAGAGGAAAAAATAAACCCTCTCCACGGTGTCTAAGCTTGTGTCTTATAGACTGACCCGTCAGGAAGTTCATGCTGAAAAACCCAATTTATTGAGATTGCTGAAACTGTTTACGAGAGCTGCCTTGACTTATATATATGGGTATTTTATATAGTTATATAATGTGCGCTAATAAGGCATATATGGCCTCTAGACAGTCAGTTTCAATTATAGATGACATGGTATGAGCATTAATATCACGATTACAGCACCAAAATACCAAAAAAAATGTTTTTAATTGAAATCCCTTGTTGATCCCACAGTGGGGAAATTTAATCTCCGCATTTCACCCATCCGTGAAGTGAAACACCACAAACACACTCACTAGTGAATACACTAGGGGGCAGTGAGCACACTTACCCGGAGCGGTGGGCAGCCCTATCCACAGGGCCCGGGGAGCAGTTGGGGGTTAGGTGCCTTGCTCTAGGGCACCTCAGTAGTTAGTGTAGGCTCAGGGAATCTAACCGGCGACCCTCCGGTCACTAAGCTGGTTCCCTAACCTCCATGGCCCATGACTGCCCCAACATTATCATAGTTATTATGGTATTATAATATTCTTACTGTACTGATACACAAACCAAAAGTTATATACAGTGCCAGTCGAGAAATTTGGACACGGGTACTCATAGAAGGTTCTCCTTGTATTTATCTTAATCCTTTAATTCAGAATAAAAGTGAAGACATCAAACTATAAAATGTCATTAATGGAATTATGCAGTCCACCTTAAAAACCTCCCACGTGGAACTTTACAGGAGGATAAAACAGCCTTCTTAACCTGCAGTGTAGGTGGATTTCTTTCTTTCTACACAATTTTGGACCAAATCTATTGGTCAGTCCATCATGAATATATTTACTAAACTGAAAGGGGAACTAGGTGGACGATATGGCCAAAAATATAATACATCAAGAGTGTATGTGGTATATCAGGATATGTATTGTTTCAGACATCTCATCAGTCGGGACTGTGAGGTATAAGCCTGTAGAGTCTTTAAGATCACCAGCAACATCCATTTAGTTGGGTGTGTCTAAACTTTTGACTGGTACTGCATATAGAACCAGCAGCACTGTCGGCTTCTTGCTTGCATAAACATTATAATTTGTTTTTTAGTTTTTTTATTGTTTTTTTTTTTTTGATTAAGGAGATTTAAGCTATCAAAATATCCTACTTAGAGTTTTGTGTACTGAACTATTTGTACATTTAAGCTATGGTGGGGCATTTGGACAGGGTAGTAATTTGTCAGAAGAACTTATAAGATGTGAAGTGTTCCTTTTCTTTCCTCATGTTCTGTTTCCCTCTTCACTTTTCTAAACACCAAAATGTGTCAAACTAAGTCCTCTTAGATGACTGGAAAATCTCCAGTGCTGCCATGTTTCCCCTGACGCAAACCAAACCTAAACTTCTGACTGGTACTGTATATAGAGTCAGCAGCACTGTGGACTTCCTGCTTGCATAAACATTATAATTAGGAATTATTTATGTTAAAATTGCAACAGAAGAGAGTGCAATTAACAATTATCTTATGGTCTTCAGAGGTTGGACAATGAAACTGAAACACCTGGTTTTAGACCACAATCATTTATTAGTATGGTGTAGGGCCTCCTTTTGCGGCCAATACAGCGTCAGTTGGTCTTGGGAATGACATATACTGCGTCCTGCACAGTGGTCAGAGGGATTTTAAGCCATTCCTCTTGCAGGATAGTGGCCAGGTCACTACGTGATGCTGGTGGAGGTTGGTCCTTCTTGGTGGTATGCTGACATTACCCTGGATACCGTGGCTCTTGATACATCACAAAGACTTGCTGTCTTGGTCACAGATGCGCGAAAACTGTGCTCTTACCTGCTAACTGAACCTTCACACTCTGCTCTTACTGGTGCAATGTGCAGTTAATGAAGATTGGCCACCAGGCTGGTCCAGTTTAGCCATGAGACCTCCCACACTAAAATGACAGGTGTTTCAGTTTCATTGGTCAACCCCTGTATATTATCAACAGCGTTGTCTTAAGTTTAAAGAGCGGGCATTTAACTTAATAGCAGAACTTCTCAACTGCCTGTAGTCGAGTTAGACTAATCAGAATGTTTGGTCTATCAGTATTAAACTGGCATGTGCATGTGTTGTGACATCACAACTATAACTTATGGGCAGTCTTGAACATTACATTAAGGTGCCAAGGGTCAAGCTAGAGATAGTAGATATTCTGGTCTTTATGGCCCAAAAAACAGACATGAATTTTGATTTATGGAAAAATATCACAGTGTCATAATATTAGTCATTTTCCCCATATCTTTTGGCCCTAGTTATGATAACAATAGTAAAATATCTGATGTAAATATAAAAACTATAACAGATGTGCTTTAGCATTACAGGTGGTGTTTATGGGAGTGTTATTCAGTACATTATTAATATGCTTAATATTAGTCCCTCCCCCCGATAAGCTGATTTAGGCATCCTAATCGGGCTGATGCAGCGTCCTAATGCTGGTAGTGCTATCAGACTATCCTACCTGTAGTTTTAATATGAGGTAGATGTCAGCTTCCTATTCACAGCTTTGGGTCTGAAATGTCCACCTTAAATGTTGCAGCAGTTAAATTCTGGCTCCTGAAGTGTTATAATTACCACTGCAGCTTTTAAGGTGGAATGGGAAATTTAGAGGCTGGCAAATAAAGAGCTGACCTCTAGTTTTAATGCAGGTATTTCTGGTTCTGTTTTTTGGTTAAAGGGATTTAAGCTATCAAAATATGCTAACTAGAGTTTTGTGTACTGAACTACTTGTAAATTTGAGCTATGGTGGGGCATTTCGACAGAGTAGTACAATTTATCAGAACACAGTTTTGTCAGAATCACCAGTAGTGGACTGAGTTAATGAGAACTCCTGTGAAGTGTTACTTTTCTTTCTGCATGTTCTGTTTCCCTCTGCACTCTTCTAAACGCCAAAAAAAGTCCACTTAGATGACTGAAAAATCTCCTGTGCTGCCATGTTTCCCCCGACGCAAACCAAACCCATGGTGCATGCTGTGCCTGGGAGTCTGTTGCTAATTTTAGTTGATGCTGATGCAGATTTAAGGTGAGCTTTTCAAAGTGCAGTAACCATCCATGCTTTCAACGTTTATTAAAATTTACGTTTTAATGGTAAAACCAACCATTGAGAATTTTACAGTGGTTTACCAGGAAACTGATAACCACTTTAATCAAACGACATGGTTTTTTGAAATTCTAAGTGAAAGTAAATTAACACATCTTTTACAAAGAACTATGCAATTTTTCTGCAAATTGTGTAAGATTTCTATTATTATATTATTATATAGTTTAAATGTAACATGACACCCTTTTACAGGCCACGGTTTGTGGTTTCCTAGCACAGTGCATGTTGCAACTGAACAATAATTGCATATTAAGATCTGCATTCTCTTTTGACAACCAGCAAAAACATGTAATTGGACCTGGGACACCCATTGTCACGGAAGGGGGGTTGACGAAGAGGCAGGACGTAAATGCAAGTGGGCTTTAATGCAACATAAAATAACCTAAGAACACAAAGTAACAAAACAGAAGTAAAGACAGAAACAAACCAATAAACAATGATTGAAACAAACAAGAAACCAAACAAACATCCAACAAGAAACCAAACCTACACCATGAACAACAAACATACTACTTGAACACAAACATACTCCTAGAACACAAAACGCCAAGCAAACACACAGGGGACAACAGGCCATATAAAAGAACTAGAAAAGAAATAAAAGACTAACTCTGAACACCTGGGAAGGGGCAGGGCTACAAACACGGGGCCTAGAGGGCGGAGACAGGAGGGGCACATGACCAAAACAGATAGACGCACATGGGGCATGACAAAGATCACATGACCTAAACAAAAGCACATGGATGGGGACAGGCAGACGGACAGACAGATGTAACACCCATAACTTTGCATAAACTATATTTTGAATAAAGTGAGAGTTGCATTGAGAGTTGGTACTTACAGTAGTACATATTTAGAAGTAACTGGCAAAAATAAAAGAATGGTTTATAATCAGCTATATTTAAATATATATAAATGTTTATTTAAATTTAAACTTTTCTTCCGTAAAATACTAAATGTGCTTTAAAAATAATGTGTTCAGATTACGATGTCCATGTCATTAGCATGGATGCTAGTTGTCCATCTAGTCATCTGAGGAACCTTGTATAAATGTAATATAATAGATGGGTTAACACATTGCGCTGTGAGTGTTTAAATGCATGTTATAAAAATTAAGGTTTTCATTTAAAGAGCTTTAATTAAGGGCTAAGTTGGACCCCATATGTGAAATCATCCAAAATAAAAAGTAGTAAGTATTGACGTCTGGTAGTTAAAAATTCTCTATAGATCTAGACTTTCCCTGCTCCCAACACACCTGATTCAACTTACCAGTTCATTAAGAAGCCCTTTCAGGGTGGCTGGGGGTGTATTAAAGCAGGGAATCCAGGATAGGCCGCCTCCAGGACCAGGGTAGAGAAGCACTGTTCTAAGGATTTGCTAGAAGAGCTCGATGTATGGATATCTGTAAAAACAGGCCTACAGTCGTTTTAGAGTCAGTCTCCTTATATGTTCAAGAGCCAGCCCTGCTTTAATGGTGGGCATATGTGGCTTTAGCGGCTTAAAGGGCCATGAGGAAAAAAGGCAGACCCTCTTTTGATTGCACAGGTAGTAGTTAGCTCAGTGGCTTTGCTTTGAGCTGTGTGCACAGGCACAGCCATTAGTTCACAGAAATAACAGTGGGAAAGGCTCCGTTTAGGTTGCCATAGCAATGCGTCGATGCCACATATCGAGCAGGAGCATCGGGGAAACGGTTAGCAGAGGTGCTCAGTCTAATGCCCATTGAGCCTTCAGCCGTTCGCTGGAAATGCAATCTCTCCGTAGCTTTCGCACTTTCAGCACATGTCACTGTTAGTCATACAGGAGCACAGGAAGATGGGGGTGTGCTGGGGTGGTGCGAGATGGGATGGGAGTAGGTGGGTTATGACTTGCAGGGAGTCATCAACTAACTTCGCATACAAGTGTCACCAGCGTGCGTCACGGACTTGGAGCTTGACGCGTATGAGCTGTTAATGTGTGCAGAGGTTGCCAGGAAATGCTTGCTGCCGTGGTGAAGCTGGCCAGGTGGCCTACAGTGGCACCCTGCAGAGAGCTGCCACTACAAAGTGGCTTGGACCAGCACTGCAGGCGAGCGAGACGGCCAGGCAGATGTTTGGTGCAGCAAGTTGGCCAATAACCAAACTGTTAACCCCCCGGGGTGGGATGGGGAGGCTCCGGGGCTGTAACACCACATCCCTAATCAGCTTGAGCTAAGCCATGACACACTGGCTTTGCTTGCAGTCTCTCAGTGCCGATGCTGAAGGGGGGATTTTGACATTTTGGATTTTTCCGCCTCAAGCAATTAGTCCAGGAATCAGTTTTTACATTGATCCAAGGACAGCTGTCGTGACATATACAGCTCTGGAAAAAATTAAGAGACCACTTCAAAATGATCAGTGTCTCTAGTTCTACAGTTTCTGGGTTTGTGTTGGACCAAAATTCCTCAGTTCTGTTTGATTCTCTACACTACTGGAACCATGTCTCCCAAACTCCAGATCAGATATTATATCCGATCTGTTTATTTAGAAAATCACTAATGACCCCCAGAAGCCTGTTTTTAGAACCATGCCCGCTGTGGGTTTCACCCCAGCCACCACTCGCCAGTCTCTCTGTAGGTTACTTGAGGTCATCTTACAGTGGACATTGGAATGAGGTGATGCTCATCACGGTCAGTAGAGAGTGGTTTTGGCCCTCTGCCAGTCTGTAGTCGTGTTGTCCTGTGTGTTGGCTGCTTGACCTTGCTCTTATGAACCAGACACTCACTGTATCTGCCAGTAAAGCTAGAACCCAACCTTCTGTTCCTCACTAAGAACTGTACAAGATGCTGGTTTAAGAAGAAACTGGAGTGCTCTCTTATTTATTTCCAGAGCTGTATAGGGAAAAAGTGAGCAATGAGTGATGCACATTTCCTTAGTAATGTTATTTTAATGGAAGTGATTTAAACTCAATGGACATGATTTAAATTTTAGTTCAGGTTAACGCCTTAAACTGCCAACTTATTATCCAGCTATTCAGTTTATTCAGTGGAATTCCACCCATCTTCATCATGAGTCATGTATTAAGATGTATAAAGAATCAGCCAGAGTGGGCTGAATGGGAAACATTTTTAGTTTTAGAGAAACTAGAGACGCATTGGTGGTAGAGCTTTATAAAAGAATGACTTTTACATTTCAGCTGTTATAGAATTTTTCTTTCCAGTTGTATCCCCCATTTATTATAAGCCTTATTATTTAGTAACAACTTTAGTTTATCACCCATGGAAACATTTAACGTTTGTTGATTTTCTTAGTTGATTTAGACATTTTGTTGATTTTCTCGGTGAAAAGAATGAAGAAACATATAACTGGCATTAGGACAGTATGGTCATACATTATGTGGTCATGCACAGTATGGTCATATGGACTCTATCTATTAAAATAAACTCTCCATTAAACAGAAAGCCATTCTACAAACACGAATACATATGAATATATTTATTTGCAATAGAGGCCTATAAAATTCCTTAACAGGCTCATCCTGATGAGCACATTTGATGAGACTTTAGCAAAGTAGTCGGGTGGTTAACCCTCTCGGGTCAACAATGTCATAGGCAGCATCAAATGAGCCCGTACTGACACATCCAACGCTGAATGTCTTCTGTGATTATGAGTTATTGTTGTTAGCATAGCTGTTACCTCTCCACTAATGCTTTGGGTGGAATGCAGAGGCTGCGTTCCTGACTTGTCGACAAATCAGAGGCTGTGTTCCTGACTTGTCGATCAATCAGAGGCTGTGTTCCTGACTTGTCAACCGTTTAGTGCCTGTGGTCCTGGTTTTCTTGTATGTTTAATATTGCACTTTATCATTAATGTTTTTATTCAGCAAATTAATAATGGGTCCACTGAAATGGTGTCCAGACTCACAGCACATTTTATATTTCATAAAAAAATGCATTGAATTGCTATATTTAATGTTATGTTCCATGCTGCATGCTTGCACCTCTTTTAATCAAAAATTTTGTACTGGGAATTTGAGCAGGGGTGCCCAAACTTTAGCTGGACATGATATGAGAACCTAAGTGGGTTAAATGTGACCACACATGCGTTTCCACTGTCCTTATATTTTTCGTAGAAAGAACGTAGAGGGAAATTTGCTCAGCCGCTTGCTGGCTTGCTTACACCAGTAACCTTTTATGAGCACTAAAAGCGATAGCAGAGCACATGCTGTTTAGTACTTTAGCTCCTTCTCGATACTGGCAAACATTTTAATGAGCGGAATCTCATTTGGCCACCGTTCATTCCTGCAGTGGGTACCAGTATGCTGGGCTGGAGTACGGGTCCGAGTGTTACTGTGGCAACCGCATCACCAGCGCTCGGATGAAGGAGGAGGAGTGTAATTTGGACTGCAAGGGAGAGAAGGGCTCTATCTGTGGGGGCGTGGCCCGTCTGTCTGTCTTCAAGGTGGAGGAGGTTCTTCCTGGCCAGAGGAGATGTGAGTACTCAGAATGAGCTTCATGGGATTTATCATCACTGCCTGCCACTCATCAGCGCACCCATAAGACACATGCACATGCACAGTAATCAGCTTTTAAAGAAGGCCAAACAATACAGAACTTTTATACTACCAGCCAAACGGTCCGACACATCCAACTAAACAGATGTTGTTGGTTATCTTAAAGACTCTACAGGCTCACACTTCACAGTTCCAACTAATGAGATGTCTTAAACAGTACATATCGTGTCATACCACATATACTCTTGATACTTGTTTCTACACGGTTTAAAAGCTCTAGTTCCCCTTTCAGTTGACTGAATATTCATGATGGACAGACCAATAGAAATGATCCAAAACTGCTTAGAAGAAGATCTTATGTCAACCTCCACTGCAAGCTAAGAAAACTGTCTCTTTCATCCACCTGTAAAGTTCCATTTTGGGGGTGTCGGTGATCATGTCTGATGTGCCTGTAGCAATTACTGATTTATTAACTTAGCCAGTTGGTTAACCCTCACGGGTCAGCGGTGTCGTATGCAGCATCTAAAATGATGTTGCACATGAAAGAAAAAATCCTAGTACATACCAGTGTCAGGCAAAAAGACTCCAGATTGACGCTCACAATTTGAAAAACAAAGCAGATTTATTCTACAAAGTGTAACACAGGCTTAGCAACAATGTCAAACTAGCACAGGTGTAGGGCAGAAAACATAGTCAAGGACAGGCACAGGTCAGAAACGAGAGAAAGCAGTCAGCGGAGGCAACCACGTTCGAAGGGTAGGACGAAAGAGAGAGAGGGGTAAACTAGAGCAGGTGGTGGTTGGTGTAGCTCAGCAGATAACACCACTGCCCGCCAGAGAGCCACCACCACATGTGGGAGACTGGGGTTCGAATCCCAGTCTGAGTGACTATGCTGTGCTACACCAATAAGAGTCCTTGGGCAAGACTCCTAACACTACACTGGTCCACCTGTAATATGATTAACCTTGTAAGTCGCTCTGGATAAGAGCGTCAGCTAAATGCCATAAATGTAAATGTAGAGCAGAGTCCAGTAATCAGATGCGTAGACACAGACTGATAAAACGGAGTAGCAAAAGGAGTAGTCGAAAACCGAAAGAGAGTCAGAACCAGGATTACCATCAACCAAAGGGTACATTCAGAATTGCTTACGAGTAGGCAAAGCTTCACGAAGAGCATACGGAAACCCGGGCTTTAAATGCAAACAGTGATGGAAGTCAGTGGACTAAAACTAAATGTAGCACGTCCACACGCGAGCATGTGGAGCTGACGCCATCGAGCGATGTCCTCTGGGAAGTGGAGTTCGGTAGAGAGCGAGAGGAACGGGAAACCCGGAAGCGTGACAACTAGAGACTTTTTCCCCCGTTGTGTTGTTCCATTACAATGTGGGCTCTGATGCAATTGTGTCACTCTTAGGTTTGTAATCCCGTCTTGACCTGCACTTCTCTGCTTTTGGAGAATAAGCCCATACTGACAAATCCAGCACTGAATGTCTTCTGTGATTCTCTATCCATTACTCACTATTGAAAAGATTTATTGCGTTTGTTAGCATGGCTGTTAACTGCCTACTGATGCTTTGGGTGAGTCAGTCAACCAATCAGTGGCCAACTGGAGCTCAAAAACAGAACCGCTCCAAAACTGCTTAGAAAAGAATCTGCATTGCAGGTTAAGAAAGCTGTTTCATCCTCCTGTAAAGTGGAGTTTAAAGATGGACTGCATAATTCCATAAGTGCTGTTTTCAATTTTAGTCTAAAGCAAAGCATTAGGCTACAAATAAATAACCCTTCTATGAGTAGCCGTGTCTAAACTTTATACTGATACTGTATATATACAGGGGATGGACAATGAAACTGAAACACCTGTCATTTTAGTGTGGGAGGTCTCATGGCTAAATTGGACCAGCCTGGTGGCCAATCTTCATTAATTGCACATTGCACCAGTAAGAGCAGAGTGTGAAGGTTCAGTTAGCAGGTAAGAGCACAGTTCTGCTCAAAATACTGCAATGCACACAACATTATGGGTGACATACCAGAGTTCAAAAGAGGACAAACTGTTGGTGCACGTCTTGCTGGCGCATTTGTGACCAAGACAGCAAGTCTTTGTGATGTATCAAGAGCCACGGTATCCAGGGTAATGTCAGCATACCATCAAGAAGGACGAACCTCCACCAGCATCACGTAGTGACCTGGCCACTATCCTGCAAGAGGACAAGAGGAATGGCTTAAAATCCCTCTGACCACTGTGCAGGACTTGTATATGTCATTCCCAAGACGAACTGACGCTGTATTGGCCTCAAAAGGAGGCCCTACACCATACTAATAAATGATTGTGGTCTAAAACCAGGTGTTTCAGTTTCATTGTCCAAACCCTGTATATGTCTGTTTGTATATGTATTATTTCTATATTCATTTGTGCACCTTACTGCCACTTGAACCATTCAAGCCCTCCACAGCTGTGTCCTCTCCATGAATCTGTTGCCAACAGTCACTGACATTAGGTTCCCCTTTAAACAGACACTAACATTCACACAACTAACTTATTTTAACTGCCTTCAGATATCTCTCTCATGTGCAACCAAAATAAGTACCGCAGTTATTTCTGATGTGATCAGATAAAAAAATAACCCGCCTGCTGAAAGAAGGAGAAACTCAATAGAAAATAGGTGATAAAGTGAAGAGTTTCCAAACTGGAGCTCAAAAAATCAATTGGGAAGAAACTTATTACACAGTAAGATAATGATCCCAAACACTACTGAAAAGGTCAAGACGGTCTCAGAGAAATTGGCAGAGCCCAGATCTCAGCGATGTTAAATGTGTGTGTGATTACTTGGATTGCGAAAAGCAGAAACTCCTACGACTGAAGGTGTGGAAAAACAAGCCTGCAGAATAAAATGAAAGCAAGGTGTCTCAAACAAGTGGAATTTTAATGAAGAAATAGGCAAAGTACAGACCAGCTCTACTGGCCAAACCTAGGGTTTTTAAAAAAGGATTTTTTTACATAGTGTTGATTAGTACACAGTGAAGCATTTTAAGGGAGATGCTAGGTGTATGTATCTAAGGGAGATGCTGTTTGTGATGCAAAGACAAATTCATGTCATGCAATGATACGCAGTCTAGAATCTGGATCTTAAAGACAGAGACTGAGTTCTTACACTAGTTAGTCTGTGGATGGCCCTTTTGTCTTTGGCCCTGAGGGCAAGGCTTTCATTAATGCCATAAACAATCTGAAAGGTTGACTAAACATGTTTCCACTGAGCATCAATCCATTTCCAATCCATTCAGATGAGTCCAGAGACGTCTGCTGCACTTCTGGATGTTGCTGATGTGTGTACAGTATATGACTTCCAGTGGCCGTAGTGTGTACTATGTGTGGATAGAATGCTGAATTGAGTTTATTGACAGTTTTCAAGGTACTCCGGAGCTCGCATGGTGATTTCCATCAGCAGTTGAAGGGTTGAAGGTCATGGGCTTTCATTTGTGGTTTTCAGCCTTGTCTGTGATTCATAGAGATTCCTCTGGTTTCCCTGAGTCTTTTGATGATATTCCGCACTATAGCGTGTGCAAAATGGTCCTCGTGATCTCTGGCTGAGGAGGACTGTTTGTAAATAGCTGGACCCTTTGCCGATGCATTTTCAGCAAAGAGTCTTGACCCATCCTCGCTCATAAATGACAAGACCTTTCTTAGATGCTCTATTTATTCCCAAGCATGATTGCACCACCTGCTTAAGATTTTTATATTTTTTAACATTTTATGATGTTCATATTTGTAAACTGCTCCAGTCCCAGCATTTGTGGAATAGGACGCAGGCATCAAATTCAGAATGAGTGCTTATAATTATAAACCACAATTAATATGAAATACAGATAGATAAATATAGAAATGAAGTTCATTTATAAAGCATTGCTTTGTGTTTTGCTTTATTTTATCTACTTTTAGCTACTAATTTCTTTTTAAAACTTTAAATTTGTCATCCAGTTTTGTTGTGCTGTTTTTTATTGCACATCCCAAACATGCAAAATATCCAAAATCATTTTCTGTTGTGGAGAGAGTAAGTCAGATGGTCAAAATCATGATGCCTTTCAAGTCATCATGAAATTCAGGCCTCTCTAGCTTTAGATACAGCATCAGTCAGAGTTTAGAAATACCCAACTAAATGGATGTTGTTGGTGATCTCTGCAGACTAACACTTAACAGTTTCACGTGGTGAGATGTATCTGAAATAATACATATCCTGATATACCACATATACTCCTGATGTATCACAATGTTATATAATATAATATAATATAATTTTATGTAATATAAAATAAATATAAGCACTTTTAATTTACTTAATATTTATATTGGGCAGATCAATAGAATTGCTCCAAAACTGCTAAGTTATATCAACCTCCATAAGAAGGCCGTCTTATCCTGCTGTAAAGTTCCATGTTGGAGGTTTTTAAGGTGGACTGGATAATTCCATGAGTGCTATCTTATAGTTTGATGTCTTGACTTTTATTCTAAAGTAAAGTATTAAACTAAACATAAGGAGAACCTTCTATAAGTAGCAGTGTATATCAGTTGACTGGTAGTGTGGTCTTCGTTATTGCACTTAAGTGAGTGAGCTCTAGTAGGGGTGTAAATTGTGTGTATTGTGTTGCACTTTAATGACCTTTTCTCCTCTATAGGAATGAGCACTGGGCTGGGGTTGCCAGGTAATGGTTTACTTGCTCTATGTCTGTATATTAATCTCTAGGTACCAGCACTGGCCCCTGTTCGGGCAGTGTCTGGGCTTGTGGTGAGTTTTAGGCTCTAAACCTTCTGTACTAGCTGGAATATTATCCAACGGAACACTAAGCACTGCTGTAAGTCGCTCTGGATAAGAGCGTCTGCTAAATGCCTTAAATGTAAATGTGTATGTGTGTGCCCTGCTTTTTTCCTGACACAGAAATTAAAGTACTCGTCCTTCCCGTCCTAAAGGTGGCTTTCTGACTTTCACACTGTACTGCATACATACTGAGGGATTATAGCATACACTGTAGACTATGTTTAATACTCTTCCCTAGTATGTAGGTTTTAGTCAGTGGGCTTTACACACAGCTATTAGTGATATATTATGATTAATAACACCTTTATTAGAGAAATGAAATGTGTTTTCAGTAAACTGGTTTGTATACGATACCATTAGAACAAATAGATAAGCAGCATTCTAGAATTAAACTGATGAAGGTACGTGTGTAGGTGTGCATTGGGGTTGAACTGAATATAGGAACAGCATCTGGCAGACGTCTGGCATTAGTTCTCCAGTCACATGCGCACAAACACACGCACAAAAAAAAAAAGAGGTCTGGAAAAGAAGCACCAGAGGGCATGCACTTTCACTCGACAAGCCAGGCTGACACTGAATCATCTCTCTAGTCACACACATACTAGCATACATAATCTACAAACCCACACGCACACCTGCACCCTGCGAATACAGTCGCACAAAGACGCCGGCGCGGGAGCCCTGATGCGGCCCCGCCGCTTGAAGCTTGTCTTGCAGGGGATGTAGCAACTGGCTCCAGCTCCACGAATAGCCATATGTCTGAGTCTGTCTGGTCCAGCAGCCTTCTCCACATGCTGCCGGCCCCGACTGCTCTGACCCTCCATCCACGTGCAGGTGCAGGCCAGCTGGAGCCGTCCCAACACAACAGCAGCTGCATCCCCTCACAGTCTCTCGCAAACACAATCATTAAACCTCCAAAGCATATTTCATGTCCCAAATAGGCAAAAAAAAGTGTTATTTTGAATAAATCACCCCAAATTACGCCGGAAAGACGCTCCAGTCTATTTGCTAGAACACATGACAGCAAAGTCTGGTTCTGCGTATGCGTTATTTATAAACATTGGCGTTTGCGTCTGCTATAAAAGCAAACAAAAAGAAGATAGGAACATAAATGATATTTGTAATTATGTTCCCAGTGCCGATTGCTTCCAGCAGGCCCTCCCATTCATCCAGCCGGTTCGCCTTTCTGAGCAGATTCACAAAACAGCCATTCAGTCCTGTCTTTTCGAGTCATCTTCCGAGAAAAACTTGCGGATGCTTATTGAATCCATTCTTGCACACAGATGTCTCGCCGCGGTGATCGCTTAAAGAGGTTAGCCTTGCAGCCTCTGAGCTAAACCCCAGAGCACCCTGTGTGCCTCGTACCGAAAGCATCGTGTTTGATGATTTTGTGCAGCTGTGTCATCTTTCCTGCCCTCAGAGGATCAAACATTGCTCGGTCCGTTCAAGGCCGCAGTGCCTCTTCATTTATTTGGAGAGCCAAACAAAAGCCTGCAGGCTTTGTGGCACTAGTTAATTCCAGAGAGGTGCTGATGGGGACTGTGTCATGGCATGTCCCACAGGCACGCTGACACATGGTAGTTAATGAATTTGTAATTGCCTTAATTGCACAGTCCGTGCACTTTGAGAGATGAGTGGGATATGGCCGAGCCTCTGCTTTGCTTCTGGAGGACGTGGCTCAGCTGTAGTGGTGTTATTGCAGGTGGGATATTGGCTGCGGGTGCTGGTTTAAATGGCTGGGTGGATTCGCAATGCCTTGTTATGACACGTTGTGTTATTTTAAACACCTTTTAGATCTAAAGAGAGATCGGAGCTTCACTTTCTCCTCTCTCTCAAAAAGAGAAAGTGCTGTTTAGCTGATGGTGACCATTGGGTGGGCTACCAGGGCTTGCACGCCTGGTAGGAGTTGAAGTTCAGTTTTGGGAAGTCTTCCAAACATTCCATTCCATTAGTTAACTCAGGGTTTGCTGTAAATTTGCCTTTGCAGATGCTCGTTATTCATTAGACAGTGACGATACTGAATTCTCCTCCGTATGAGTAACACCTTATTTGTAAAGCCGATTATAGATGTTTTACATTCAGCCCAATATATTGTCACATTATCTTCATTTTCCCAGATCCTCACACTAGCTCTAACCCCTAAGCCTGACCTTAACCTCAACCCAAAACCTAAACCTCGCTCCAATTCTTACCCAGATAGCAAGCGGATGTGCCAAAGATATGGCACTGCTGGCCCACTGTCAGTACTGGCAATTGCTATTGGCCCACCGGTCCCAAACCAGATCCGGTCCACTTCTGGCACAGATGCAGCAGAGTTGCCTCCTGTTTTCCAGCGTCGTAACTCATGTGACCCACATCTTGCTACCAGGAGAGGTCCACCCAAGTGTCATCAACAAGTGGGCCAGATGAAAAGGTGGAATGTTGGGCCGCAGCAGTTTTGCTCTCTGGGGAATCAACTCCTGGTATTAATGCTAACCCCAAAACTGACACTTCTGACAAGCAGCTGAATTTGAAGATAAAAGTAGTAAATAATGTAAAAATAATTCAAATGTTTCTCGATGATCCATTGAAGTTTTTTAAAATAAAGTAGGACCAAAATATTTCATGGAGAATTAATAACTTGCACTTGATGTCTGACAATAAATAACTATCCTCAGACTTTTGCACAGCACTTTGTAGTGTAAAATATAGAAATTCTGCATTTTAGCATTTTTAATCCATTGATGTGAAAATAACTAATTAATGCTTAGCTTCTCTCCTGGTGATTCAGATATGCGGCCAAGCCATGCCTTAGAAAACTTTGTGTTTTGTAAAGCTTATATAACCTTGAGGAAGATTAGGGATGAATTCATACTGCTTAGTCTCTTAGGTCTCTAATTTGATTAAATGGGACTATTTTTGCAGAACGCTTTTAGCAAACCAGGGTTAGCCTAGCAGATCATGTTTGTCGTGGGAATTTACAGCATTCATATTTTAAATAATAAATAAAACTGCTGCTGCTCACAGCAAAACAACCAATCATCAAAGTGCTCCTCACTTTTTAGGTACACAGTTGCTGACCAACTTGTCAGTGACCTTCAATCATAGACCACTGTGCTGACCAGGTATTATCTAACTGGTGATTCATGTTTACCACAGCAGTGATACAAATATGGTAGTGGCATGGAAGTGAGATTTGCACTGATGACTATGTGGATTAGTCGGCCAACAACTGACCCTGTGGTGAGAAACTAAGCGCTGGTGAGGGGTTAGGTTTTCACCACAGGATCAGCTGCTATTTTGATATTTTTAGTAATTAGTTTTAGTGTAGTTGATGAATTAAGACATGTTTAGTATGCAAATACTTCTATAGTTTCCTCTGGCTTTCATTGCTAGGCACGAATTTGCATCCGTAACTGGACCCCAAATATTTTCTGTAAATGCACCTCGCCCAATCTGATGTGGTTTAGGACACAGTATACACATGACATGCTGCTGAATGATGTCACTATTCTACATAGATGTATATTCATAAAAACGAAATAACAGATTGATCCATGTCAGTGTTTCCCAACCTGTGGGGCACGGACCACCAGTAGGCCATGAAACCCTTGGTGTAGCTCAGCGGATAACACCACCACATGTGGGAGACCAGGGTTCGATTCCCAGTCTAGGTGACTATGTTGTGCTACACCAATAAGAGTCCTTGGGCAAGGCCTAACACCACATTGGCCTACCTGTAATATGATTACCCTTGTAAGTTGCTCTGGATAAGAGCGTCAGCTAAATGCCATAGATGTAGATGTAGTGCGGCCTGTATTCTTGTGGGGGCACTAGTTGTGTTGGGCTGGAAGTGTCATATATTATTAGCATTATATATTAATACAATATCAGTGTATTAATGTAAACATGTAGGCATAAAAATGCCACAGTAGCAGGCTAACTAAACATCTTCAGTGTGAGACAAAATAGCCGCTGGCTCCAGCCACTGATAAATAATTTGTATCTCATAATTTGGACATAATTTTAGTTTTATGGTGGGCCGCTATGCTTGGTGTTCATCATCAGGTGGGTCCTGGGGTGGAAAAGGATGAGAACCCCTGATCTCTGGGTTCTATATGCCTGGTTTACTGTCTGCACATGAATGGGAATCAGAAATCTACCCAACACCTGTTGTCAAAAGTGGCTGTTGTTCATTTTTAGTTATACTGTGTCCTACTATGTTTAGTCATGCTAACTCATGCTATGTCCTAAACCACCCCAACTTGTCTGCACCACCAATATGAAGACCTGGAGGAGGTTTTGAGTGGCTTAGGAAAATATCAGAAGCATTTCCTACAATGATTTGAGTGACTATTAAACTCTAGCGTTGGTTTGGAATATAAGTGCCGTAGCTCCAGTACTAAACTAAGTGCCACGCTTCCGGGTTTTCCCAGCTCCTCCGCACCTCTGGACTCAACTTCCCATAGGACACTGATCAATGAGGTCACAGCCACATGTCCCCAGTCACCCAGTCCGTTCCGCTCTAGGGGTCCTGAGTATTAGCCCAGCTGATTCCAATCACCTGTATGTAAGCTTCACCCAAACACGCTGTCATTGCGAAGTTTTGCCAAACCCCCCCGTTTGCAATCCTGAGCGTTTCTTCTACTGTCTGTCTACTCTGGTTCTGAAACTCCTTTGCATTTCGACTACCGATCTCTTCCTTGTCCCTCTCTGGCCTTCTGATCTCTGCCTGTCCTCTGACCGTTCTCCCTGCTCCTCCCCTGTATTCAGTTTGCCTCAGTGACTGCCTATCCTGGTTCTGACCTTAGCCTGTTTCATGACTTTGAGCTCGCCTTCCTCTTGAAGGCAAGTTTGGTCGTGTGTTGTTCTTTGTTTCTGACACTACGGAGCAAAATCTGGACACCAAATATGGTCTTGGCTACGTCTGATTGGAACATTGTGCTAATCTGATCACTTTCTAATTTAACACTGTACAAGTTTACCAACAAGAAATCCTACACATATGCACCCACATCTGCATGTAGTTAATAACCTGTATTAGAACTCACTGTATTATATCTTTAGCTTTACGGTCAGTCAGTAACCTTTCCTGCCCTTTTCTGTCTTCAGACAGGAACGTTCGTTATCGTGGCTGTTTCAAGAGACCGGAAAACACTACAGCAGCAGCTCTGGTCCACATGGTACAGCCCAACCTCACATCTCAAACCTGCATCGAGGCTTGCATGGACAAGGTCTGTCTTTGTTCTCTCCTCTAACCTAATGTCCCCAGCTCCCCGCTCACTCTCTGCTTCTTTCCTCAGCCTAAATCAGTGGAAGATTAGCATTGATTGGCCATTCTCCTGGGGGTCTGTGCTCTGGCTAATGCTCTTCTCTAGATATTCTGGATGAAAGTTTGATTTTTTTGCAGCAGCCTTCTGAAAACAATCTGCTTGTTTAAACATTAATGCGGCCCTTAAGAGAATCAATTCACGCCATAATCAATCTTGCACGCTACTTGAATGCTGTGATTGCGGTGTAATCGCAGCCCCCTCCATCAGATAGACATGCTTTGTTACGCACTGCCAACAGGGTCAATTGATTGTCAACTGAGAAACTAATTGCGGCGTTTGAAAAAGCTTTCCCCTAATGGGATCCAAAAATAGATGTGATTTGATGTAATGATACAAGGAACAGGGAAGGGTTTCCATTTCAGTAAATATATAAGATTAAATGCAGTTGCTTTGAACTGAAAAGGTAGATAGTAGATAGATAGGGTTTTAGTCTCTGTAAATGGAAGAATGAAATATTGGCGTCTGAGTGAAAAAGACACATAGCCCAAAGCTCAGAGCCTCCACACAGTTTCTCTCTCTCTCTCTTTCACACAAATTAATGCAGAACTTTCTCTCATTAGGAGTTTCCTTTAGCCATGCTGAGCAGACCAGACTGTTTCTGTGGCTATGCCACTCCACAGTTCTCCCTTCACGAGCCTGTGGACAAAGAACACTGTGCCCTGGTTAACAGCAGCCTGCCAACCCCAAAACCCAGCTCACACTTCCTCCAGGTCTACCAGACCCCTGTGCAGGGTAAGAGAAAGATTCACACATTAGCATGCCTGTAGCATCATCGTTAAATGGATTGGCTCAACAAGATTAACTGCTATTCATATTGCATATTAAATAACATTTGTTAAAAGACCTAATGTTGATACAGACTTCCGACATATTCCAGATTGCTTGCCTACATTTACATTCACTGCCAGCTTTATTAGAAACATCTACCTGTAGGTATGCAACTGGAGACTGTAGCCATACCACAATACATGTTCAACTCTTGACTTACTGGTGCTCTGCTGAAACAAGGGTAGATGATAAAACCGAATGTCTAAGAGGGCAAAAAAATTTAAAAAGCCAAAGTCAAGCCTGTTTTATGGTGTTTGGGACTGTAGCATCTTCGCTAAGCTAATGGTAGCTTACTTAGCTGGCAAAGTGTGCTACACATTACAGGTTCCAGCTAGCTGATGCTAAAACGACACTTGTTTAGAGCCATGATGGGGAGAAAGAGTCCATTTGTCAACACCAGCACATCTAGGACATGGGCTCAACTCATGTCCAGTGACTCCAAGAGTCAGAAATTATTTTTTGACTCTGTCAACTCTTGTGTTTTTTTTTTTCATCATAATCAGTGCAGTGGGACCTTTTACTGGAGGCGAGTGTAAAGCAGGAGAGAGTCTGAATAATGAGGGTGTAAAAACCAGAACTGCCTCAAATTTACATGTATAGGTGAAGGTAGCATTAGGAGTCTTGCCCAAGGACTCTTATTGGTAAAGTGTAGGGTGGTTGCCCAGGTGGGGAATCGAACCCCAGTTTGAAGCATGGAGGACAGAGGTGTAACCCACTACACTATACCAACCGCAGCACCAATAGAATTTGTCTATTTGTTGTCTATTTAAGCTTCCTCCTTAAATGGTTCTGTGGTGCTGACGCCCCATTTAAGATTGCTGCATCATTTAAGGTGGACTGGAAAAGCTGAGTAGGATTCAAATATTAATATAAAAACAATTTGAAAATGGCCCCTTGGCAAAGAGTTCTGACTACGGTAAAGATTTTCTCAGTACATCCCTCAGTCTGGCGCTGGAGCCCTCGGGCTGTCTTGGTTAAAATTAAGTGGAGTTCAGAAGCCGATTGTGTTGATTCCAGTGGCAAGAGTCAAGAGACAGACTTGACTACAGAAAACCTGGAGTCCTGCATCAGTAGTTTGGAAGACATCTGAGTGGACGTCTGAGAGTCTAAAGTCAGGTGACTGGTGTTACAGTGAAAGGGAATGTGTTATGCATATGTAGAAGCTCTAAATTGTCATGCCTAAAAAATACTTGACTTTAGTTTTATCCCTCTTTCTATCAGCACCATCTACTGGAGAGCTATCAAACCACTGATCAAATTTTGTGGAAGGTGTTTTTCGGCCATTCAGACATGCAATAACCCAGTCTTAAATGGTACATCTCCTAGACATGGTGATGTCGATACATCGACTCTTTTTCCCATCATTACTCAACTTCCATTTCTGCTACCCAGCACACCAGCTTCACAACACAACACATACTGGGTTTGCTGGTGTCCTAAACCCTATGCTCCACACTACACTGGACTGTATACCATGGTAATATATTCTCCACAAAGGCGGTATATAAACAGTGAGGCTTGCTGCTTCATATAGATGGTGATTCACATGAGTGAGACTGTGTGTCCAGGTCCCCTTCACTAGATTTCCATGTATTGGTCAGGTTCTTAGCCAAACATTTTTGGCTGGTGCATCACCCTAGCAGTGACTCTGATGTGTAAATGCCCTGTACCAGCCACATCTGTGCCACTGCCCACGACCCAAAAAGTATCTGGTGAACAGTCAGAAAGTGACCAGGGGGGGAAATGTAATGTACACATCCTGTATCCAATTCACCTTTTTCCAGATTCAAGATGCACTGAGAGGAGATTCCTGCCGGAGAAGACCAGTTGGCTGGTGGCGCTGTCCAGCTTCCCTGGAGCAGGTAACACCTGGGTCAGGCACCTAATTGAGCTAGCCACTGGATATTACACTGGCAGTTACTACTTTGATGGAACCCTTTATAACAGAGGTAAGCAACATAGAGTTTCATTTTTCAAACTTTTAATTATACCACGTGGAAAAATGGCAATATGGATTAGACTTCAATCAGATACTGCTAGCTAATTATTCATCTGAAAGAACGAATCAGAGGCATTAGTGATTCATAACTGTTAGGAATGTTCAGTCCAAAATATTCATTTGGACCTGACTCTAAATAGCGACTTGTTTTCTGAGACACTGACTTGACGTACCTGCATTAAGTGTTTTGGTTAAACTTGAAGAAAAACACTATAAGATATGGTGGGCATATGCCAATTCAAGTCACCCTGTAAAACCTGAAATCATCATTTAAAAGTCAGAGACAAAGAGATGTTATGGATGTTTTTTTTTTTTTTTAATTAAATGACATGATGACCATAGTAGCTCATTCAGTTACATCTTCAGACCACACATCCTTCACCAAGTTCATACGGAGTTCTTATTGAATAATCCCCAAACATACAGATTAATCCAACCTGGAAAGAGTTGGATCTGCAACTTGCATTACAAAATGTTCTTCCTCACACTGCAGTTACACATTTCCACCAGCGAGCTCTCAGACTCCTCCAAACTTATACTGCAGATATAATCCTCCAAATATACTGCAGCTTTAATATCTTAATATCTTGAGGAAGAAAATGATTGCATTATTTTATGTTTAGAAAATGTCAAGTCGATACATTTCAAGAAAATAAGGAATTTCAGGATAAAAAGAATTTATAAGCTATTAAATCAATATGTTGACACAGTAATGTCATTATTTCAATGTATTACGTCATGCTTCTGAGAGCTGCTGCTTTAACACAGTCAAATTTCAGAGAAATTAAGTCAATGTGTGGAGAACACAATTCATTGTTCTTATGTTTTGAAAGTCAGTATGTTAAGAAATTTAATTTTGTATGTTTTGACAGTATTTCTGGAAAAAAAGCCTTTATTTAGTGATGCCAGATCATTATTTACAACTCAAAATATCTAGAAAATATTTATTATATTATATATATTATTTATGTACAGAATGTTGTCTATGTAATTTATGCATCTATGCAGAGAACATATTTTTAGTACAGTATTATTTATACTTATAATTATCCAATAATGTGATAATTATTTGTAATACTAATTCACTTCATTAATTTGAGATACCCACTTAATATTTTGAGAAAATAAGTCATTATGTTTATTAATTTGACAACATAAATCATGTTTTGAGAAAATAAGTAGACTAATGATGTTTTATGGTAAACGTGACATATAATACAGTCGTGTTAAAGCACACATTCTAGCGAAATGTAACCCGCTGAAGAGCTTCGTGCTCTGACTAATCTGAAATGAAATGAGCTTCTGACATTATGATTCATTAGAGCAGTCAAATATAGAATTTGGTCTCTTTGACATTGAAGTGGGCTCTCCATTATAGATTTTTTGCTAATTGACTCATCACTATTCATCTCTTCGCACTTTCTCTTCAATGTTCTATTTATTTTACCACAGCTCTGTGCTTTCACTGTTTATCATTTTAATATGCTGTTTTACTGGCAAGACTAGCCCTCAGCCCACTTTCACCCTGTAAACCTTATACCTGTAAGTCAGAACTTTCTCAAGTCATGTATTTTCTTTATAGAATTTGATCCGTGTTGAAAGTCAGAGAGCCTTAATATCCATCACTAGCTTGACAAGGGGCTCGGTGGGGGCTGGGGAGGTGGTAGCTGTTGGGGGTTCATTCCCTTTGTCTTTGTGTTGCTTTATCAAAGTGTGTGTGTGTGTGTGTGTGTGTGTGTGTGTGTGTGTTTGGATTGCAACACGGCACTGAGCACTCACCACATGGTGTTGGCGCCACATCGTAAGCTTCCATTCCCTCCTTCTGTGCAGGCTTCAAGGGCGAGAAGGATTACTGGAAAAGTGGACGGACCATCTGTGTGAAGACACACGAGAGCAGCAAGAGGGACATAGAGATGTATGACTCAGCCATCTTGCTCATCAGGAACCCCTACCGCTCTCTCATGGCAGAGTTTAATCGCAAATGTGCCGGCCACCTTGGCTACGCCTCTGACCAGCACTGGAAGAGCAAAGGTATAGCCACGCCACCACACAGCATCCTTTTATTGTGTCACTGGCGAGAGGATCTAATTGGCTCGCTCCTGTGTGCCAAAAAATCACATTCAGTATTACCTGGATCAATGCTGTTATCCCTCCGTAATGCAAAAGGCAGTAAGCCAACCTAAATAGATTTGCGAAATTAAATTAATGATAGCCGAGACAGATAAGACCGAAGAATTTTTTTTTTTTGAACTCTTTAGACTATAAAGTCTCCATTTCTACCTTTTCGTCTGCTCTTCACCTTTAAAGGAATGTTCTGTTTTTCCACTGACCTCAGATGGAATCAGCCAAATGTGCTTAGTGTAGTAGCACTGAGGCCAAAAGATGTTGCGTACCAACACTGGAAGTCAATAGTCACCCAAATCTCTTCTGAAAATACGTCCCCAAAACTTCACTTAACATGCTCAAACCTCATCCAGCTTACCATAAAGCCCTCACAGACTTAGACAGCGATTCCAAACACCAAGCACCAAAACATGCCCACTTCTTGTTGATTTGTAGACTGGCTGGAACAGGTATGTAGGGAGCAGAGCAAACACAACACTGTGCATGGCAACACCATGGGTTAACACCAGTGTTAGGACACAGTGTGAGTTACTGTAAACTAAACCAAACTTCTTTGTGTTGCTCAACACACGGCAACCATTGAGTTGTGCTGCACTGCATTTAGACTGGATGTAATGCAGACACACAAATGCTACAGATTACAGTTGAAATTTGATGTTGCTTATTTTGTAAACGCAAAATCTTCAGCCTTTGCAATTAAGAAATCTGTTTAGAAATAGAAAAAACTAATTGTGAGGGAGATCTAGTAGCCAATTCGTGACCCTCAGCATTCAGGAACATTGACCAGTTCAGTTTCGTTATTTTTGTAGCTCACAGTAAGTCAGTACGTTTGATTGGCTCGAGAGGTTTGATTTGTTTGACTTATAGTTGACTATGGAAACTATTTGAGTGTCTGTTGACTTTTTTTTTGGACAAGCTATTTCTGTACATGTTTACTCAGTGCCAATATAGGATTTACTTATAGAACAAATCTGAAACAGAAGGAAGGTAAAGGTTACCAGGAACTATGATGATAATACATTTAGAATAGTATAAGCAATATGTATTATAGTGCCTCTCAGTACGCCGTCAGGCCACCATGTTTGCGGCATGGAGTTGTAAAGATTCCTAATGGTGTTTAATAATCCATCCAGTGCAGCTTCTTATGAAGTTCCTGCAGATTGTACATTAGGGGTGTAGTGATACCAGGCCTTCTGGACATGTGACGCTTGACACCAAACCGCTCCTCTTGGTGCTGACCACGGTGCCTCCACACACAGATCCATTTGTTGTCTTCTCAAAGACAAAAGCAGGACCCACCAGTGAAGATGACCAGCTGTGATTCTGAGTCATTCCATGACAGTGTGACAACACCATTGCAGTCTTTGATGACATTGACGTGGTGTTAAGGGCAGTCATCGAAACAGTCTGCATGCATGTAGTCCTATGCATGAATGTCCACAATTGTGGGTGTTGGGTCAGCCAGGTGTACCAATAAGGCCCATGTTTGCTTTGTTTTGAATATTTCTGCAAATATGCATTAATTAGCAAATGGTTTAGCACACAAATCTCCAGTTCCACATGATGATCTATTTTGCTATGTCCAGCATGTACAAGCATGTATCTCAACAGCTGTGGCGGCTGGATTTAAATTAAAGTTTAAAAGTGATAACACCGTACGTCTAAACGCATCTCCAACGATACATTAGATCCCAGCTGAGGCTGTTTGTCATTGAAACTCATGTTTACCCATGTTTACTCTGCAGAGTGGCCAGAGTTTGTGGGCAGTTACGCATCCTGGTGGGCATCCCATGTGCTGGACTGGCTCCGTTTTGGCCGGAGGCTGCTTGTTGTTCATTATGAGGAGCTGCAGGAGTCGTTGGTGCCCAAGCTGCGTTCTATCACCTCCTTCCTCAACATCAGCACCACCGAGGAGCGTCTGCTCTGTGCCGAAAACAACAAAGATGGACACTTTAAACGCACAGGTGCCCGGAGACCCACCTTTGATCCCTTCACCCCAGACATGAGGAGGTTGATTGACGGATATATTGGTGCTGTGGACCAGGCCCTCAGAGCCAGCAATCATACAGGCCTGCCTCAGGAATACCTCCCAAGATGATGAGGGTTTAAAATGTGGACCTAGAACTATGCGAAGCCCCCCAGGATGTTCTCAGTCCAATATTAGGATGTCAACAAAGACCCGTTCTTGTAATGCATATATGTTTAGTCGAGTCACATTATTATGACCACCAGCTAATATCGAGAGTAACCACTGTGTGCAGCACAGTCAGCGCTTAGATGAGCTGGGAGTGACTTATTAGGGTCCTGGTAGGTTGTCATAGGTTGCCCCACCTGCTGGAGGGGGCATGGGGAGGATCCATAGACCAAACATATCCATCAAGGTGATCCCACAGATGCTTAATTGGGTGCAAGTCTGGAGAATTAGGGGGTCAGGGTAGTACTTGGAAGCTTTGGTCATGCTCCTCCAACCACTGCTGGACATTTATAGCTGTGTAGCTTGTTACATTGTCTTGCTGGAAGATCACGTCCGTCCCAGCGAAGACAGTCAGCATGTATGGGACTTAATCTGCAAGGATGGATGGATGGATTCTTGCCCAAATGGGTTGAGAGTGCCCTCCACATGGATGAGTTGGCCCAGTGAATGCTGTGAAAGACTTTTCTTCATGCTGCTGTTGAAAGGAGGAAGTGGTCATAATAATGTGACTCAGCTGTGTGTGTATGTATCGTTGTTGTCGGAATAATAATGTATCTCAATTTTTGGTGTAAATGATTTCCCAGAACTTAATACAATAACATCTACCCTTTTATTAAAATGTCATTACGAAAAGAGCAGTGGGAACACACCAGAATAGCTTGGGGAAAATCTCGTTCTATTATCTTCCACTGAAATTGAAGAATGTTTGTCCTTTTTCAGAGATACAGCATTTTGTTCCAACAATGACGATAAATATACAGCTCTGGAAATAAATAAGAGACCACTCCAGCTTCTTCTTAAATCAGATTCTCCACATGTACAGCAGGTTCTTAGTGAGGAACAGAAGGTTGGGTTCTAGCTTTACTGGCAGATACAGTGAGCATCTGGTTCATAAGAACAAGGTCAAGCAGCAAACACACAGGACAACACAGCTACAGACTGGCAGAGGGCCAAAACCCAGTCTCTACTGACCGTGATGAGGGCCACTTCATTCCAGTGTCCCTTAACCACTGTAAGATGACCTCAGGTGACCTACAGAGAGACTGGCGAGCGGTGGCTGGGGTGAAACGCACAGCTAGTTCTAAAAACAGGCTTCTGGAGGTCATTAGTGATTTTCTAATATCTGATCTGGAGTTTGGGAGACATGCTTTCAGTAGTTTAGAGAATAAAACGGAACTGAGGAATTTTGGTCCAACACAAACCCAGAACCTGTACACCTAGAGACACTGATTATTCTGAGGTGGTCTCTTACGTTGTTCCAGAGCTGTATATACACTCACTGAGTGTAGAGCTATGAAGAACACCTCTACAGTAATAGTCCGTTTTATCAGCTACACTTACCATGTGCACCTTGTAGCTCTACATTACAGACTACAGTCCATCTGTTTCCATGTATACTTTATTATCCCTCTGTAATTTAATGGTCAGGACCCCACAGGACCACCACAGAGCATGTATTATTTGCATAGACTGAGAGTGGTCCACTAACAGCATCCTTATGCAGGATCCTGTGACCACTGATAAAGGACTAGAGGATGACCAACACAAGCTGTGCAGCAGCAGATGAGCTATTTTCTATCTCTAAGGTGGACCAGCACAGGAGGAGTGTCTCTAGTAGAGTGGGCACAGTGGTCAAAAGCTCTGATCCATTTATACCAGTGCAACACACACTAACACAGTACCGCAGTGCTGAGAATGATGCACCACCCAGATAATACCTGCACTGTGGTGGTCCTGTGGGGGTCCTGACCATTGAAGAGCAGGGTGAAAAGGGGCTAACAAAGCATGCAGAGAAACAGATGGACTACAGTCTGAAGTGGAGCTGGTAAAATGGAGAATGAGTGGATATACAGGGAGGTTCTCAGTGAGTGTATATGTGCCCATTCTTGCATTAAGGGCTTTGTTGGATATCATGGATTTGGTGAGTGACGAGGTGGGGGGGGGTGTGAGATTTGGAACTGCCCTTTATTTTAAGCCTCACTATTTTTTTATGTTCCCCCATGGAGCTTTGCCGCCGAGCAGAACGTCGCCATGTTTAAATGCTGCACTGAAGATTTATAAAAGATTAAATCTTGTGAGATTATGATTAATGTCGCAGGGAAAACGTTTTCCCACACGTGGAAACTCATGATTCATGTTCATCATGTGCCATTTTCTGGTTTGGGGACATTGTGAGAGTCTCATTTCACAGACTTTACCTACCCAAGATGTTTTTTGTGTAATTAGGTCACAGCAGTGTTTTAATAAAATACCCTAACAGCTGATTCGATTCGGCGATTTCAGACTTCTGCATTAATAGCTCTGTCAGACGGCCGCGACTTTGC
This sequence comes from Prochilodus magdalenae, assembly GCA_024036415.1. Lineage (NCBI taxonomy): Eukaryota > Metazoa > Chordata > Actinopteri > Characiformes > Prochilodontidae > Prochilodus > Prochilodus magdalenae. Next base: position 219,883 of record JAMWET010004099.1, on the reverse strand, counting down.
TGTGCGGATATGTGTTACAGCGAATCATTTCCTGAGTGCACAAAAGCAAGGTGCTCTTAAGTGTCAGCTCAGTGAGGAAGTGGGCTGTCACTTGTCAGCTATTAAAAAAAGGAGTGATAAATACAACATTCTGTTCCTGGAAATGTCAGCAGCCATCAAGATAGGTACCGGGAAAAAAAAAGGGAGAGCTGCTTTTGTCATAAACCTTTACCGCAGACTTGTCTTGTAAGACTGAGAAGTGGAAAGTCCAATTTGGAAAACAGCAGCTTGAAATAGAGCCAGCACAAACAATATGTTCCTTCCCTGCTGTACAAGCATCATATGGGACCTGGTGGTAATTCGCCATACATACTGATTCCACCTTTAATCTGCATCTAGACTAGCTTAACAGGGTGATGCTAGCATGCTGCTAATCCTCACTGAGCTGATTAACTCGATGACAGCCCAAGGTGTGTGTGTGTGTGACTTTCACATCATGTAACCCTGCTGCATCGGCTGGGATCAGGTGCGGCGATGTGACAGTGCCGTCCTGATTAGGAAGCGGACAGATAAACAGTATCTCTCGCCTGGAATCTGATGAGCTATTTGTAGGCAATTTGGAGGTGTTAAATTGGTGGGAGAGATCTTTAAAGGGCCCATATCCCATATAATATACAGGAATATATATATATATATATATATATTATTTTCCTGTACCAAAGGTAGGTTCATTTTTACTTGCTCATTTTCCAAACTCTATGTATGCCCGTGAATTAAACTGGCTGTTTCTGTTACTGTGCCTTTAAGACTGGTACACGTACAGTACTCAGACTATTCCACAGTACTGTAAATGAGCTCAGGGCAGCATGGTGGCACAGTGGGTAGCACTGGCACCTCACAGCAAGATGGGCCTGGGGTCGTTTCCCGGTCAGGACCACCAGGGTTCTTTGTGTGTGTGTGTGTGTGTGTGTGTGTGTGTGTGTGTGTGTGTGTGTGTGTGTGTGTGTTTGTGAGAGAGGGTGTGTGTGTGTGTGTTCTTCCGGGTTTGCTCCGGGTGCTCCGGTTTCCTTCCACAAGCCCAAGACATGCTGTCAGGTGAATGAGATGCTACATTGCCCTCCTAGATGTGTATTAATGTGTAAGTCTGTGTGTTCACACTGGCAGCCTGTCCAGGGCATTTCCGGCCTTCCCCCCACCGAGCGCTGAATCAGGCTCCAGAACCCCCTGTGACCCAGAAGGACGAAGCGGTTAAGAAGATGAGTGTAAGCTCGTTCTGCTCTGATTGGCTGCATTCCTGCCTCGTTCCTCATTCTAAAAGCAGAACCAGGCCCAAATGCTCCTTCTAACTTCAGTGTACAGACAAACCGCTGTATGCTAAAGGCTATAGGCTGGTTTACAGTATGTAATAAATGCATTTGTTTCTTCTGTAATTTTAAAGATCAAAGTTTGGTTCACTGGGCTCAGTTTTGTATTGCTTATGAGTCCTTGCATTTTTTAAAAAACTTTTTCAATTTAGGATTATCAAAAAGGAAAGCACAGAGGAGGCAGGGCTTACAATATTAATCTCGTTTTTCAAGCAGTTGACATGTCATTTAATATTATCAACTATTCCAGAGGAGACAGCCGTTAAATGCACTGGTTTACCCTCCACCACAGAGAGAGAATGTTGTGTTCCCTGTATGAATTATGAATGAATTCTAATGGCTTCCCCTACTGTGATTTCCTCCAGGAATTGGACTGAGGTCATCACTGAGGTTCCTGCCTGGAGAGTCTGTGACGGATTAATCTGCAAATGAAAAGGATTTTTATTTCTATGCTCATGTTGTAGATGACTAGTGTGTGTATGAGTGTATGTATATATATATATATATATATATATATATATATATATATATATATATATATATATATATACACACATACACATACACACACACACACACACACACACACACACACACTTTTATTATTTATATCTATAAATTCAGTCTTTTTTCACACTTACAAAAGATGGTTCTCTAAGAGTTGCTTACTAAAGACAATGACGCATATGTGGAACACGTGAAACAACAAATGGTTTCTTTGCATGGTGAAATGGTTCTTCATGGACAATGTGTTGTATATGGTTTTACATAGAAGCTTGTTTATAGCACAATAAAAAAGTCAGTCTATTGTTAGAAGAAGAACCCTTTTTGGTGGTAAAGACAACCATAATTGGTGGTACTGTTACTAATGACTAACAATGTTAAAGATTTTAAATGTAAAAAAAAAGTTTGACAAGTGAGAGTGAAGAACCTCAATAGTTGAAAGCACCTTCACATGATGAAAAGCTTTTAGGAACGGTAAAGAACGTTTATGTTATATGAAGGTTCTTTAAACAAAAGGTTCAGGTTCTTATCGCTCACAATAGGTTTAGGTTCTCAAATGCTCACACATAATTTACAAAAACGGTTCTCTAAAAATGGGCTGTTTATGTGTACATGTGAAAAACAATTTTATGGCAGTAAATGTAAAGAACGCTTTTGAAGTTTAAAGAACCTCACATTACATAAACGTTCTAGGAGGAGACCTTTAAGTGGCATAGAACATTTCTATTACAGTATGTGAAGATTCTTTGAGCATCAGGTTTAGCTTCTTAGTGATCGATCATCATTTTCAAAAAGGTTCAACAGGGGTTTCCTCAAAGAACCATTTTTGTAAATAGCAAACAAAGAATCATTTTACAAAAGAACCCCCACATGATGTGAAGTCATATGAAGAACACTTAACAAGGTTTAAAACATGTTCTAGATCCTAGGAGGAACCCTTAGAGTGGGTTCTTTAAAAATGTTCAGTAGATGTTATTTACAGAACCATTATTGTAAATGACATGTGCATATGAAGGACCTTTGTTCAGGTGGAATAAACCATTCAGATGTGATAGAACCTTTACATTGTGCATTTTAAACCTTTAACGGTTCAGGCTCCTAATGCTTCCACGTTTTTTGTACATGGTATGCGTAAATGTGAAGAACCTTTCAAGGAGTTGTAAAGGTGAGGAACTTTTTTAAAGCTTAAAGAATGTTACATAATGTTAAAGGTTCTGGAATTAACGTTACACTGTAAGGATGGACAGACAGACTGTGATGCGCATCAAGCTAAAACCAAAGCTAGGTTTATTAAACAGGCTCGTAGCACAACACAGCAGCAACAAGGTACAAGCGGACATAACCAAGAGGGCAAGGACTGAGTCAGAGTAACGAGACGAGCAGAAGTCAGAACCAGGCAAAACAATCAGACCAGCAACAGGATCCAAAGGGGAAAGACAAAGAGTAAACCAGAAAGTCAAAACAGAGTCAAACCAGGTAAGCAAACGAGAATAACAACAGGGAGAACCGCTTAGTGCCCACATAGTGGCAATACTTCACAACGGGTCTGTGGGAGAGAGGGGTATTTGTACAAACACACTAATCAGCTACAGGTGAAACCACTGTTCTGGAGACTTGGACCTGAGAAACGGAATGGGATTGGGAGATGGTGGACATGTGACAGTGACGTCCTCGAGTGGTGGGTTATGGGAAACGGAGTCCAGGAGATTGGGGATGAGAGGAGAGCCACCAGGCGTGACATACTCAAATGATTATTTGAAAAACTTTCAACCGGTGCTGCTTTAAAAAACCATTGTTGTAAATGATGTGCTAGCGTTAAATTAAGACAAGATTTATATTGTACAGGTTCTAGGAGGAGCCCTCAACATGGTTCTTTAGGGAAAGTGGTTCTTCGATGGCTTCATTCAAGACTTTGGGGCAAATTTAAGCATGAGATTAAAAAACAAGAACAGTGAAAAAAGAACAAGGTTCTATTTTTGAATCTGATTAATTCTATTTTTGGATCTGATTAATAATCTTGATGCTAATTAGTTGAGGAGCCCCCGCTTTTATCAGTACGTTGATTAACCTGCTGAATAAAATGAATGATGGACCAGTGTGGTTTTTTTTTCTATTCTTTTAGGAACAAAAGCTTAACCATGGGATTCATAAATCAAATATTTAACAAAGGCAGAAATCTACGAGATACAGACGATTTACTACTGACTTATTCAGCCGTTTCCTGTTGAACATTTAAGCTGGTGCCCTGCCATTCGTCTTTTTTCCCTAAGACACATGCTGCCCGGAGCAAGTTGGAAGCTCCTTAATTGCTCTTCTATCCCTCCGCCCTTTGGAGAGTTGAAACAAGAAGGAGCTTTACAGTTTCATCCCTGGTGTAACCAAATGCTCGAGGCAGACTGATCTTTCACTTTAGAGTCCTTCTCCGGGTGAACTTCATCCTCTTATTGAGACACTTCATTCCTTAACCCACTGTATATACACCCATCTTCAAAAGAAGAGCTGCACCCAGAGGGAAGTGTAGGACTGCAGTGCTACTAAAAGGAAAGATAAAGGTTACCAGGAACAACAAGTGAAGGTAAATCTAGATTGATATGGGTGATATTTATGATGCAACATGTCGGACGTCTCAGCATGGAGTTGTAGAGGTTCCTAATGGTGTCCTGTGATAATCCTTTCTATGCAGTTTGAATATTCTCACGCAGTTCCTGCTGACTTTGCGGTATTGGTGGAGTTGCAGTTTCACCCGGCCTTCTGCACGTGTGACACCTGAAAAACCGTTCACCTAGGCGCTGACCATAATGCCTCTAGAAACTGATTCGTTTGGTCGTCTCCACCAAGACAACAGTCAATCAATCAATCAATCAATCAATCAATGTTTATTTGTATAGCGCTTTTTACAACCAGCGTTTTATCTGAAAGCAGCTTCACAGAAAATCAGTTTGTTATATAAAAGAAAAGGAAAGAAAAAAAAAAATCACATGTACAGACATTTGAGGGGGAAAGGCCGGGGAGGGGGTCTGGGTCCAAGCCCCCCTTGAGCAAGCCAGAGGCAACAGTGGCGAGGAAAAACTTCCGTGAGAAGGAAGAAACCTCGAGAGGAACCAGGCTCAAGGGCAGAACCCAACCTCCTCAGGTCGAACCCGGATGAGACGAGAAAGACAGAACTAACAGGAGAAGAACATCTATTAGATCCAGTCTGATTAGATCCAGTCTGATTAGTCCAGGAGGGAGTAACTGCAAGATGGAGCCGACCCATAGATAGAGTTCATGATCAGAGCCAGACGCTGGTCAGTGTAAAGGTTATGGTCATGCCGGGCGATGAAACAGGGCAGGAGACCCACGGTGGCGCTGATGCTCAGGTGCCTGGGGGTTCTGATGTGATCGCTCCGGAGAAATTCTAGTGCTTAACTAAGAAGAGGAGAGAAAGAAGGAAGGAGAGAAAGAAGGAAGGAGAGAGAGAGAGAGAGAGAGAGAGAGAGAGAGAGAGAGAGAGAGAGAGAGAGAGAGAGAGAGAGAAAGAGAGTGATTAGGAGGATTAAGGATGTAGAGGTAGATATTTTAACTTGTTGAACTGAGTGTGTGTAGTCCTGAGAGTCCTGTAGAGGATTCCTCTGCGCTGGCAGCCCCTCAGTGTTGTCTATCAGCGTCGATCCGCTCATTAAGACAATGAGAGAAAGAGAGAGAGGTAGAGAGAGAGAGAGAGAGAGAGAGAGAGAGGTAGAGAAAGATATATAGATAGATAGATAGATAGATAGATAGATAGATAGATAGATAGATAGATAGATAGATAGATCTGCCTGGTGCAGCCATCTATCAATGGTGCTAGCATTAAGAGTATGACTCATGGAGGACATCACTGCTCACTGTATGTCTCCAATCGTGGCTGTTAGGTCAGTAAGGCACAGCGATAAGGCCCGTCTTCGCTTATGTTGCATGTGTGACCCAGCGTGAAACTCGCATGTCTCACAATGCCAAACCTACTCACCAAGTTTCATTCCTGTGGGTTGTTGTGCATTCTTTTGAGAATGGGTGTAGATTCACTGGACTCTAGATCTGAGTGCTGCTGTGTGGGATAGATGTGTCCATTCTGTTAACTGCAGGACTGTGTTCCATTGTTTTTCATCTGGCTCACTGTATGTCACTGAAGGCTATTCAACTGAGAAATAGTATTGATGTTCTTGTTGGCTACAGTGGTGCTTATAATCATCCATTCCTGAGGCCTGGCTTGCAGAGGGCTTATATCTATAGTCACGGTACGTTTAGAAGCTGATGTTAAAAGTCACTGTCTGTGTTTTGTTATGCATGGCGTGTTCTGGCCTGATGACCTCCCGGCTGGCAGCCATGATACCTCTAGGTTGTCAGATTCCCTCAGGTACTCTTAGTGCTGCTCGCATTCAAGCTTAGATGATGCCACTGACATGAACTAATTGCTATGGCTGCAGCTGAACAGATGGGCGCTGCATAATAGAACCTTTACCTTCCAGGCCATGCATTGGTTTGAAGAGCATATGGACGTGGCCATGGAATGCGTTCCTTGCCAGCGCTCAAACTCCAGGTATATTCTGTTTGTCAGGTGCGTAATGTGGTGAGGCTTCATGGTGAAGCATTTTTTCAGTGCCTTTGCTCAGAAGACGCAAATAGACTCTGACAGCTTCTTACAATAGCAGAGAGCAGGACACTACATGCTGGCAACAATCCTAATAAACTGCTATCGAGAGCAGGAAATCTAGCTCCACTCTTGCTTGGTATTTCTGTCTGTCCTTCCACTGTAAGAGGACCATTCAAAGCAACGGGTCTGAAAGGATGTGTAGCGTGTCAAGAATCCCTCACTGAGGAAAGGGGATTAGGAGACTAGAACAGATTTACAAGCTTAACATGAGCTTCACCATCCTGTGTTCTTAAACCCTGCCTCCTGATGAGCCCAGAATGCTCTAATGCAATGGTGTTGGTTTGAGCCGACCAATCCAATCAAACCAATCCTGAAACTCGGGTAAACCAAATTAGTAGATCCACTTTCGCAGCCTAGACGCGAACAGGATAATTCCAAAGTGGTACGATTTTATTGTTTTAGCTGTGTGTTGGGTGAGGGTGTGTCAAGTCTGCCGGTAGGCGGGCAGTAAGGATAATGTTACAAGATGACATCACCCTGTAACAGAGAAAAGAACTGGAATAACTAACAGTAGGATGTGTCCAGAAGTGACAGATCTGTTTACACTGCTATTACATGGGGTTGAAATGCATCTCAGATCACCGTCTTCAGTGGTGTGAGGGATCGGATGTGTGCGTTGTGTGTAAAAGTGTCTTGGGTGCTTAATACTCGTGTTCTTATGCGGCTTGGCCTTGTCCAGCCTCATAATGCTAATTATCAAGACCAGCAGACTGAACCAGAGTGACTGATCAGGAGATTGAGAAGAATTCGTAGTGGGCTGTAAGTGTTTTGGCACTATCCCAGTGAGCAATAGATGGAAGGCAGGACACCCTGGACAGGCCCTCAGTCCATCGCAGATCCATGGCAGGGTACATTATGTTTAGAAAGTAGTGACCACATCTATTGCTAATCCTGATAGCATTTAACAGTGACGTTGTGCCAGGAAATGAATGTAAATAGATAATGACATCTTACTATTTAGTAATATTTAGTATATTTAACATCTCATAACTTGTTTCCAAGTTGAAGTTTCCAAAAACTTATGTTGTAGTGCCTAGTTCAAATGTAAGTGTGCTCCTGGTGAAAAAGTGATGGAATATGTAGTTTTTTCATGTGGAAATGTTTCCCTTTTTCAGTAGGCGGGTAAAAAATATTCATTGCAGCAATTTGGTTATAGGTTCCATAAATAAATAAATAAATAAATAGTCCCTATTCAAAACTCCCATTCAGCTGAATGACATTCTAATTTTCTCTGTAATTGAAAAGAGAGCAACAAATGCTCAGAGGAAAGCCCCATTGATAACTCAGTAGGAAATCTCTGTAACGGCCTTGCATGGGAATGTAATTAATGTTACGGTTTGTTAAACAGTACCTTTAAATCGAGATGCATTTTAGCGAAACTCCTCGACGGGGAGGAGGCAGCTCGGACAAACATGCCTGTGGCTTGATGGTAAAGCGGTTTCTTGGGCAGTAAGTGATGTTTTTCCTGAAAGAGGACACAAACTGTGGTTTGATATTGTTAAACATGCTGTTACTCGGCTTCTAACAGCGGATTATAAATCAGGTAGACTAAACGCTTGGCACAATAACGCCATTGCCCCACCGCCTCCATTCATCCTGATGATATGGACATGCTAATAAGCTGTTTAAATGCCCTGCGAGCTATGAATAGCAATTAATATGAAGCTTCATTTGAATTCCAAAACAGTCTGACCGCTGCAAGAGGGAGACTTATAACCTATAATCTCACACGGTCCCTTTGGCCTTTGCCGCTAAAGGCCGAAAGAAAAGTTCTGAGTGACAAGTGGAGAAACCCATGACAGATTGAGCACCAAAACGCAGTTCTAGCAGTTGGTGCTGAACCAGGGAGGTTCAGGGCTGGATGCCCAGAGGCTCTGAGCAAAGCAGAAAACTGTAGTCAGCTCAAAGAACAAAGAGAGATCAGTGCGTTCTCCAGGCCCGAGCGTTCTACTGAATGGAAACCCAACAGAGACTTTTGTCTGTTGCTGTTTGGAGTCATGGTTGGATGTGTTGTTTACGCTTTAGGGCCTGAGTGAGCCCGGCTCATGTTAATGATGTGAATCTCAATGAAAGTGGTGAACAGAAATACTCTTATGAGAGGAGCTGTCTGACCTGTGAGCGCGGCGGATTTGCTCAAGCCGTCTGAAACTTAGAGAAGATGAAATTTGTGTTGCTGGATGGGGTCGTTCAGCAAACGGGGCCTTCAAAACTTCTCTCCTTCATTTTGCGATCACCACTCAGCTTGGTCTGTAATCACGTTTGACATGCGTCTCTAAGCAAACAAACTGAAACGCAAGAAGATAATTGCAAAATCAAAGCACATGCTCAGCCTCTAATGATGATGTGACAAGGCACTGCGATACAAAGGCGCAATGTTAGCTATGCAGGGCAGGATGAGAAAAACACTGCGCCTCTCACTTCCAGGCATGCTCTGTTTTTGTGTCCAATATGCTGGCGACCGTTTAATTACATGCTGGCAAAAGTGCATGCATCAAGCCACGTGGAATAATCTGTAAGCTCAAACAACCAGGCACACCAGGGACGTTTCTATTCATAAGTAGGATATAGAAATGTCACAGAGGGGGCCCGAGCCAGCAGGGGGCTCAGGGTATGTGTTTTTAAAAAAAGCTATTTGCAACTTCGTTGGATTGCAGTGCTATTGGGAAGGAAGAAGAAGGTTACCAGGAACAATACATGAATAAATTTAGACAGATATGATCAATATTTATTGAGCTACACATACAGGAAGGGTGTCTCTTAGTATAGCACTGGGCTGCCATGTTTGCTAATGCAACATGATGCAGGTGTCCTGTGATGATCCATCCCATGCAGCTTGAATATTCTCATGCAGTTCCTGCAGATTTTGCAGTAGGTGTGGAGGTTGACAGCAGAGCCTTCTGGACATGTTATGCGTGACAGTAAACCATTCATCATGGTGCTGACCACGGTACCTCCTGTGGTCATGGATTTGTTGGTTGTCTCCACCAAGGCAAAAGTGGGACTCATCACTAAGTTACTCCATGACAGTCTGGCATGACACCATTGCAGTCCTTGTCAGCGTTGACGTGGTGTTAAGGGCAGTTGTCGTAACAGACACTGAATGCCTGCAATCGTGGCTGTTGGGTCAGTTAGGTACAGAGATAAGGCCCATGCTTGCTTACACATGCACGACTGAAACCTGAATCATTTGCAGGTCTCATGACATCAAACCTACCCATCAAGTTTCATATACAGTCTGGGGACCGAGATGGCCATTCCAGAACATTGTACTTGTTCCTCTGCATGAATGCATTAGTAGATTTTGAGCAGTGTTTAGGGTCGTTGTCTTGTTGGAAGATCTAGCCCCAGCGCAGCTTCAGCTTTGTGATTCCTGGACATTGGTCTCCAGAATCTGCTGATATCGATTGGAATCCATGCGTCCCTCAACTTTAACAAGATTCCCAGTCCCTGTACTGGCCACACAGCCCCACAGCATGATGGAACCACCACCAAATTTTACTGTAGGTAGCAGGTGTTTTTCTTGGAGTGCTGTGTTCTTTTTCCTCCATGCATAACGGCCCTTGTTATGCCCAAATAACTCTATTTTAGTTTCATCAATCCACAGCAAAATTTGTCAAAATTTATTTCAAAATGAAGCTGGCTTGTCCAAATGTGCTTTAGCATACCTCAAGCGGCTCTGTTTGTGATGTGGGCGGAGAAAAGGCTTCCTCTGCATCACTCTCCCATACAGCATCTCCTTGTGTAAAGTGCGCTGAATAGTCAAACGATGCACAATGACTCCATCAGCAGCAAGATCATGTTGTAGGTCTTTGGTGCTGGTCTGTGGGTTGACTCTGACTGTTCTCAACATCCTTGACTTGAGCTGTGCCTGTGTTCTTCCATTTTCTCACAATGTTTCTCACAGTGGAGACTGAAAGCTGAAATCTCTGAGATAGCTTTCTGTATCCTCCCCTTAAACCATGACGGTGAACAATCTTTGTTTTCAGGTCATTTGAAAGTTGTTTTGAGACTCCCATGCTGCGACTCTTCAGTGAAGATGCAAAGAGGAGAAAAACTTACAATTGCCCCCCTTAAATACCCTTTCTCATAATTGGAGTCACCTGTGTATGGAGGTCAAGGGTCACTGAACTTACCAAACCAAATTTGAGTTCCAATAATTAGTTCTAAAGGTTTTGAAATCAATAAAATGACAACAGTGCCCAAATTTATGCACCTGCCTACTTTTGTTTAACCAATTATTGCACACTTTCTGTAAATCATATAAACTTCATTTCACTTCTCAAATATCACTGTGTTTGTCCCCTATATGATATATTTAACACAATTTTTTATACAAACAATCAATGCTTTATAAAAATTGATTTGTTCATCTTCTAAGCAACTTAACCCTCGGGGTCGCAGCGGGTGCTGAAACCTCTCTCAGCATTCATTGGCAGGAAACACCCTGGACAGGCCGCCAGCCCTTTAAGTTTTATAGAAAAAAATGTAACTTTTTTTTTGCATTAGCTTATGCTAAGATATAGCAGTTTCTGTTAAGACACATAAATGTAATTGTGTTGATAAGCTGTAACGGTTTACATTCATGGGGAGTCGGTGTGCACAGAAGGGTTTTGAAAGTCTCAGCATGCGGCCTTAATGTACAACAAACTGCTTTTGGAGCTAAATGATTGTATGTCAGTCTCACACAGAGGTTTTTCTCTCCTGCAGAGTGCATGAACGATCACGTGAATGGACTATTGACATGTCTCATGGGGTCAGTCACATAGCAGCAATGGCTTAAAGTAAACAAATAGCATTCATTCATCACAGTCTATCCAATACCACTTACAGAGCCTTACCACTCAGCTTCCACTGCAAGTCTCCCATCACCTTTACCTTTAAAGGTAAATAAGGACAAAGATCCAGAATATTAGACAAATAAGTTACATTTAATGTCTGAAGACACTCTCTAGTCCATATATTTAACACATTGACTGATTTCTTGATTGAATTTGAAGCTTGAGCCAAAAAGCTAGACCCCCAAAATACCTTTCTAAATGGTTCTTGTCTTGGCTATAGCTACAGTTGTAGAGTTTTTTCAGACTCACACTCGACACTATGTGTTGGCACTTCCATTTTCAGGTGTGAAGTATTAATTGCTGCTCAACAAACCTTTCAGCCACACTTCAACTCATAAAACTGTCTGCCTCACTTCAGATCTAGTCTATAGTTGAATTGATGTGAGCAGGTATATTGGAGAGCAGTACTGCCATCAGTTCATAAGGGCCACTGAGCAGGAAGTGATGCGATGAGCAGCTCTGTCATTCAGTGAACCACAGTGGACAGTGGCACATTGAAATGTGGGTTGTCCTGAGGTCGCGCTCTGGCTCTGAATGCTTTTTGTACATGTAGACTCAAACGCCCTGCACACACATAAGAACACCACCATAGAGATGCACCTGCCTACATTGTATCTAATTACTGCCTACCATCTGCCTACCTGGTGTCTAGCATCTGCCCACCCCAAGTCTAACTTCTGCCTACCTGGTGTCTAACTTCTGCCCACCTTGAGTCTAACTTCTGCCCACCCTGAGCCTACCTGGTGTCTAATTTCAGACTGACTTGTGTCTGATGTCTGTCAAGACACCAGGTTGTATAGTGTAAACACTATACAGCTGTGAAAGTCATGTAGTGCTTCTGTAGCTTAACTGGTTCTTTACTATTTTGCATTAGCTCATGTTGAGATATAGCATGTCATAGCATGTGGTCTTAATGTACAGCAAACTGCTTTTGGAGCTAGATGACAGAATGTCAGTCTCACATGGCCATAATTCTTACCTGCAAAGTACACAAACGATCATGTGGATGGACCATTGACATCTTATATGGGGTCAGTCACATAACAGTAATGGCTTAATGTAAACAAATAGCATTCATTCATCACAGTCTAGCCAATACCACTTACAGAGCATTACCGCTCAGCCTCCACGGTGTGTCTCCCATCACCCTGAGTAAGTAGGGTCGGTAAGTTGATAGGTTGGGTTGGATATACAGTTGATATACAGTGGCTTGGATATACAGTTCTAGAAAAAAATCTATACATTGGTTGGAGGTTCTTCAAAAAGGTTTTTCATACTCACAAGTGGTTCGACACTATGTGTTGGCACTTCTATTTTTTAGGAGTGAAGTATTAATTGCTGCTCATGTGTTGGCACTTCTATTTTTTAGGAGTGAAGTATTAATTGCTGCTCAATAAACCTTTCAGTCATACTTCAACTCATAAAACTGTCTGCCTCACTTCAGATCTAGTCTATAGTTGAATTGATGTGAGCAGGTATACTGGAGAGCAGTACTGCCATCAGTTCATAAGGGCCACTGAGCAGGAAGTGATGCGATGAGCAGCTCTGTCATTCAGTTGACCACAGTGGACAGTGCTACATTGAAAAGTGGGTTGTCCTGAGGTCACGCTCTGGCTCTGAATTATTTGGACATGTAGACTCAAACACCCTGCACACACACAAGAACACAGCCTATAGAGATGTACCTCCAACTTCTGCTTACCTTGTGTCTGACATCAGCCTACTATCTACTTTCTGTCTATTCTTTGCCTACCTTGTGTCTAACCTGTGCCTACCTTCAGTCTGACGTCTGCCTAACTTGTGTCTAAGTTCTGCGCACCTTGTGTTTACCATATCCCTATCATCTAACTTTTGCCAGCTTTGTGTCTAACCTCTGTTCCTATGTTCTGTCTAATCTCTGCCCACCCTGTATCTAGGGCTGCCACCCGTCCCATAAAATACGGAATCGTCCTTTATTTGGCAATTAAATGTTGCGTTCCGTATTAAAACAATATGGGACCGTATTCCCACAATATGTGTTCCGTATTTCCGGAAATGTCCGATACACACATCTGTCTCACACACACATGAATGATCACAATCTCTCTCCCCACAATCTCTCTAAGGGTACATACACACAGGCAGTGACTGACTTTGTATAGTTTAAAATCCAGAGGGGAAACATGAAAAAAAACATGGGCCATCAAAACAGTTTTGGTGATGGCCAAATACAGAGCCAAGCAGAGAACAAGCACAAAGGCAAAGAAGCCATACAGAACAGGTAAAGAGTACACAGTGTCACTGATGTCTTGGACTTTCCCTTGTTTTCTTTTTGTGCCTGTCTATCCACGCACCCTAATTTTTGAGTTTGAGTCACATTAAATTTACATGTTGACTTGGCATGTGACTCAACTTGGGTTTGCACTTCCAATTGCATTCCTAATTACGGGATACAGCAAGTTGTAAAATGTGAGCTCTAAAGTTTGGACATCTATGAAAGTCATGTAGTGTGTTCATGGCTTAACTGGCTCTTGGAAGCTTCCACACTTCACTAAAGTGTGAATCAACACTGACTTGTGCTAAAATGACTTGCGACTCAGACTTACCCCCAACTGACTCATGATTCAGCTCACAGACTCATGCTAAACTGACATGTGACTCAGCTCTGACTCTAGACTTTCTGCAAGATGGAAAAACAAATGCACAAACAAAACAGACTGGACTGGACCCAATGATCATAATGCAGTAAATGAATTGGACCTCTTGTTTGTACCGTTTTCTGTGTGAATTGGCCTTTCAGCTATACTATGATCATTTATAGTTTTGGGGTCGTGGGCAGGGACGTGAGGGCACTGCAGTACGGGTTAGGTGTGCATTTACGCAGTCACAGTTCAGGAGAGCCGGCCAATTTCATGCCCTAGGCAAGATTTTGGCTAGTGCCCCTTGGACGGTGAAATCCAGATAATAATAGCTTCTAAGCCGCGTTATAGCCTATAACTCTCTAAACACTAACAAGAGTATATTTCACCTAGCATTCATACATAGCACATAGCAGGGCTAGCAATGGCTAGCTAACTAGGCTAAGATGTCAGTAAATGTTTCCCCCAGGCAGACAGTGGATAGTTTGTATATTTCTCAGAAAGATGAAGGTTAGAAACACCTTAATAGTCTTTCCAACTTCTCCTAACAGATTTAGGGTGGGAGTAATTGACACCAATTCTGGCAAGCTACTAAATTAGCAAACATTATCAAGCTAGCTAACTTTGCTCTGAGCATCTGACAGCAACTATTAATAAGCAATAGATAAAGTGTTCAGTCATCACAGTACATTATGTCTGTCTTTGTCATCTGTTGTCTTCTCTACTCCACCCACAGACTACAGATTAACCAACCGTTTCCAGCATTCACTGAGTTTCAGTACTTCAGACTGAAAGCTGTTCTGTATGAAAGGCTCCACATTTAAAGTAGCGTCCAGCCAGACAGGCACAACCAACTGCAAGACTGAAGCACTCTAATAAAGACTAAAGACTCAGCTCACACCTCAGACTTATATGAAGTAACATCTCTCCTTCTCATTACCAGGAACAATAAATTATGATACATTTATGATATGGGTGATATTTATTGAGCTGCACATACAGAAGTCTGTCTCTCAGTATGGTGTTGGGGTGGCAAATTTGCTAACGCAACATGCCAGATGTCTCAGCATGGAGGTGTAGAGGTTTATAATGGTGTCCTGCGATAATCCATCCCATGCAGCTTTAATGTTCTCACACAGTTCCTGGATGGAGGTGGAGTGACACCAGACCTTCTGGACGTGTAAGTCATGACAACAAACAGCTCATCTTGCCCCTGACCCTGGTGCCTTCACAGAAGGATCCGTTGGTCATGTCCACTAAGACAAAAGCAGGACTCATCACTGAAGACTTGTCTCTGAAGACAAGCCACTGCCATTCAGAGACACTCCATGACAGTCTAGCACGACACCATTACAGTCTAGGGTGATTTTGACGCAGTGTTAAGGGTAGCTGTCATATCGCCCCGTGTTCATGTAGTCCTGCGTCATACAGGTATCTGCCAATGGTGTTGGCAATAACAGGATTGTTGTTTGTCCTTGCTTATGTCACCTGTATGGCTGAGTGTGAAACTTGAATCACCATTCATTCCTTTTGGTTGATTTTATCTAAATGCAAATACAGGGGTTGGACAATGAAACTGAAACACCTGTCATTTTAGTGTGGGAGGTCTCATGGCTAAATTGGACCAGCCTGGTGGCCAATCTTCATTAATTGCACATTGCACCAGTAAGAGCAGAGTGTGAAGGTTCAGTTAGCAGGTAAGAGCACAGTTCTGCTCAAAATACTGCAATGCACACAACATTATGGGTGACATACCAGAGTTCAAAAGAGGACACATTGTTGGAGCACGTCTTGCTGGCGCATCTGTGACCAAGACAGCAAGTCTTTGTGATGTATCAAGAGCCACGGTATCCAGGGTAATGTCAGCATACCACCAAGAAGGACGAACCTCCACCAGCATCACGTAGTGACCTGGCCACTATCCTGCAAGAAGAATGGCTTAAACTCCCTCTGACCACTGTGCAGGACGCAGCATACGTCATTCCCAAGACCAACTGACGCTGTATTGGCCGCAAAAGGAGGCCCTACACCATACTAATAAATGATTGTGGTCTAAAACCAGGTGTTTCAGTTTCATTGTCCAACCCCTGTATATGTGCAACTATTTTTGTTGATTAGTTTATATAAAAAATTATTGCAAACTAGTGTGATCTAAGATACACAGAGCAAACTCCAAGATACATTTTGGAAACTGAGCCATAATTAGTTGGAAACTCATAAAAACAAATGAAACACAAACATGCAGGGTTAGAATACTCCAGAAGCAGATTAGACAACAGGATTATACACACATTATTTATTTATTACTTGAGACATTATGTAAGCAATTAGTTAGTGTTATAATATATACTTATATACTTAATAAAATCTAATATATTGTTAGTTGCTATTTTTAGCATGACCTTACCATCACCTACCTCTTTAGTCTTGCTTATATCTCTTATAAAAGTCGTTAATAGATGTACCCTTATTGTAAACTGCCACCTCATCACTGAAGCATGCAGAGGAAGTCTCTTGAAAGTGCAGATTCTAAACAATGATATCATGTTTGTGGTGAGAGTAGAAGAGTAAATATGTTATTATGGTTTATGGTAGCAGTGATAATAGTAACAGCAATAACAGTAACTGAAGGTTATTACTTTCAGTTTCACCCCAGTGTGTATTAAATAAGGTCAAGGCCCAGTCAAAGACACGACCAACATGCTGAAAGTACTTCGTCATTGTCACTTCGTCATTACGATTGCAAGGCCTAAGGCATATCTTAATTTCCATTAGCTTGCTATTGAATTTCATATATCAGTGCATATGACCAAAAAACGTCCCCCATCTATTTCAATATATTACACTCATAAGTGTCACAAGTCCTGAGAATGATGGAGTTACTCGATTTTTCTGCAAGCTCCAACTAATCAATCACCAGCAAACACTGGTTATGTCAAGCCTATCGTCATTTATCAGAAAATAACAGATTTGTAATTTCTTATATGCATATGTATACATGTATATATAGAATAGATATTCTATATATACACATACATTATATATATATATATATATATATATATGATAAATAGATATAAATAAAAGAGGCAGTCATTTCTGTGAGAAGCCCTCCGTGTCGTCTAATTGATGCTGTCAGGATTGCAGAAGAAAAATTTTGGCTAATATGACGCAGAGAGAGGAAGCTCAAAATGGAAGCAGATTAAATGCAATTTTCTATTCTGCCACAGCCAGCCGGGGCCCCATGCTGAGCTTCTTTCTCTTCATCTGCCGGTTGCTGCAATTCAGTGTCTCCTTCGTCCTTGAGCTCCCCGTCTTTCCGCTGCAGGCTCCGAGGGGGTCGGAGATGTGCCTCTGCCTCAGGTGGGCCGTGATTGTGCCAGCTGTTGGCTTGATGAGGACCTTAGAGGGGGCTGGTCACTCTGAACTATTCTGCTTGACCGGGTTGAGTGACCTCTATGATTCTGAGAAAGTTCCTGGGCACTGCAGTGCGGCATTACGGCATTGAAGACAGCTGGATAATTAAAGCTTAATGAAGTGAAAGTTGTCCTTGAAGATTTGTACAACTGAGCGTTTTCAATTCCTTCTTGCCAATCTCAGACAGGAAGCTTCCCAATAACTAGGACATGGTGATATAGCAACATAAAAACCTAATAGAATTTCAAAAATAAAGTTAATATATAGATAAATAAATACAATAAACAAAGAAGTAAACAAACACAATAAATAAATATTTCCAAATCTGTTCAATCATTTGTTTCACAAAAGGAAACTTGCAAAAAATTACACCGGCAAAAATAAACATCACAGTTTTATAATGGTAAATATACACTGTTTGTCTTTACAGTAATATAATGTCACACCATGAGGATTAATATCACAATTAATGTATTGTTTAGAGTACTTATATTTATTATTATGGTAAGCAAATACCTTGCCATCATCACTACTAATAAAAACAATAGAATCAACAATTAAATGGAATTTAGAAATAATTTTTAGTAATGATAACAACAACAACAACAACAACAACAACAACAACAACAATATATAAGTATACTATTAATAGACAATACTCGAACAACGTTTAACTATTCTAATGCAGTTATAAGCTCTTTCTGCATCTAAAAATAAAAAAAGACCATGGGGTCATAATGGCATAGGAAGCTCTCGGTGATTAAAAATTAATTCATTAAAGCACTGTAATGATTTCTACGTTTATAAAGGCATTCATATTCATAAACACAGAAATATTTTAGATCATACATTAAGAACTACAGGTTTAAAGCATTTGACGTTCTAAATGTTCGTACCAGAAGGCTGATGTAAATGTTTAAGCTTACAGACATGCTTCTGTCTACTGCGTCCTGCGTCACCAATAACATTGGTTATATTGTATAATTCTACTCCATTCTGTACTGTTTACACATTTTGCACTGATAAATTATTTATATTACTGCGTATTTGAATTGTCTGTATGGCTGACAACAGCCATCTTCTTAATTTGCTTAGCAAATTGTTTACCACTACCCCATTTATACTTTATACCTTACCCAGACACTAAGGACTCTATTTTTATACTTTCATACTTTATATTGTATCTATGTCTCTATTTGTACAACTCTATCTTGCTTCTGTTGTTACTTCTGTATAGTTTGTATATCTGCTACTGGATGCCTTGAATTTCCCTCTGGGATTAATAAAGTATCTATCTATCTATCTATCTATCTATCTATCTATCTATCTATCTATCTATCTATCTATCTATAACAGTCATCCAGAACTAGGCTTCTAATCACAGGTCTACAGCTGTAGTTCCAACGACGCAACTTAACAGTGTTTGTCAATCTGGGGTTGTGGTTTTGGGAAACATTTGTTGCTTAATGATGCTTCGGACTATGCAAGTTACCAACGTAATTACCTCCATAGTTCCAACTATGATACTGGGAAACACCTGCACCCAACTATATCCTTCCAGCTATCTTAGTTACTAATGTAGTTAGCAGTTGTTAATGTAGTTAGTTGCTAATGGAGTTAGCAACTATGGCTTTGAGAAAAAGGCATTCTAGGACAGTGGCTTAGCCATGGCTAACTGCTACACACATTGGAGCACACGACTGACTTCAGCTGTCTTTTAACCTTGTGCTGTCAGAGTCCATATCCTTTAAAAGTGAGTTATTTGAGCATCAGTTAGATGGAACCAGCAATCATGTGTGTGGCATGTTTGGCTTGCTAATCTAAGCAATCATTAGACTAATGTGAGCAACACAACACAGATCCAGACACCACAGAGCAGGTTCAGGCTTTCTCTCACTTGACTTGTGCCTCTTGCAGATGAGTTTTGATTGTCTGCACTTCAAGCTGTAGTACTGACTGGCCCTATGCCCTGCTCCCAACCCTAACTTCAGGCTAATGAACCAAACATCTCAGAATAGATTCGAGTTCATTTTAGATCAATCTCCGCCAAACAAAAATTAGCAGTTGATGCTAGCCTATACTGGTCTAGTGCAGGTTTAAATGGTCACCCAGCAGACCAGCTTCCAAACCGCAACATATCTTGGCTTTGCTGATGACTAGCTATCCTCATTAATGCTGTTTCTTTGTAACAGGGATGTCATCTAAACTTGAGTCAGTGCTTTAGTCAGCCAGAGTCATACCTGTTCTGTGGTGCTGACCAGCTCTTCTCTTCTAATTAGCACAGGGTAAACAGATGTCCCTGGATTTGGTGGCCTGCCCTCAGCTGGAGCTGTCCCTGGAAATGACCCCGTTTTGAACTTTGGATCAATAATGCATAGGAATATCCGAAGTCAATGCCAAATCAAATCACAGCTGTTATTCGTGCTCGTGGAGGTATGACATGCAGGCACGTTTCAGTCACAGGTGAGCTTACATGAAACTGGGGCTGCCATGCCTCCTCTATTATATACAGTAGATAAAAGCATTGGATATTTTAATGACATTTGTCCACCAACCTCCTGAAACTGAAACTTAAATTAGCTGCAGTGTTTAACATTTAGTGATTGTTATTTGATGTTTGATGTTTTAATGTTTATTGGATTTTTTGTGTTCTGTGGTCATTTGGTGACTGAGTAACTGATCTAAGTATTTTATATGACTGTTTTTAATTTTGTAACATAGAATAAGACAAACAAAACAAATAATTTCAGTAAACTTATTTGAATGCATCAATATGACTAAATTAATTAGTTTGAAATAAGTGTTCGACAGTAGCTCAGTAAATAACTGGTTACTGTACTGTAATTCAGTAAGTGTAAAATGTTAGTGTGTTGGTGTACAGTAACTCAGTAAGTGTAATGCGTTAGTGTACTGTAAGTAGTGTGTTGGTGTACAGTAACTCAGTAAGTGTAGTGTGTTAGTGTACTGTAAGTAGTGTTGGTGTACAGTAACTCAGTAAGTGTAATGTGTTAGTGTACTGTAAGTAGTGTTGGTGTACAGTAACTCAGTAAGTGTAGTGTGTTAGTGTACTGTAAGTAGTGTGTTGGTGTACAGTAACTCAGTAAGTGTAATGCGTTAGTGTACTGTAAGTAGTGTGGGTGTACAGTAACTCAGTAAGTGTAGTGTGTTAGTGTACTGTAAGTAGTGTGATGGTGTGCAGTAACTCAGTAAGTGTAATGTGTTAGTGTACTGTAAGTAGCGTGTTGGTGTACAGTGTGTGTAGCAAGCCCACCAATCAGGGCACGGTGATCTCCTTGTTTTGACCTGTTGGACAGAGCTCTGGAGTAAAAGTCTCTTTGTCCAGGACCTGATGGACCTAAAGCATTTTAGTAAGTAAAGGTCTAAAGGGAGGCCAGCCCTACAATGAACACTCCATTGCTCTCATTAAAAAAACATCACACCTCCAAACTGCTAAGCAAAAAGAGGAATTTAAATGACTGGTCTACACCAAAAAAACATTAAACCCTTTTTTTAAAATAATATAAAAAAGTCAGAATAACTAAAAGCAAGTACAGCCATTAAAAAGCCAGAGCTGTGTGAGCTGCAGGCAGTGACAGTGAAAATGAAGTGGCAATATGGCCGGCCCAACACTAATCCGGGCCTGAATATTCTCAGACATCACTACAAGATGTGGTCACCCCACGGAGAGAGACAGCAGCTGCTTAGAGCTGCTAGGAGAGGATTCACAACTCTTTCACGCTACTTACAGATTAGTGATGAGCAAAGCCATATGGACCTGCCATACGTTTCCTCTTACCCCCCCTCACTAAACGCAATGACAAGGGCTGCAGCAGCAGGTCCATCTTTTAAAGTGCACTGGACATGATTTAGAGCTGATCCTGAATTATAGAAATGATTGGCTACCTGGTGTTAATTATTTAATAAGAGACATGACATCTTTATGACCAGTCATTCCAGACAGTCTCTCTATGCCAAATTAAAGATGTAACATCCTTGAAAGCTTAAAAGGAAGCTGACAAGCCACTTTGTAAGCAGTGACCTGCAGGCCATCAGGTTAGGTTCAGGCTTGGCTGGCTTTTGCAGCTGATTTTCACCTGGCATTTTGGTTCGATCTCGAAGAAAGGAACCCGGGAAGTTGCTTGATGGTCTTAGAGGGGAAAAAGAAGGCTGTAGCTAGAGCTACAAAAGCAGAGGAGGTGAATTACGATGTTAACAGTTACAGCATGTCGCTGTGATTATACTGCACACTGCAAAGAGAGGAAATATTATCAAATTTTATTTCACATTCCGGTAATTTGGATAAAAACAGCTCAATTGGCCAAACCACGTTCTAAGCTTTTGAGAAAAAGTTAAATCTGGCTACGTGTCCATTGGAATCTGCATTAATGTGGCAAGATAACATACTCATTGTCATTGACTCTGTTGCAGGATAGCTGAGTGCCGATTGAAATAAAAACTAAAGAAAACTGGAACTGAAAATGCCAGGTGGTTTATTGTGTCCAAGTGGAAACATTCATCCTTAACCTGTCCAAAGAAGCCATATAACCCCACGTTTAGCATGGGAAATGGAGCAATCCAATTGTGATCCAACCCCCAGACTACATATCCCAACAGAACTCGGGGCTCGGGTCCTTCGACTTATGGCAGGCTGCCGGCATGCTGTAACAAACAGGTAAGACAAACTCCTTTAAACCCACAGTATCCATTATAAATGGAACGGACGAGAGCTCCGTTACAGACTCGAAACACCAAAAACGATTTAGGTGCTGACAGTGCCCCCTTGTGGAGAATCATCAGCCTGCTGAACATGAGTGAGTGAGTGAGTGAGAGAGATACAAGCCTGGTCAATGTAAAAATAATTGTTCGTTTTATTAAATATTTTTTAACTGCTTGGTATTGAGTTACTTGACACCTCCCTTTGCTCCATCCTTTTACCACACCTCTCATCAGTGAATTGTCTGGTGCCCCACTGTTAAATTTATATTCCCCCTGCACTTTTTCATGCTTGGTATTGCTTAGATAGGGCTGTCTATTGATCAGAGCTGCCTATTGATCAGTAGTCCACATGGTTATGGCTTTTGGTTTTTGTTTATATATATTTTTTTGTTTGATTGTGTTAATTGGAAGTCTGAGCTCAAGCTCAGTCAAAAATTGTTGAGGCATTGACCAAGCAGGAATGAAGAGTCCAGTGCTTGATTGTTCAGGCAGCCATGAAAACTTCTTGGTGGAAGAATTGTTTATTGCAGGTACTACTACTAATAAAATGATTTTGAAAATCTTGCTGCTGTTTTATAAAACCAGTAGGCCTCGTATGGCCATGAGTTACAGTTTTTACAGCGGCTAATGGATTTTTGCTCCACATGCCACCCCTTAGCTGATATAAAATGACTTTTATGACTTACTGCTTTTATAGAATGATGGCGTCAAATATGAACACTTTCATTCTAGCTGCACCCACTCCACCTCCTCTATGCCTAGAATCACTGAACGTGTTCAGCACGGTACATTCACGATACATTCAGGACCCGGTCACATGCGAGAGCCCCTGTGGACCCCGAAGAGCAGTCAATCACCCTGAGAAGCGGGCCGGTGCAGCCATAATTCTCCCCAGAACAAGGGACTCGTGCTCTGGTCACGCTCAACCAGGGCTGTGCTGGGATTCAGAGCATGCTCTCTCTCTCCCCACATGCCCGCACCCGCACCCACACCCAGAGCGATCACTCTTTGGCCTAATGAGTCGAGGAGTGCTCCTCGGGTGGGGATTGAAAGCCCAAGCCGTGCCTCCTCTCGGGTGCCACTCAGCCTCTGGGACTTTGACCTTCTTCTCCTCTTCTCTCCTTTCTCTCCTCCCCTCCATTCCCAGCCTGAACGGCAGCCAAACCTCAGCCGTAGCCTTTTCATTACAAAAGTGCTCTGGGTCGCAGCTCTCCAGCAGGCTTACTTACTCATTTCTGTCTGCTCCACAGCCATTACGATGATTGAGGTTAATTGGGTAAATATTTCAGGTGACTCCGAGAAACGTGCTTTGTCATTCCGGCTGAAAAAGAATGAAAAACCTACAAAGCGTGTTTGTTACTCTCGAATGCCACTCAGCATGGGAACTGTATGACCTTCTTGTTTTCTTGTCTGTTTTATGTGTTGGTCTCCAGTTCTTGTTTTTGCCTTCCAAACCTACAGCGTATATGCATATGGGACTGTATGTTTTGTTTAGCTTCTAGGCTGTTCACTGATGAATGCATGAGTAATGAATCCCTGTACTTCAGGAAAACATTACCCGGTAGAAGACGGATTACCTTTAACGAATCGTTAAAAATAAATGAATGTGATAAATGACCTCGCTTTTAAACAAGGACATCCCTTTACACTGATTAACTGCATTAGCTCTCCCATTGTTTGGGAAAGACTAAAGCCCTGACGTTCCTCTCCGAGACATTAAATGAGGCCTTTAGCAGAGTCTAATTGCCTTTCTCCCTGGATATAATTCTAGCCTGTTTTGTGCAAGGACTAAAGGGTGGTCAGTCGGCAGGTCACCTGAGATCCCCGTGTCATAGCGCTCTGGAGTTGACCTGAATTAACTCCACTGAGTATCAGCGCTCCCAATTCATCACTCTCAGGAATGATCTTCAGCGGAAAGAGAGATTACAACCTGCAGCCTGCACATGAAGAAAGCAGGTCAAGGACCAGCATGATGGATGGAGTACATTTAAAATGTTGTTTACAGCCGTCCCACCCCTTCTCCACCCTCCCCTCCCCCTCCGCACTTCTTTCTGAGCTTTTTCAATGACAAACAAATCTTGAAGTCCCCTGACAGATATTCACTGGCTCTTAATTGATTAGCTGTTTCTCTTCTTCTTTCAGGGTAGGGCTAAATTAAAGAGTGGCTGTGTTTTCCTAACTGACGCGCACACTCTGTCAGCGAAAGGTTATTGGCTCATCTCCCGCTCCTCTCCCACCTGCCAGCGCAATACGACAGGGAGCCTCTGAATCCGAACCTTAATAATTTAGCTACGGATGCTTAGAGCTGGAGTGGCGACTCTGGGTGAGTATGCGTGTGTGTGCATATGCGTGTGGTTGCGGATGTGTGAAGGGACTGCAGTCATCTGTATTCTGGCCACACGCTGGAAATACATCTCCCTGAGCAAAACAAAACATAACAAGAAACGGCTTATTTTTTGTTGTACGAGTGAAACTGAGAGGGTTCCCCTGTGTGGCGCGACCAAGAAGCCTGTCAGGTGCTCAAGGCGAGAGAAACTGAGGCAAAGTTGCATTAGAAAGCAGCACTGCACTATTCCAGTCACTGCGCGCTAAACTAAGACAAGCAATGGTTTTAGATTTTTAGAGTTGCTCATTGGATATAAAAAATAGTATTTAAATAAATAATAACAATTCATCTAACCTTCATATCAATACTTTCCCTGGTGAACCCTCATCTGGAAAAGTGCTGAATAAAGGAAGTGGCTTCATGAAAAATATGATACATGGATCAATGAAAATTGTGTGCATTATTATTATTAGTGGTTGGGGTAGCTCAGTGGGTAACACCACTACTCAGGGTGCCACCTCTACTTGTGGGAGACTGGGGTTCGAATCCCAGTCTGGGTGACTATGCTGAGCTACACCAATAAGAGTCTTTGGGCCAGACGCCTAACACTACGCTGGCCCACCTGTAATCATTAACCTTGTAAGTCGCTCTGGATAAGAGCGTCAGCTAAATGCCATAAATGTAAATTATATTTCTATACAGTACTAGTCATACACTTAGACATGGCTACTTGTTGAACGTTCTCCTGTTTATCTTTATGCTTTACTTTAGAATAAGAGTGGAGACATCAAACTATACAATAGCACTCATGGAATTATGCAGTCCACCTTAAAAAACCTCCAATATGGAACTGTACAGCAGGATAAATCAGTTCTCTTTACTTCCAATGGAGGTTCAGGTAACAGGGTTTTTCTCTAAGTGGTTTTGGACTAATTCTACTGGTCTGTCCATCATGAATATTCATTAAACTGAAGGGGGACCTTTAAAGTGTGCATATAAAAGATAACAAGATGTATATTACAGGTGGAGATATGGCAAAAATATAATACTGTGAATGTATGTTGTATATAAAGATATGTATTGTTTCAGGCATCAGCTGGAACTGTTAAGTGTAAACCTGTAGAGTCTTTAAGATCAACAACCACATCCATTTAGTTGGTGTGTAAACTGGTAGTTGTCACGCAAGGAGGGTAGACGCGGAGGCAGGATGTAATCGCAAGGAACACAAAACACCAAGCAACCACACAGGGGACAACAGGCAATATAAATGAACACGGACTAACTAGGAACATCTGGGAAGGGGCGGGGCTACAAACATGGGACCTAGAGGGCGGAGACAGGAGGAGCACATGACCAAAACAAAAGCACATGGAACATGACAACAAGGACACATGGACGGGGACTGGCAGACAGATAGACAGACGGAGATGTATCAGTAGTGTATACAGTACAGGGCATTTTATATCTTAAATATATTATCAAAGCTTTTAATCATTTATTAATTGATTTAAACCAGTCTACATGTTCATTCTACCTTCCGATTAATTTCAAATGAAACAGGGATATACATCTTATAGAAACACTTGCTCTCGACTGTGAGTTTATACCCATTTTTTTTTTCTAAAAAATAAACGTTATAATAACATTTTATAACTTTCCTGAGGTTGTGCAACCTGACATGGTAACTGAACAATCCTAACCCATAAAAAAATCACATTTTGTTACAAAATTTGTGAAGGCGCTACTGACCTTGACTTGGCACCATGATGGTCACTGGAGATCTTCCTAATAATTCAACACCCTGGGCCCTCGTTTTATAAAAGCATGTAAAATCAAAAAGGTTCTTTGTTTTTTGTTGGGCCACCGGACTTTTTACAGTTACAAAGTTTGTTCTGGATTATGACATTCATTGTAACATTTTCAAACGAAATCCCTTTGTTTTTTTAAGATTTTTAATGCTAATGGGAGTTTTAATGTGTGTGTGGGTGCTTTCTGGGGCCATATGTCTATATGACTAACCATAGCACACACATTTTTTTTTTCCCAATGTATTATTTCACAGTGGTAACAATACTCAGGGCACTCTTGGAGTAAGTTTCCCATACTTCTATGTGTAATATATCTGACACTGTAAATATATAACCGTGATGATGATGATGGTCTACTGGCGTCGTTATAACTGGGCCATCGTGGAAGCAGCCGTTTATTTTCTTTGCTGTTGGTTGCTCTGTCAGCTCCATAATTGATCACTGTGCTTATGGGCAGTGAACTGTGAATGAGAAGACAACCCCTGCAGATGTTCAGGTGACTGCTCCTTCATTTTGAACACGGTCTATATGAGTCATGACAGTTATAAGGGGGACTGGTTATGTGAAACATCTGAATTATGCTCTCAGTTCATGATCAGTTGTTGAGCTGTGATGAAGGCTGTGAGACCTGAATGTCGGTGCTTCCTGTCAAGCAGAGAAAATGCATTCTGGGTCAATAAGTAGAACTAACAAGCAAAAAGAATTTCTCACAGCAGTGCTGCTCTGCCTGATACAGTCATACCAGGGCAATGTCCACATTGGCACCACTGCTGTGCTGAGAATGGACTAAATATGGGCTATGGTGGTACTATGGTGGTCTCTATGGACAGGGTAGAAGGTAAGTAAAAAACAGCTGAGGATCATAGTAGATGCTATGACTATGGGGTGGGCTTTTGAGGGCAGCAATTGGGAGGCATTTTTCCCTGTTGCTAAGCATCAGCTAGCAATAGTTCACTAAAATTAAGCTCAAATTAGCCAAACTGTGTGCTTGTTAATAATAGATAGCATAACGAAACAGTGAGAAGAGCCCAGCTGTACTAGCAAACTATCGTTCTGATATATATAAGTAACTACTACCAATGCTACACTGAGTAACTGGTTACTGTTGGCTAATGTGAGCTATAAACATGAGTATAGGACGTCTGCATCCAGGAGAAGTGTTGGACTACAGTGCTATTGGTGCTATAGCTAACGCTATTTATTGAGCTACACATACAGAAGAAGTGGCTCTTAGTATGACATTGGGTCGCCATGATTGATAGTGGAACATACCAGGCATCTCTGCATGGAGTTGTAGAGGTTCCTAATGGTGTCCTGCGAGAATCCATCCCATGCAGCTTGAATATGTGCACACAGTTCCTGCAGATTTTGCCATAGGGGTGGAGGTGGAGTGACACCAGGCCTTCTGGGCATATTAGAAAGCACACTGCTCAACTGGCAAAACTGTTGTTATCTTCCATTGAGAATAACAGACAAAACACATCTCAGTCCCCAAAACACATCCAGTCTGACAGTCCAAATACCATGTCTTAAAAAGCCTAGGGTTTCTGAGGCTAACACAAACTGGAGTTCCAAAAACCCACCCTGGCACTTCATCTTAGAAGAACTTGTGTTTAGGCTTCCTTGATGAACCAGTTCTTGTGAGCAGTTTTCGAGCACAAGCTATCAAGCTCTCTGATGGGCCCATTGCAATTGACTCTGACTGAAATCAATGTTTGTGCACTTTTCATATTTTAAAAGACAGACAAATCTCGCAGATGACTTATCCAGCCAAAACAGGCAGAGCAGCTCTGCATGTAGTACAATCGATCACAAGCAAGGACTCACAGACTGATTTCCACAAGTGCAAATATGCCATAGAAAGACACTGTGGATGATGAATTTGAGGTTGAGTGGAGGATGGATCTTCCTGCAGAGTGTTTGAATTTGATAGTTTGAGTTTTCTCATCCCAGCATGTATGGGAGTCTGTTCTATAAACTTTCTTTCTATGGCTTGGCAAGGATGGCTTTACACTCATCATGGTGGGTTGGTTTGACATTATGAGACATGCAAAAGATACAAGCTTCACTCTTACTCACGCGTGTGACGTAAGCAAGGAAGGGCCTTATCGCTGTACCTGACTGACCCAACAATCACGATTGCAGACATTCAACGAGCGGTGATGCCTCCATTAGTCATCCTGAGAGATGGTTATATGACGCAGGACTAGTACCAGGACTAGGACCCAGAACCTTGTTAGAAAATTCAAGCTGCATGGGACGAATTATGACAGGACACAATTAGGAACCTCCATGCCGAAACATCTGGCATGTTGGGTTAGTAAACATGGTGGTCTAGCGCCATGTTAAGAGACACTACTTCTGTATCTCAATAAATATCGTCCATTTCAGTCTAAATTTATCATCACTTATTGTTCCTGGTAACCTTTATCTTATTGTAATCTGACACTTCTGGGTACAGCTATTCTTTTGCTGATGAGTTTATAGGCTTATGTTTATAGCTCACATTAGTTAAAAGTAAACAGTTACGCAGTTTAGCATTGGTAGTAGGAAACTTTTTGCTTATATATATATATATATATATATATATATATATATATATATATATATATATATATATATATCACAATGATGGTTTGCTAGTACAGCTGGGCTCTTATCGCTGTTTCGTTATGTTATCTATAATTAAGAAGTATGGCTAATTTAAAAAGACTAGTTTGAAAAAAGGTTATTGAAGTATGTACAATGCTAGATGCTATTTATCTTTTAAAGAACACCTTAAAAAATAAATATAGAAATAAATTGTTGCTACTCTCCCTAGGCACACCCATCCTGTTAAGATCACTCCACAAGCACAATGGGCAACCCTGAAAGAGGCAAAAATGCTAACCCAAGGTTAACAGCAAAAAGCCTACAAAACCTCTACAGACTGCAAAAACCTTAGTTCATAATATTTAATAAAATAATAGTCTTCGTGGAAGGACACCATGAAGGAAGCCTCTGCAGTCCAAAACAAAGACATTGCAATCTCGATTAAGTTTCCTCAAGAGCACCTGGACGATGCTGGATGTTTCCATGATGCTTCTGAAATAAGGTTCTATGAACGTTTTGCACATATCCACATTGCTATGGCTTGGGTCTACTTTGTTGCCTCAGGGCCTGGAGGCCTTTGCAATCATTGTTAAGGGCAGCAGTCCATGACCCCAAGCTGAGGAGATGTTGGCTGACGCATGATTTTTTATGGCCAGGGTAGAGTCCTGACATTAACCCCATTGAGATGATGTGGTCTAAGGAAGGCATCCCAGAAATATTGGTAACCTGAAACACATTAACATTGTGAAAATCTTATCTGCAGCTACGTGAACTGTTTGGTGGATGTGATTGTTGCTAAAGATGGACCCACATGTTATTCAGTGAAGGGGATTATCTACCTGAACTGTGGATGTTACTCAGTGTACTGAGACACATGAAAAGCTGATCTGTATGTGTGTTTATTAGCTTAGATTGTGTTTGCCTTTATTCGTGACTTAAATAACGATCTTCTCACTGCAACTGTACATGCAGGGTGTTGTGAGGCAAAACAGAGCCCAAGATAATGTCTTTAATCCAATGTAACCCTGTTTTACCATTGTCAACATCACATAAACAAGTTGTCAGAAGACGACTCTAGGTTCAGTCCTAAAAGAGATAGATTTGTAATGTAGACATGGCAATCTCTGGTTTCTATCATCACCACTGTAAAGAAATCAGTCTGTAACTTTTTTAGTTGCCTTCCACATCAAACCACTCTACAAAACACTGTTTAATTTAACTGCAATGACTGGATACTACAGACGATTAACACATTTGGAACTCTGCTTCAAAAAGGTCGACTAGAAGCATAAATCCCAGCATTAAGAGCCGTTATTTCCATAAATGAAGTATGGCTGCAGCTGCCATGGGGTGCGTTGCCTCCTAGGCATGGAATGCAGATGCAGAAAGGCTCATGGGGGCAAACCCTCCAATAAAAAGGGCTGTTTATTGTTATATGTGTTATTTATGTGCTACTGTGTCGAGAGGTGGGATTTACAATTAAGTGGAAGTAGTTGGCTAATGGTGACCTCCACTGGTTGGGTTAATGGATGTACCCTCAACATTAAAAAAAGAATAGTTGTACCCACAAGGAAGTTTGGGATTGCAGTGCTATTGGAAAGGAAGATAAAGGTTACCAGGAAATATACATGATGATACATTTAGACTGATATGGGCAATATATTTATATATTTTTTTAACCTACACATACAAAACTAGCATTGCAAGGGCAACGATTTTATTGATATTAGTGTATATCAACTGTAACTCTGAATCGTTGAGGAGTTTTTTTTCTTAAACTTAGAATAAGCCCTTCAGATACACATATGAGCAGGTTGTCCTCTACCATGTTGCACTGCTGTGTTTCTACAGTAGGCCAGAACAGATAAATCAAAAACATAGCTCTAGGGAGCGGTTGGTGTAGCTCAGTGGGTAACACCACTACTCAGGGTGCCACCTCTATGCATGGGAGACTGGGGTTCGAATCCCAGACAACTATGCTAAAAACACCAATAGCTCCTTGGGAAGACTCCTCCTTCACTGCCTACCTCATAACCTTGTAAGTCGCTCTGGATAAGAGCATCAGCTAAATGCTGTAAATGTCCTTCATGCTTTCATGTTGAACTGGCTGTCAGTACTACCTAAAAAACATTGTACCGTGTCTTTGAATCTGCATATTAAAATATGGATGATTATACTTATTATGTAGAAAAGACAAGAATATGAAGCAACAGAAACAAAATTTAGAAAAAGCAAAATGAAGATTGGAAGGGGAAGTGTTGGGGTGTTCAGATGATGCCACAGTTAAAACTGCACTTTTACCTGTGTTTAAACGCTAGTTGTAAGACAGTTTGTGAAACAATCCATTCCGCATATGTTGGTAGTATGAGGGACGACTAGTAGTATGATTAGCATTAATGGTAGTATGATTTAGGGAAGGGAGAGAACTCCAAGAACTTGGGTTAGAGTTCTGGCTTGAGGTTGAACCCTTGTTGCTCATTAGCAGCTCAACCAACACACGACGAGGCAACAGTTTCTTGGTTAAACTCAGAGTTATGGGGAAAAATACGTTATTTAATTATACTGAAAAACAATATCCCAAAAAAATTTTAATCTGGCAGTGGCTTGAACACTAGAGTGCTGGCAGAGAGACAATGAAACAGGACAATATCAGAATACATTTTAGCTGTTTTAAGCAGCACTAAGGTTCTTTAAACTTTATAAGGAGCCATTTTTAATAATGATGCATTAGACAGACTAAACTCAACACTAGAGCTCAAAGAAAGGCCAGCTCTATTATGAAAACAAATAAGCATGCCAAGTAGCAAAACCAAAGCGAGCATAAGGACATAACCAAAAGACAAGCCAGGGTAGAAACCAAACAACAACAACAACAACAACAACAACAACAACAACAACAACAACAACAGACAGACAACCAAGTTTAAGGAGAATCCCAACGTCCAAAACCAAACTTACAAACAGAGATTAGACAGATTGCCAAAACACTGCTCAGCAAGACCTGCAATACCTGACAAGCGCAGCAGACAGGTATATATATGAGATGGTAATGACAACCAGGTGAGATGAGTTAGAACCCAGGAGGTGTGACTGGTGGGTTGAAAACATATGACGATGATGACGACGATGACATCATATGGAGATGGATTATGGGAAGTGTAGTACGAAGCATAAGCGGTAGAGGAGAACCCAAAAGTGTGACAAATGTTCTACTAGGAGGTTCTTTAGAGAACCAAAAGAGTTTCTTCTAGAATTTATTTTTAGAGTGCAGGTGATGTCATATTACACACTATTACTAATTTTAAACATGGACCCCTGTTTTTACTGTGCGGCATTATAGAAATCAAATGCCCAATTAAATACACTAAAGCAGCTTTTACTTCAGCAGCAATCAAGACTGAAAAAAAAAAAACAAGCACTTTAAATACAGAGGTTTGCAGTCTAAGCCCTCCAGAACCGACACATGAGCCTGTCCATTCATGCTGAGTTCTGTAATTAACTCTAACAAAGAAAGAAATGTAGAAAAAAGGAACTCCAGGGGCATGAAATGAAAAGAACGACAGCAAAAAAAAAAAAAAATCACGTTTATCAGAGACTAGCCCTTTATTACGAAGAAATGGTCACCTTGAGACTGAGAGAGTCCATCTATTTTTCAGAGATCAGAGTCCTCAGACAGCGCACAGTCATTTCAGCGCTTCAAACAGCTCCTCCAACTCATTTAGCTTCATACCAGCTTCACTTTTCACCACCAGAGAGACACATCTCAGCGTCTTGTCTCGAATGTAAATGTGATAGAGTTGACAGCCTGTGCACCTGATCCGCTGGCATAATTACCTTTCATATTCAAAACAATAATTCATCTCTGAATTACATTTCTGATGACGGCAGCTCGTAGACAAATGATCTGCTCGCTGTTCTGCATAAGGCCTGAATATCAAGTGTTAAATTGTAATCGTGTCCCTGGAAGACGTGGGGCGATCGCTCATAGCATTAGACCTTAAAATCTATTTATGCTGATAATGATAATCTATAATGAACGCGTAATAGCAGTAAACACTGCTGCATTATAGAGTCACTGATCACACACAAACCGCGGCTAATCTCATCTCGTAGCACTTTTGTTCGTTTGGTAATCTGTTTTGATAAAACCGCTGCCATATCAAACAGCTCTGCTCGGCCTCAGAGACTGCTCAGCACCAGTCTGGGCCGTAATTCACATGTTGAGTTTTTATCGGCCCATTCATCCTTGTCACCAGATAGATGCATTAATCTATCACTGGGAGCCTGTCTCCCTTATGCCTCAGTCACCTGGGTAAGACACACACACACACACACACACACACACACACACACACACACACACACACACACACACACACACACAAACTATTATAATAACTTAATTGACTTACATTATTATGTATTCGATAATTAGAAGCATACACTGTACACAGGCATCTTTCACCACTATACATCATGGTGTACACATGTTCACACCAAACTGTATATTCCTGCCTCGGATTCAATGTCTTAAATATATGCGTGGAAATATACATACAATGTATGTAGAAATCACCCATTAAGTGCGTGTTATTTATTTTTTGCTTATTAATTATTAGTTTGTTCATTATTTAAGGGTATTTATTTATCAGTGGCAGAAAAACTATAAGTATTTCCAGCATCTTAATTTACAGTTTTCTGCTAAATGTGAGCTCAGTGGCTTCCTTCACTAGAACACTTGGCTGAAATGCAAATGCAGAATTCACCTAAAACAGCAAGAAAAATAATAAACAGAAAACACTAGATAAAAATACTGGCTGCAACCAAACAGCAGAACATAAAACCTTTTTACATTCAATTACAATAAAATTACAGAATGTGTTTCCCCCCTTTCCTGTAGAAAGTTGTGTTTGGGACAATGCAACGTTTTACAAAAGCCTCACAACTAAATGTAATTGCACAGTGGTGGGCAAAATACCCAAACCATGTAGTTGAGTTAAAGTAGAGATCCCCAAGGGAATATATTCCAGTAAAAGTAGAGATTCCTCCCTTTAGACTTCTACTGTCGTCACCGTACTTAAGTATTCACCTTCAAATGTACTTAGGTATGGAGAGTAACAGTAGCATGATTTACTATGGCTCTAATGTCCTAGAGTGTCTCTCTCAGTCCACCAGTCTTTAATAGAAGCTCATTAATTAGTCTGACACTGATGTCTGTTCAAAGGATCATAAGCACAGAACACTGAAGGAGAACAGTTTCCATTATCTAGTACCAAGCTCTGTCAGAACAAGCTCAAAACAAAGTGACCGCTGATTGGTGGGCTCACTTCAGGCTTGGAAGAATGGAAACGCTTTAATGGAGATACACAAAAAAACGACTACTAGCGGTAAGTACTAGATTTACTTCACTAGTGTTCACCGCCATAATCGTTTTCAGTATGTAATGTGCCCACTCATTGCCTTTATTACAGCTTCTATTCTTTCCTGAGGCTTTCTGCTTCCCACAATCCAAATAATCCCAAGCACATGATATTGAGGTCTGAAATGAAGTCAGTTCATTGTTTTTTCCCCAACACCAGCAGCTTCTCTGAAGGAATTCTTTTGTGTCTCGTTCCTTTTTATTAGGGAGGACTTCTTGATAGCTACACATCCTTTCAGACTCATAGCATTGAACTGTTTTCATACAGTGCACTGCATAAAATGATACCTTTGCCAGTGAAATGAGCTTATATGTAGTTTATATCTTAAATTCCCATTTAGAGCCTATTTGGAGATCATTTAAGTATTTTTTTTTCCAGGTGTGTTTTACTTGCTTTAAGAAACATGCTTTAAATCATCTGTCAATCACCTGTCTTCTAATCATCGGTAAGAAAAAGTTGGCTTACTTAAATTACTTAAGTAAAGAATGTCCTAATGAGCAATCTAAGACGCATCATATAGAAAGGATATAAAGATTTTTTTAAGTGTGGAAGGATGGACAGAAGCGGTGGCCTTCTGTGATGAACCTGTGACCACTGATGAAGGACTAGAGGATGACCAACACTGCACTCTGCAGCAGCAGATGAGCTATCGTCTCTGACTATTCATCTACAAGGTGAACCAGCAAGGTAGGAGTGTCTATTCGAGTGGACAGTGAGTGGACACAGTGTTTGAACACTCCAGCAGACTCTGATCCAGCACAATAACACACCACCACCACATCCTTGTCACCACAGTGCTGAGAATGATCCACAACCCACATAATACCTCCTTTGTGGTGGTCCTGTGGGGGTCTTGACCATTAAAGAACAGGGTAACAAAGTACACAGAGAAACAGATGGACTACAGTCTGTAAAGGTAGAACTACACAGTGCTCCTGTATAGATATAAGTGGAGCTGATAAAATGGACAGGGAGTGTAGATATAAGGAAGTGGTTTTGGCCGACGGTGTCACAGCGCGGTTGGGGGTGTGGACTCAAGCGCAGGGCA
This sequence comes from Prochilodus magdalenae, assembly GCA_024036415.1. Classification (NCBI taxonomy): domain Eukaryota; kingdom Metazoa; phylum Chordata; class Actinopteri; order Characiformes; family Prochilodontidae; genus Prochilodus; species Prochilodus magdalenae. The sequence continues at coordinate 184,584 of JAMWET010004099.1, read as the reverse complement.
GAAATCAGTTTACGGCGATGTAAATGTTAAATTGCAAGCAAACGGACTTCCTGGATGTGGAAGCACGGGAAACTATGTGCGAAGTGTTTTCGGGGACGTGTTATGGAGTTTTGGTTTAGGCAGGGATCGAATCCCCGACCTTTGGAGTGAAAACCCCACGTGCTACCACTGCGCTATGCGGTAGTACACATGAGGTAAGTCAGGAGGGGTTTGTGAGGGAGAGGGAGAAATGGCGGGAAAAAACAAACAAAGGAGACGCCAGGATTGCGTTCTCAAACAAAAGGAGAAGTTGATAAAAATCATAAATAAACAGAAGAGGGTTTAACAGTAAGAGGACTTGTGTATCTTTGCATGGAGAGTGACCCCGCTCTCTACATTTGTTGCTTTTCTCTTTTCCTTTTCTTTTGCTTAGCTTTCTCTTTTCTTTTTTTTCTTTAGCTTAGCTTTCTCCTTTCTTTTCTTTAGCTTAGCTTTCTCTTTTCTTTTCTTTTTTCTTTTGCTTAGCTCTCTCGTGTACTGTACCAGCTACCCCTCTACAAAGGTGCAGCGGAGGTGTTTGTGTGGTGGGGGCTTATATGGCTGCCGCCTCAGGTGCCGCTCGTTGGCGCTCAGTTGGGGGTTTGGATCAGTTCCGCCAGAACGGCGCCGCCGCGGCCGCCCTCTGCTGGCTGCCGGCGGTACAGCCCGGACCCTTACAGATGGGTGTAAATATTTAGGTCCCATTTAGAGGGAGGCACCAACTCATGAGCTCATTTAAGACAACATCAGCAAGTAAATCGGCTAATTACATTATTTTGTACTAGCTGAAAGTAAGGTTGGTGTGTGTATCAGTTCCCAGCCCTGGTCCTGATGCCCACCTGCCTTTCACATTTTAGGGTTTGCCCATTTCCTAACACACCTGATCCAACAATCCCCTAATAAACAAGCCCTTCCTGAATTTAAGTCTAGGCTGGAGCAAGGCTGGAGGTCCTCCATGGTTGGTGGTCCTCCAGAATTGGGAACCACTGGAATTTTGTTCTTTTACAGGGTCTTTCATTAGACTGTCACATAAAGGTCACTTTATGTCAGTAAATATATGACTGTTAAAGTTTTCCCCCTTTAGAACTGTATGCCCGGGTATTTCAGAGTTTTAGAGTGCAGTGGGTTTATCATCTTGTTGCTTGAACGTGAGTAGAAAAACTTTCTGAACTGAAACTAAAAAAGGCTGAAACATGATTTAGAGTACAGGTAGTCGAAAAGTCCCTCTCTCTGACATGAACACGCTCCACAGCAAACTTTACTTTTCGCACAGTGCCTGTAAGGTAAATAGAAAGACTGTGTAGATGTACTCTGACTGCAGGGTGCAATTACATCTGCCATAGAGCAAAGGCATCTCCATGTCACTCTGGCCCCGAAGTACAGGATAAACAACAACAAACATTTATTAAAGGCCTTAAGGCTGCCGGCTCTTCTCTCCACACAGAGGGCTTTTGGACTGCATCAAAGGAGAGTTTCATCCCCTGATTCAGCCCGCAGAACAGGGGCGTAAATAAATAGAATTCCAGTTCTGGTGTCTTTTGTGACCTTTGGCTAACAGAAAGTGTAGTGATTGTCAAAGTCACAAGCAAGACAGCTGAGTGTGATATGGATAAGCGTGTGGGTCTAAGATACAGTGCAGATTAGAACAAACCAAACTTTTAAAAATCAACCTTCTTTAAAGGGTCTTGGCACAGACCCACAAACAAAAACTGGCACATTATGTGGAGGTTCTTTTAAACAGGTTCTCATTTGCAAAGTAGCCTCATAGTCTACACTGTGCGATGTATGCTGTCTGTTGTGCGATGTATGCTGTCTGCTTATGTAACGGTGTTATTTGTGTTTTTATTATTTTTCACTTAAAATCTTCAGATTTTTGTTTTTTGTCGCTTAAATTTTGATTTCAGTAATAGTAATTATTAAAATATATTTATTTTCTGTTTTTTTTATAAAATAAGTTTTGTTTTCCTATACGTTTTTCCTATTGGGGGCGGGGCTTCCGCTTGGTCCGTTGCATCAGACTTGCCCTTTCCAGTCTGTAGCGAGTGCTGCTGGAAAGAGGCTAGTTGAATTTAAGCTCCGTTTTTAGAGGCCAGTTTATCCTTGTATATATGGTGTAAAAAGTTGTAAATATGATGTAATATAGAGCGAGATGTTTAGAGCTGAATGAACTGCATGATTTGTTGTTTTATTTTTTGGGGATTACCTGTGTAAAACCGTGAGAAGATAGCATGCTATAGCTCCCGGTAATGTGCTAGGCTAACCCCCTCCTCCCCACCTTCTGGGGTTTTCTTGTTGTACAGAGACCATGACGGGCAGACACGAGGCCGATGCCTCATATTCTCATTGTTTGTTTTTTTGCACATCCAGATTGCCACCAATAAATGAATCTTCCCCTGTGGTACCATATCGAGGCTCCCGTTCTTCATTCGTACAACACAACGCAGAGTACTGGTAACCGGGTGCCAAATTGCGCCTGCGCGAAGTAGACCGGTTACAATTAAACGTCATAGCATGTTAAATTTCCATGCACCTTATTATCAATCCCTACCTGTTTATAAATATCTATGCACTTTACAATCATACCTCTGCTCAGAACTGAGTCTTATTTATTGTATTTATTGTCTCTCACGTTGCACTTTCTGCAGTCTGTCCTCTATTGTTTTATGTTCTCGTTTTGTTCCATGTGGCACCTTTGTTCTGGAAAAAACGTAATTTAATTTCACTGTGTACTTGTACAGAGCTGTAATGACAACAAAAGCCACTTGACTTGACTAGTCAAATGAGAGTTGCACTGATTGTTACACCAAATGTCAGATTACAGAAGTAGACTATCTCAGCATGGAGTTGTAGAGGTTCCTAATGGTGTCCTGTGATAATCCATCCCATGCAGTTTGAATATTCTTAATAAGTACAGTGTGGTAGGAGTGGAAGTGAAGTGACACCAGGCCTTCTGGACGTGTGACACATGACAACAAACTGTTCATCTTGGAGCTGAACCCGGTGCCTACACACACAGCCTCATTGATCGTCACCACCAAGACAAAAGCCTGACTCATCACTGATGTCCCACTGCCAATCTAAGTCTCTCAATGACAGGCTGGCATCAGCAGCTTTTGGTGACATTGACGTGGTGTTAAGGGCAGTTGTAATGGCCTGCATGTATGTAGTCCATATTCCAAAGGTGCTGGCACTAACAAGATGACTTATGGAGGACATCACTGTTTGTTGGATGTCCGCAATCATAAGCCTACAGCCTGTCCAAGCTTACATCACATGCAACCATTGCACTGAGCTGGCTAATCAAAGACATCAGTTACTAGCACTGACCAACACACGAGATTAAACCTGCATCTGCGTGGCTTTGTTGGGTCAGGCTGCTTTATTAAGTCTAAAGTCTGCTTATTTAAATATTCCATTCCACCTTAAATGGTGCTGCGGGTACATTCTGGTGGGTGCACATCATTTAAGGTGGAAAGAGACTTTGAAAGAGAGAGGCCGCCTTCAGCCTTTTCCTCATTATCCTGGCTGTTAAGATCTGCCACAAGCTGTGCACAGCATCAGATCCTCAAATCTTTTGAAAGTTATGCCAAAAGAAAAAGGACAGGAGGGCACAGCACCATGCCTGACCTGAACAAGCCTTATAAAACTCGCTCTCAGTAAAGTGACAGCTGCAGAAGTGAACTCCGGCATTTACTCTTAAATTAGGATTACCTACGCTTCAGATAGACTGGATCCATTTTGAGCTTAACACAGGCTTGGTCAGAACTGGACTAATTCCCTGGTATGGCTGTAATTGTTTGGAGTTGGCACTGAGGAACACAGCAAAACACCTTAAAGCTGCACCATGCTATTAGTTTTGATTCGACCGGAAATCAAATTACCTGCTGCAAGTGTTCAGGCTGTGCCGCCTGCAGCCAGCAGAGGGCGGCAGGAGCGGTGCCGTTCTGGGGGGACTACAGCCCGGAACTCTAACCCCCAGAATGCCCTGGGCTGATCAAGCCAACAAGCTGCACCTGAGGGGTCGGCCATATAAGCCCCCATCAAACAACAGTCTCTGCTGCACCTTTGTAGAGGGGTAGCTGGTATGGTACAGACAAAGAGAAAAGAAAAGGGAAAAATAATAATAATAATAATAATAAATTTAAAAAAAGTGGGGAAGAGAGAGAAAGAAAAAAAAGAAAAATGAAAGTGCTTAAAAAATGATCTAAATACATAAATAGAGTAGAGAGTGTGGGTCACTCTGTGCAAGAGAAAAGGCGCAGAGACCCACAAAATCCCCTTTCTGTTAAACCCTCTCCTGTTTGTTTTTGACGCACGTTGTCCCCGGCGTCTCCTTTGTTTGTTTTTCCCGCCATTTCTCCCTTTCCCGCACAAACTCCTCCTGACTGGCCTCACATGTACTCCCGCCTAATTAGGGTAACGCCAAACTGTTCACCTGTAAAACTGATGGCAAGTTCGCCAGATGAGCACATCAGCAAGGTTGACGGAAGTCAGCTAACGTGTCAGAATTGACAGCTTGTGTTCTGCTCCAAGCGTGTTGTTGTCCAGTGACCGTGCAGTAGCTGCAGTTTAAAAACATGTGCTGATGCTCCCATGTCCCTGAGGAAGCCTAGCTATATAATGTCATGCCCACTGACAAAAACAGCCTGCTTAATACTTAGCTCTACAGAGATTGTAAAAATACAGAAATATTCATTGTAAAAATGTATTTTAGTTATACAAAACTCCAGCAATGTTATACATGAAACAAGAACCACAAATTAAATCGCTCTGTTGTTGGCTTCACTTCTCTTACCCCTGGCATGTGTTTCACTGGGTGCACTTCTTTCTTCTATTCCACAGTTAGCTGCCTAGCTGCATTGCTACTGGCTGTAAGTTCTAGTTAGCATGCACCCTACTGCTGAGTGTAATCCTATGACACCTCAGTAGATCTAACTTAAATCTAATCTGCTTTACTTTTACATTTTTTAGTATTTAATTTATATCTTTCTGTACTTTTTGTATATAGACCTTATTTGTTATTTGTATATTTTCCTGACACGTCTTCTTTCTCCTCTGTGCTGCTGTAACATTGCAAATTTCCCCACTGTGGGATCAATAAAGGATTCTTATCTTTTCAAGTTCAATATGAGACATACATACATACATACATACATACATACATACAGGGGTTGGACAATGAAACTGAAACACCTGGTTTTAGACCACAATCATTTATTAGTATGGTGTAGGGCCTCCTTTTGCGGCCAATACAGCGTCAGTTGGTCTTGGGAATGACATATACTGCGTCCTGCACAGTGGTCAGAGGGAGTTTAAGCCATTCTTCTTGCAGGATAGTGGCCAGGTCACTACGTGATGCTGGTGGAGGTTGGTCCTTCTTGGTGGTATGCTGACATTACCCTGGATACCGTGGCTCTTGATACATCACAAAGACTTGCTGTCTTGGTCACAGATGCGCCAGCAAGACGTGCACCAACACTCTGTCCTCTTTTGAACTCTGGTATGTCACCCATAATGTTGTGTGCATTGCAGTATTCTGAGCAGAACTGTGCTCTTACCTGCTAACTGAACCTTCACACTCTGCTCTTACTGGTGCAATGTGCAATTAATGAAGATTGGCCACCAGGCTGGTCCAATTTAGCCATGAGACCTCCCACACTAAAATGACAGGTGTTTCAGTTTCATTGTCCAACCCCTGTACATACATCTACTTAACATGGCTGTATGGAACTACTTGGCATATTAACATATTTTATTAAATCCAACATTTCATTTTTGGGTAGTACATGGAAATAACCCATACGACAAGTTAGAACTTACTCAAATCCCTTTAGTGTTACTGAGTAGAATTTAAGCATGTTTTGCTCAGTCTACAAAACTACTTAACAGCTGCTTGTAGGACCGGTTGACACACCATTGTAAGCAAATCCAACATCTCATTTTTTTAGAGTGAAGAAAGATCACTGTAGCATATGGGGCCTTTAAACAGATGAGCTGACCATCGCTAACAGTACTGAACACTGTAGTTACACTAGCAGTATCAACTGGAATAATCATCTAACCGCTGGCACATACTAAAAGAGGCTCAGAGCGTTCAGAGAAACAATATGCTAACCCCTTGTGTGTAGTAATGTTCTAATTCTCATTTATTTCAGTGGGTTATTCAGGTCATCGCTATAGCATCAGACTCCCTTCGCTTTACTGCTTGCTCTGAGATTTCAGTCTGCTGACCTGCATGTAAAATCCACTCAGCATTAAACTTCCATTAAATCTGAGCCATGCAGTATTTATCAGATTTACATATCATATATCGATGTAACTCCATAATATAGATCAAAACCAAGATGCATTTTAGGCCACATGCCCAACAAATATAAAACACAGCAGCATTCTGTATCACTGCATGCACCATGCCTTACTTCAGTCACTTATTCAATTATTCAGAAACAAAATGATGAAGCTTGGAGTTGGACTATCACTCGTAGCTCGGGCTCAGGGCCCTCACGTTCTCTGCTCGAGGGTCATTGTTATTTAAGCATTCACACATAAATATGCATTCATGAATATTAAAGTATAGGTCCCCTGAAGACAGGATGTCCTGCCAACACGTTTTAGCAGCACGGCCTTCATCCATGCATGACCAGTATGGCTTCCTTCCAGAATTACAGGATATTACCATTAATGTACTACAGAGCTGAGCATGCCCTTCAAAAACACAGCACAGCCTCAATACTTTAGATAACTGAAATCTCACTGACCACCTTCTTTACCATGGCAATACGACCTCCACTTCATATAGTGCAGTGTACATTCTGTGCTGTGCAGAAGTTAGAGACCACCCCTCACTTTTTTAATTTCCTGTAAATTTAAAAGGATTTGCAAACCAGTTTAGATCTCAGCATTACTAAATGTGTTTTGGCTGTATTTGGATAAGAGGCAGACATTGCACTTTTAAGACTGAACTGAAAGCAAAGCCCCTGTAAAGAACTCAGTATAACAGTATTCATTTTGTCCATTAAAGTGTTGAGTAACTTCCTCTTCAATATATTGTAGCATCGGTGTAGAGTAAGACACAGATACAGAATAACACATTCACATACCCTTAACTAAGAGGCAATGGCATTTAGACAACATTTAGTCCCCTGTGACTGAACATACCTAATACTGTGTAACACCTCCACAAGCACCAACAACAGCTGTGACTGGATTTGGCATGTACTGTACAGGTTTGGATGTAGGCCACATCAACGTTCAAACACTGTAGCATAAAAAAAAGAATTGTGTGGTTAAGCCAGATTTGGTGGATGCCGTCCCTGGCACAATTCTAAGGAGAGTTTCCTGTAGACTGGGATTTTAGCCACTGCTGGTAGACCTGTACACTTCCATACACCTGCAGATTCAGCTACTTCCTTCACACTGTGGTCTTTGGTGCACCCAAATACAGTCACTCCTTGTAGCCAGTCATTAACATCTACTTTGGAGACATGTCTTTTCACACATGGAAAGAGATGTTGACTGCACTGTACCACCTCTTCTCAGTCTATGAATCCTGTCACTCACACCCTGCAGGTATTTATAGCCCCATCATCTTCATACAGTGCTATCTGCAGGAGGCTGAATTTCCTACTACCTTAAACACACAAGGTGACTCATTTTTCTCTGGTGAGCTTATATGTTTATTTTTCCATGCTTAACTATTCTCCATCTACATGTAGCCAGGTGGTGAACTATGTACTAATACCTAGGGTGTGGCTGTACCTTTAAGAGTCTCTGTCTAACCTACTGGCGCGCTGCAAGAGAAAAGGGTGGGGCTTGGAGCAGGGACAGAGAAGCAATGCTGAAGCTAGCGATTTTTGGGATTCGCCATTGTCAATAAATATTCGTGCATCCAGAGACATCCTTGTAAAATATAAGAAGCTGTTTTCTCTAATATCACCTGATAACATGAGACCGTTGAACAAGGATGTGTAAATGGAGGTGAGCTTAGTAAAAAAGAGTAAAATCGTTCTGAGAATTGTAACTATAGTACAGTGTTAATGTTATTTCTCCATTCTGTGTTGAGTGCCACTACCAGTTACTGTACTGTGTTCTGACTGATTTTGTGTACACTGTGTATTTTCTTTTATTTTTTTTTTACTATTTTGAGTAGAACTGCATCCAGCAATTGGAGTCTACCAAAAGTTATTCTCCTGTGGCATAAGTGCTACTTTTGAGGCTAATTGTAAGTGGCCAGTGACTTATTGCTGCTCATTTAACATACATTTTCTATATAACATCTCATAAAATCTCTAGAAAGGGATCTATCGGAATAAAATACCCGAAAAAGTATTGTCATTTGGTGTGCGTCTTTTTCCCCAGTGACATACATATCTCACATCCGTCATATCATCGCTGTCCAATGAAAAACATGTATCTCCATTTTTGTTGATTTTTACTTTTATGCCTCATTTGATCACATGACCTGCTGTTTACACTGTGTGGGAATTTCATGAAGAATGGACCGACAGAAATGGCCCCAAACTGCTTGGGAAGACGTCTGGTTCCATTGACTTCCATTGAAATTAAATGAGGTTTTTGGCCTCTCCTGTAAAGTTGCCATTTTGGGGATACCTGTTTTTCTCAGGACAGTAAACGATCTGAACGATATTCAGATGTCAAAACATGACAAGCATAACAAACATTAAAGATGGCTTATCATTTTACAAAACTAGAATGCAAAGTATCATCAGATCCAAACCGTAATAAACAGCTCCTGCATAAACATAAACATAAACAGCAGATCGTTTTTACTTTGGCATGACGTTTTTATTTTGCATTGAATTCACAACTTATTTACATTTTTCATTTCATGTTTGTAGCAAAGGAGAGATCTAAAGATTAAAGCTGGTGAATTATAAATATTAGAAATGCCATGACTGTTTACACACTATAGCATGCTGTACTGTATTTACCTGTGTGAAATCATGTTTCAGCATATTATTCTGAGCTTCAGTCTGGATTTTCCTCTCTGGTAGATGTTTACAGAGCCGGCAGAGACAGAATGGAAAGGTCACAGTGGTACAGGTATGCGCATCATACATGCTGAGCAGGGACCATTTTTCAGAGCTAATGCATGATTCGCGCTGAAAAGTAATTCCTTCACAGAACCTGCCTTACATTATTTTCCACCCTAATTGACCCACTTAAAGCTGGCAAATGATTTTCATTCCAAAATTTCCACTTCAAGAGTTCTGTCATTAGCATTCCTTATGAGTCTAATAGAAAAAGCCTCAGAGCACTAATTACACTAGGTTGCCTTCCTCTGTTCCCTGGGCTCTCTTCACACACTCAAAAGGCCAAGACCGACCCTTGGACACAGCTCTGGTTTTGATAAGGGTTGATCAGTGTGTCTAAGATTCTCAGTCAGATGTTTTTGTTCCCTGAGGTTTTGCTGTTGTGGCAGCACATAGTTCATTTTAAATAAACAGGGCCCTGTTTAGTCATTTGTGAAATACTGTAAATATGCATACCACACTAGTGACTGTTGACCACACTAGTGACCACCAGAGGCTTCTGGTTATCATTTAAACTGCTTACTGGAAGAACAGATTAACCCAGGTAGAAGTATATTTTAAAATATCGAAGAGTTGACGATCAATCATTACAATTGATTGGTGGTCTGTACAGCCCTGTACTGACAAAGCTGGACTGAATTGATTTGCATCGCTAAATTGTTAATGATTTTAGAAGGGTTAAAGGTAACTTACACTGGCCAAAGTGTCATACAGAGCTTAGATTAGACTGGATTCAACATATTTCAATATTTTTCCCGTAATAAAACCAATGTCATCACCGCTTATCCCTCGCAAATGCGCCTCCACTCCTGTGACTCTTCCTTCCTCAATAATGCTGAGCAAAACCACTCGGCTGTGACATGGAGTTATTAGCTACACATTCATTAGAAGCAGTTTTGGGAAGCCCACAGATGACAGAACGTTTGACGCTTCAGAGCCTCATTAACACGCTCATTAGTCGTATGATCCTGCATTATGGAGGAAGCTCTCACTGGGTTGCTGGTCTCTAGCACCTTTATTTCTTCTTTGAGTTCAGGGAATTATCCCCCCACCCCCCCCACTGTCATTACTCTTCATTCATCTGCTTCGTCTTCTCCAAATGTAACAGCACATGGTACGATTACCGTAATGTACAGCCTCTTGTGTCTGCTTGCTGTGTTTGACTCTGAACAACAAAAAAAAATACTAAATCTTATAGTTCAAATTCCCAAGGGGCCAGTGGGGCTGGGGGGTAGTTGGTGGCAGCTTTAGAGAAACAAAGTCTGACGTGTAGGGGTTGTAGATACTGATAGGCTAGTCTTTTCATCATTCCATCTTCCACATGTGCTGCCAACAATGTCCCACCCCCGCCAGCAGGGGAATACCAACTCAGGAAACACCTGAATCTGGACATTTTATATACAATATGGCTTTTGTTCAGTCTGCAAGCAAATCAGATTTGTTTCTCAATCAGATCTTTTGACACGACCATCCTGCACTGTTATTTGCATGATCAGATCAGATGTATGTCCCGACATCACCAACCTACTTGGTTATGTTACTGTGGTAAAGACAGGCGTCAGTAACTATGTAGAGACAGGGGAGACGGAGAGACATTAGAGATTATGGTGGATCATTTCACCGACAGTCACTCGGCCAAGTCACAGTTCAAACTGTTTGGCTCTTCTTGAATACAATCATTTCCATCACTCTGGATTTGACAGCATAGTGTCCTAGTGATGCAAACACACTATGAAATCTGGTTTGAGTGGCCAGAGCATCCAGACCATGAGATGTATGCATAAAAATCTGAATCTGGAATTGCATTTAATACCACCTTCAATCAAAAAAATGATCATGTGAATTTGCAGTCTACACTTTCAAAAACAATCTGGATATCAAATTCCAAATTGATTCCAGTCTGATTATTAATCTGATTATCAACCTGGAAATTTTTGTTGTCCACACTATCAAAATCAACCTGGATATGTAAGAGGCTGAAAATCTCTGTTCAATTTATCTGTTGATATTAGCCTTAAGAAAAGAGCATCAAATCGCTAGCATATGAAGTGAATGTCTTTTCTAAATTCATAGAATGTATGTCAATATTGTGCTGCATCTTCATTTCTTTTGTTTGGTTCATTAAATGCACGTTGAGGAGAGAGTTCATGGTGTAAAACCTCTGTCCATATTTCTTACATTTTAGTGCATTTGCAGATAATCTGGATATGCAAAAAATCTGATTTGATGTGTGGGCTGGGAGTCTGAACATGCCTTTATGCTCTGATCTTAAAAAGTTGCAAAGTCTTGTTTGGTTGTTCTACCTGAGTGGTTTGTACTCTGTTGCCTTGCCTGGTTTTGGCCCTCTGAATTTCATATTGATTCCAATTCTTTTGGACTGGTTGCTGCTGGCTTAAATTTAATATGGTTAGCCTTCCGGGGCTCCTGGGCTCTTGTTTATCTCTGTTCTCCTGGAAAACAAACCTTTTGAATAAAAGTCCTTGTACAAAAGAAGCTAAAACAGCCCAACATGAACATTTCTTCTCTTTAAAAAACGTAAGTACTTAAAGCACGACATGCCGACATCACAAATTTGAGCTCTGAGCTCAGGCACCTGCAATCCTGAACGTTGTGGTGCTATACAGAATGGATTCCCAGGACGGCCTAGTGTTTTTGGACTGGTTGCTGCGGTCATATTTTTGATATTGGTTGGCCTTCGGGGGCTCCCAGGCTTCCTGGGCTCTTGTTCATCTCTGTTCCTGTCTGGCAACCAAGAAACTTGTATTAGACTCTGACCTTCTGTGAGGACTTGAGTTACACCATCATTCACGATAATATAGTACTACCCTTGTGTGATGTATTTCTAAGGTGGCAATATATTTCCCGCCAGAGCTTGTCTGATCCTGCCTTGTGGTTGCATGTAAAGGTAAGAAGGTGCTCTTTTTTAGGTAGCTGGGAAAGCTGGTAGGTATCACTTTGTTTTTATATAGCTCAGTGGTGAGCCACAATGTTAAGCTCTGAGTTCCATTTCAAAGCATTTCAGGACAACTCTTTGTTTGGGTGGGGAGCTGTGCCTTCCTGTGCTTGTACACACAAATGACCATGTCCTAACTAGTAAAGTGCATTTCCTGAAGATGCAGAGTGTTTGTGGAGCTTATGCTAGTTGCTAGTGGTTGCAGAGGAAGGAATACACAACACACAAATGAGTAAGAGCCAGTACGGCTGTTTGGATAGAGTCAAAAACAAATAGGACTCGGTGAGAAATGAGGGATGGGAGAAAAACGGATAAGTGTAGTCGTCATGAGTCAAACCATCATTGACGTAATGGACTTGATGATAAAATGGGTGGATCTGAATTTTTCGAAACTAAGTTGGATCAAAAAGCTGACACTAAACTCTCAACCAAGAAGAAGACAAAGAGGAAGCAGGAGGAGAAGGCGAAGGAGAACATGAATCGGATAAATCAGAGTCTCTAATAAGGGACTCTGAGTATGTGTGTTACACCAGAGCAAATCTAGGCCTGTCTGGCTGTGACCTGGAGGTGGGGCAATATTCCACGGGTAGGAATGTGCATTATGGAAAGGAACACATCCTTACAGTAGGTTTTTTTTTTTTTTTTTACACCAGCTGGTGTTCTGTTCACAGTAAAGAAGAAAGAACATATTGGTTGATAAATTCTAAAAATCCTGTATCGAGAACTCATGGCTCCGTGTCTCGCTGCCCATTCTGTCTAAATGGTCAGTGCACTTAGCAGCATTGCATTGTGATAGATGCAAAGCAAAACATCACTGCTTTTCCAAGACCTTCACTGTAACTGGGTTTAACTACAGTCTGCAGATGTGTAGAGCTTTGGAAGTGCTACAGCAAAATTCAAATATCACTGCTTTTGCTCAAGACACTGCTGCAGTATCTCACTGTAATAGCTGTTAGTGTGTTTATACCCACCGTATAGTACTCTAGTGTACTGCACTAAAATCCCAAAGTGTAGAGCTGAATGTGTTGGTGTAAATGGTAATGTGTTAGCTACAGCTTCTTGTAGGTAACTCAGGTGTATTCAAATATGTTGGTGTACAGCAGTTTTTGTGTTAGTTGCTGTAAGTAGTTGGCTAGGTACAGTAACTCAGTAGGTGTAATGTGTTAGTGTCTGCAGTAACTCAGTAGGTGTAATGTGTTAGTGTGCTGTAAGTAGTGTGTTGGTGTACAGTAGCTCTGTAAGTGTAATGTGTTAGTGTACAGTAAGTAGCATGTTGGTGTTGGCATTTTTACATTTTGTCCTCTGTGTGCATATAAACATAACGCTAATGCTAACATGATACATTGCTTGCAGCCGTTCCGGGAATACATGCTATGTTGTGGTGTATGGGACCCTTAGGGCCATGAAGCAAACTATGCCCTTCATATGTACAAATTTGACCACCTTCAGGAAGCACTGGTTAACCTGTGCTTGCACGGTGCCATTATGAAGGTTTGCTTATGGATACATGTCCCTTCCTTTTTTTTTATTTTTTTTTTTATATTTTCCAAACCAATATTTGGGTGAACTCATTTAAATTATTTTTGGAGTAGATAATTCCCAGATGACATTTAGGCATGGGAGCGTTTGATTGGTTGAAAGGGAGGGGGCTATTTGGAGGCTCATGTCATGACGAAGATCTGTCAGGCACAGAGGAGTCAAGAACTAACATTAGCTTATGGCCGTCAGTCCATAAATACCTCAAGCCTGGGTGAACATTTAGTCTTGATCAGCAGTATCCTTTCATGTACAGCCTGCATGGCACAGCACGCATAACACACTTTTTGCCCATGCTAACGTGGCTTGTACCTGCAGATATCATGGCACCAAGAAAAGAGAAGGGCTTTGCCACCATTACCCAGCCTGTAGCCACCTTGATTTAATAATATATTACCTAATATCACCAACCTTTCCACAGCACTAAAAAAAAGTCAATATTGTCAGTTTACTATATAAGCCAGCATTAATTAGCAAACTAAACATGATTCTGTCATCTCTAGGCTAGCAGTTTATAGCGGGAGAAAATAGTGAAATGTCAAATAGTTGAATTTCAGTCTACAAATCCCATAAAAATCGCCAAAAAGTCACCATTAGTTTGTATGCACAGCAGCAAGCTAGAGAAGAGAGGTTCTAATAATGAACTAAAGTTAGTCCTAGGATGTCCACAAATATAACCTTTTGGATGCGTACAAAACAATATTTCATTCGGCCCTCTAAAATAAGTTAACCCCAAGTTTAATCATGTTTATATTTCTAATTTTCAATGTTTTGTTTTTTTATCCTGCTAGCAGTGGTCATACAACATCACAGTTCATTGACTTTGATTTTGCAGTGTATACAGCCCTGGGTCTAAGCTTAATTGTTGGATGTTGTGGGTAAGGGGTGGGCTGTTGTGTCCCCATTTATGTCGAGACCAACCCTATGCCCATGGAAGTCATGCCATGAGCACCACAGTTCTCTGCAAGGAAAGCAGCTAGCCTGGAGATTTGGATTTTACAGCAGATGAAGCAGCAGCAGCGAGTGTCCACGGGCCACAGATGCAAATTTTCTGGGCATCTTCGCTGCTTCCCTGCTGATTCCTGCCAAAGCTCTAGAGCCCAAAAAATAGCATTCGGGACAGCTTGGCAACTGCTCAGAGTTAGCGCTGACCACTCAATTGATTTGTTTGCTAAATTTAAGCAGAGTCAATCAGAGTCAATCCAGCTACAGTTGCCTCAGTTTTTATCATCGTTGAGTTTTGTTTTTTAATACATCAAACATTTAATATCCTGACGACAGTCATGAAAGGTTTGCACACATTGATTTTCACCTTGTCCAAGTGGGAGATAACTGAGTCCCTGGGGGAGTGGTACAGTGAGAACAATATAAGATCCAAAATAGAGCCCTGAGGTACTCCACTACAGATAAGGACAGCTAAGGATAAGGAGAAATGAACAGGATTAAAGTTCTATTATTAAGCTAGGAGGTAAACCACTATAGGGCAGTTCCCCAGATACCAACACTACACTTCAGATGGTCAAAAGGATGATATGAAGTCTAAAATGATTAATAGAGTGGCAGAGTTTCCAGAGACCACAGTTAACGGTATGTCATTAGTCACTTTAAGAAGGATGGGGTTGTTGTTGTTGTGATTGCTCTTAAAACCGACTGAATTTTGTCCATTATATTGTTTTCATCTAAAAACAAGCAAATAATCCTTTGTTAGAAAAAAAAGCCATATAAGCTCAAAGAACAAAAATGAGCCACCTTTTGTGTTTAAGAGGTAGTTACTTTAGGCTCCTGCAGATGGCGGTACACAAGGACGATGGGGCTATAAACTTGTGGGGTGTGAGTGATGGGATTCATAGATTGAGAAGAGGTGGTGCAGTGCAGGGAATGTCTCGTTCCATGTGTGGAAAATGGCTCAAAAGCAGATGTTAATGATTGGCTATAAGGAGTGACTGTTTGGGCTTGACCAAAGACCATAGTGTGAGGGAAGAAGCTGAATCTGCAGGTGTATAGAAGCTAACAGTCATACGGGTCTACCAGCAGTGGCTAAAATCCCAGTCCACAGGGAATTCACCTCAGAATTCGGCCAGGGAAGGCATCCACCAAATCTGACCCAACTGAGCAATTCATTGATGCCTGAATGGCTGAACGTTGATGTGGCCTACATCCAGAAACTTGTACAGTACATGCCAAATCCAATCATATTAAACAAATATTAAAAGCTTCATAGAGAGTATGTGTCATTTAAAGACAGAGCTTAGCTGCCTTTATTAGCATTATTACAATTAGCAGCCCATTTTAAAATAACTGTTCAGCGGTTCTTATATCAGCATGCTGCGTGCGTTTCAGCCGCTTGCAAAAGCCGTAAAGTTTGGGGGAAGACATGTAGAAGGACGACGGAACCAGTTCCAGTGGCAGTGCAGCCTGCTGTGCTGTGCCCTAACTCTGAAAGAGCATGGAAATCTGCAGTAGTTAAAAACTGTGCCAGTTCCTAAAAGTCTCAGTATCCCGACTGATTCTCAGAGGCTTGTCAGATCACAGTCCCTCTTTGCCTCACAAACAGATTGCCTTTTATTGGCTTAGCTTTAATTTCAGCCGCCAAATTTTAGGGATGTCGGCAATTCTTTTCTTTGATCTTACAGAGGATCCGGTGCTTTGACAAATCCAGGACTGTTTATTTATTAATCCTGCATCCCCCCCCCCACGCCACCCCACCCTTCTCCACCTTTCTCCCATCTACCAACAAAGTGAAAAAGGCCACTGTGCATTATTCTGCAATGCGAGAAATGAAATGATAGGCCGGCTGTAGCACAGTCATGAATATTTCCCAACACGTCTCCTGAAGAACCGCTCTTTCATCATCATTACATTGTGGAACTTATTTATTTTGAACCTGTTACTATTATTTTAAATTTAAATCCAGGTGCTTATGTTTAGAGAAAGTCTATTTTAAAGTGGACTAAGGCAGATACCTGAAAAAAAACAAGTGCATACAACCTACAGGATTGTCCCATTTTCTAGGAGTAAGATTTCAACCGCCACCCCTTTAGGTCAGCTTCAAGGAGGAGTGCTACACTCCAAAGGAAGGGCTAGGAGTAAAAATAAGAAATGGCATTGAGCCTTAGTGTGTAGGTTTGACATGAGATGTCAAGTTTCAGACACGGCCACGCGTGTGACATAAGGATGGACCTTATCGCTGTACTTGACTCACTCACCACAATGGCAGACTTTCAGTGAGCAGTGATGCGCTCCATGAGCCACGCCGTAAGTGCCAGTACCAGGCGGCTGCACAAAGCAGGTCTACATGCACAGAGACTGTTATGACCACTGCCCTTAACACCACATCAACCTAGCCAGAGAGGTTGTCTTCAGTGACTAGTCCCAGTTTTGTCTTGGTGGAGATGACCCACAAATAGTTTGTGGAGGCACCATGGTCAACATCAAGATGAATGGTCTATTGCCATGCGTCACACATCCAGAAGGCCTGGTGTCACTCCACCTCCACCCCTACTACAACATCTGCAGGAACTGTGGGGGAATATTCAAGCTGCATGGGATGGATTATCACAGGACACCATTAGGAACCTCTACAACTCCATACTAAAGCATTTGGCATGGTGCGTTAGCAAAGGTACGGCCCAACCCCATGCTAAGAGACACTGGTTCTACATGTGTAGCTCAGTGAATATTGTCCCTATCAGTCTAAATTTACCATCATTTAACCTGGTAACCTTTATCTTCCTTCCCGATAGCACTGCAATCCCACACTTCCCTCTGGGTGCAGGTGTGTTTTTGACGGTTGTGTGTATGCCTGAAAGGGTGAGTTTCAGCCTCTGTCCTATATGATCCCATCCTTGCATCCTTTTTTCTTAAAATGCAAACTTGATTTCGCTCTGCCGCCTATTCTCAAGAGCTTCGTGAGCTGAATTATATGCATTAACAGAAAGCACCACTACGCTATGTGGAAAAATGCTCTCCAAAGGCCTGAAAAAATACAAATCATTTCCATAACAGCCAATTTGCTATATTGCGTAATTCATGGTATGCACATTACCTAAGATACCGAAGCATGAGAACCCCCAGTGCTGTTTATTTATGAGAATAGCATGACTTTAATAAAGATTGATCAAGCAGATTGTTTCTGAGTCTGTTTAATTATTCACTGTGCTCTGCTGATGATAGAGATCCGGATTGCATGTCATCCAAGATCAAATCCTGATGATTAAGAAAGCCTTTTTAATCTCGTCAGTAGCTGACATGCAAACCCATGGACGCTGTCAGTAAGACTGATCGGCCACGAGGTTTATTAGTCCGACATTCTTAAACGTTATCAATGCTCAGAAAGACCTATCACTGTCACAGGCAGCCGTCCACTGCTGGGCATCATATACATCTTCTGACAGGTGGCCAGCAGCAGTCACAGAGATACGCATGCTAATGACAGAAACACAAGCAGAGCGCTCTGCTTCTCCTCCTGATCACATACTGGCTTCTATTAGCACACTCTGCATGCTGGTGTAGTGGAAAAGCAAAGACTTGCACTAATTCTCAGAACAAAGAGAAGACTGGACTCCAGCCAACATCTTGTTCATTAAACCTGACTCTGAAATGAATATCTTTACCTGCATCCTGTGTATACCTTGAGTTCTATCGTTTGTCACTCTCTAAGGTGCTGTAGAAAGCAGTTATGAATCATTTTACATTGTTCTATGATCTATATAGAATGCATGTGCTTGTAGTCAGGACAGGCTGTTTAAGTATTCAGTTAGCTTTACAAACATTAGTTACTTGGCAACTTGCTAGCACATAACGTTACCTAAACTAGCTATACTGACTTTCAATCTGGACATTAACACAAAGTAAATTCAAGTTTTTACTTCCTATTAATAAAAGTTTAAGATGATCTGCATAAAATCACACAGCATGGCTGCTACTTACAGGCTGCTCTTGGGGTTGTGGTGATAATAAAGATGGAACCGCTCCTCTCTTTAACCTCTTCAGTGTTAAATGCTAAGGAAAGCCGCTTCATTTTGTCCAAAGTCTGAATGTGCACACTAACGACTCTGAATAGAAGTTGTCATATCCCATTTCACCAGTGTGGTTGCTGACAGTGTGCATCCCTTTATGACCACTGTGTACGCATCTTCTGATGGCTACTTCCAGCAGGTAACATGTCGTGTCACAACGGCACAAATATCATATATACACACACACACACACACACACACACACACACACACCAAACTGGTTTCTTGAGTACAACAATGGGTTAACTAAAGTCAAGTGAGTATCCACAGTCGCCAGATCCCAGACCAATAGAGCATCTCTTCAGATGCGTTGGAACGTGAAATCTGCATGATGTGATAATGCCTGTATGTACCAGAATCTTTGAGGCATATTTCCAGCACCTTGTTGAATCTATGCCATAAAAAAGGCTAGCCAGCAAGGTGGATCTAATGAGGTGGCCGGTGAGTGATCAGGGCCTGGACCATAATTAACTAAACCATGCATTTCCATCTCCACATTAAAAGGCCTGCAGGGGAATGTCATGTCATCACTTATCAGAGTCCTTACTGTGTGGTTTTAGTATTTACGACAAGATCTTGAGGTCCTGATACAAATCATCCTCACCCCATCATGTACTGTTAAAGACTACAGCTACTATTTGACTATGTGGGCTTTGTTTAGTCAGTTCTTGTCCTGGAGGGCAGGTGCCTAGCACAGCTTGGCTATTTCCCTCCTCAAACATACCCACTGAACCTTGCCATACGAGTTGGATCTGATGTGTTCAAGTAGAGATGTCCCTAAACTATAGACACTGCCCCTTTACAAATGAAGCTGACGCTTCAGCGGTGGACATTGTTTAGTGACAGGTAGCAGTGTTCAGATTCCCAGTTAAGCTGTGATACACTCACATGAGCACAACACACAAAACCAAGCCACAATCAGTGTTACTGCTATGCTGGGAGTAGTCCACCACCAGGCCTGGGAACTAATTTCAGCCCTGGATTTTTGTCTAGACGAGTCTCTCAGCGGCCCACACATTGCAACCCACCAGGAATTGTCTTTGACACTTCACCATCAGTCACTGGTTCATCTCCCATACATTTCCCAGAGTGGTTTTCCGTTTAATCTGTCTTGTAGACATGCACTGCTTGCATCATAGCTCTGCTGGTGTGTGCATTAGGTGGCTGTGCCAGCATTTAAGGAAGCTGGAAAGCTCTGGAATGATGTTACAAAGAGCATTAAGTAGCTCAACTTAAAAATCACTGTATATGCATGCATTACAAACATTTACTTGGCAACTTGCTAGCAGGTAACGTTAGTAGCTAGCTATACTGACTTTCCATCTGGACATTAACACAAAGTAAATTCAAGTTTTTACTTCCTATTAAAAGTTAAAGTTTAAGATGATCTGCATAAAGTCACACAGCATGGCTGCTACTTACAGGCTGATATTGGGGTTGTGATGCTAATAAAGATGGTACCACTCCTCTCTTTAACCTCTTCAGTGCTAAATGCTAGGGACAGCTGCTTCATACTGTCCAACGTTTGAGTCCGAAATCCGAATGTGCACACTAACTAATGACTCTGAATAAAAGTTGTCAAGGATCTTGCTAGCGATGTGGGTGAAGTAGTCATATCCCTATTCACCAGTGTTGTTGCTAACCATGTCAGGTTTCCAGAGTGTTTTTCGGTTTAATCTGTCTTGTAGACATGCGCCGCTTGCATCACAGCTCTGCTGGTGTGTGCATTAGGAGGCTGCACCCCCATTTAAGGAACGCTGGAAAGCTCTGGAATGATATTACAAAGAACCTAAATAACTCAATTTAAAAATCACTGTATGTACATGCAGGGGTTGGCGAATGCGGCCTTGCCTTAAAGCGGTCGTAAATAACCCGAGTTTTCTCTTTCTTCTGAAGAATGCATTCAAAGTTCAAAAGCCACTCAGACATCTTCAGAGCATAAAGCCTTTGCAGAACAAGTACACACCAATGCTGGCTTTTATGCCCTGTGGAGTTTTAAGTACTTTCTGGATTTGTTGTCAAGCACACTCAAGGGAAGAAAGAGAAATCCTTCACTTGAGTTCATGTATTGCTCTATTAGTATCCACAAGGTTTGGAAGGCCATCCCCTTTCTCTGCTGTACTTTGATAAACATGATTGAGCCGTAAAGGTTCCACGCGGCTGTTTGCATGAACTAAAACACTGTCCCGCTATCCTATCATCTCTTTCCGTGCAGTCAGTCTGCAGTAGGGAGCCTATTTCCAATTCTCCTCTAAACGACAAGGCAAATGAGGCTCCATGATGGTGAGTGACAGTGTCATCTCCTGAACTGTCCTCTAGGCCTGGGAGCACACAGCCCTGAAAATGCAGCCCCTGCATTAGCATTAGCTCTCTCTATCTGACACATGGGCGGACTCGCTGCACACCTGCTACAGACAGGTCTTTAATGATCCAGCTGCCAGCTCCCGGCTGGCGCTTTTTTCCGTTCCACTTTCTTCCCAGGAGACTGCCAGGAGTGTATATCCAGTTGTATTTTGCCTCAAAATTGGAAAATGCTCAATGTGCTTGACTGCACTTGTGATGTATGATTAATATTGATATAGGGGATATTTAAGCTGTCGTAAGTTAAACAGGCGGTCTGGCTGAGTAAAATAGCTGTTACAGCGCCATTAATAGAGCGGTAGAGCTGTTCAGGTTAAAATACACTTTGATTGCCTGAAAACTTTACATTTGTAGGGATAGGCATTCACGAAAAAGGCATATAGACACTATCAGGCTATCAGGACAGAGTACAGTGAGCACATCTACTCACTTATCTTCTAAACCGCTTTGTCCCTCTGAGTTGCGGGGGCAGGTGGCGGGGGTATAGTGGTACGGGGGAGGACAGACAAACGAACATTCACCCATAAACTCAAACCTAGAGGGGCAATTTGGCATCACTATGTAACCTGGCTGCACATCCTTATGAGGAAACCACAGCACCCAGAGTACACCCACACAGATGCAGAGAGAAACTCCACACAGAAAGGAATTTTGGACACCCAGCCAGGAATCAAATCAAATCATGACCCTTCTTGCTGTGAGTACCTGCTGCACCAGTGTTGATCATTAAAGTATCCATGTCCTGAGACCACCCTTCATCTATGTAATTTCCATAAAAGGTCAGCTCTCTGTGCGTTGGTGGACAGCAATGAAAGCTGAGAATCACAGGAGGAGAGAGAAACTAAAGGAGAGCAATGCAAGAAAAGAGAACTGTCACTTAATCAAAATATTAAGGAGTCTTAGAAGTTGGTTGTTCCAGCAGGTCCACTCAACAGAAACTGCCACTGAGAACCTCCAGGCCGCAAGATCAGCCAAACTGGCATCTGTTCTGATTATTGAACTCTCAAGGCCTTACAAAACCATACTGTCAATGTGGAATCGCTAGCTCTTCATGGAAGTGGTTTGAGTCCTCTCTCTCGAGGGGCCTCTCTTATCAGGTAACATCAAGAGGGTCAATATTCGCTTAATGCAGGCTGTCCACCGGTGTCCCACAAGGCTCTGTGCTCATTCTCTTGAAGACGTAATATCTTCTCATGGCTTCTACTCCCACGGGTGTGCTCATGAGATCCACCTAACTCTTTCCACATTGGAAAACTTTGGTTTCCAGTCGCATCTCGGCAGGTCTGACTGACAACTCTTCATGGATGGCAGCTCACCAACTAAAGCTCAGTCCTGTCAAGCCTCATCCCTAGAACTAGGCCTTCTCCATGATCTTGCCATTGACTATCATTGTTGATTCATATTGTGAATCTGACTCTGTCACCAGGTAGGGAATCCAGACACTTCTGGTTGGTCTTATGCTCTTGCAGCTGATCCAGAATGCAGCAGTACTTCTTCAGCAGTTCTCAGTCTTCCTAAGTTCTCTCATGTCATTCTACCTCTGTATTCCCATCACTGGATTTCAACAGCCCCTCATCTCAGATTTAAAACCTGATGCCAGCCAAACCTGGACCAACCTCTCCATACCTTATAGCAATGGTCAAAACTCCTTGCTGCTTTTAAGACCAGCATTAAGATTCTTCTCTGTTCGGCACCCAAGTGGTGGAATGAACAGCAGACTCTATCGCGGTCTTCAAACTGAGAACCCACCTCTCCGTGAGGCACTTAAGTGAGCACTAATCTAAGTACTTATTGGAAAGCTTTGTATTGCACTAATGCTATGTGCAATTCTGTGTCTTTCTTTCTAGGTATTAGCGCTGGCCTTTGTTTCTGCCTGTGTCTGAGCTTAAGGGTAATTGTAATAGCTAGGATTCTCTCTTTGAGTGAAAAACAAAACGCAGTGCCTGAATAAGAGCTTCGGCGATGTACCATCATTGTAAATGTAAATGCAAAACTGGAATCATTGTAAGTTACAAGGGAACGCCATCAGTTCTTTCAGAATTCATGCATATATAAATGCTCAGTGTGTCAACAAAGTAATTCAGAGAGGTTTCATGTAAAATGCTTTGTTTTAGAGAAACATAGCCAGGAAGAATTGTTTACAGTGGTGGTGATATAGACAAGACGTCCACATCTAAAAGCGCCCTTACAGAAAATAATTAGATTGAATGGTCAAAAATGCTGCCTGATGTGTGAGACACGGTTTTACAGGTAGGTTTAGGTCTGAATAATATTTTAATGTATTTATTTAAATCTATTCAAGGTAGAGGGATACCTGAATGGTGTTCTAAGGCAAAATAGGCTAACCCTAACCCTCAGAAGACACATGTAGGTTCACTTGGAGGTTAGGAATCCGATAAGCTTTTCTACTTTGACTTAGTTTATATCTATGAATACTACTACCCATCTTGTGATGTATGCTGCTGCTGCTTTATCTGCATTGGCTGGATGCCCACTGCAGGCCTCCATTTCTGACCAGGTTACCTACCATGGAGCTTCATGTCCTATGCTATGTGCATACTGACATATCCGATGATCCTACTATTCAATCAGACTTTTTTTCCTCTTTCCTTTATAAAATAATCAGACATTTCTTCCTCTGTCTCAAACACTGAAAGCTTCTCATATCACTAGCAGTAATTATTCTAGGTACTGTTAAAAACTGCTTACTGTTACACTTAGACAGGATAGGGAAGCAGGATGCAAGTGCAAGGATTTTAATAAACGGAACTGAACACAACCAAAGAAACTAGAAAGACTGAAAAGGGTAAAAAAACAGACCATCATCGAAACATAGAACTGACAGGGAGACAAAGACTGGTAGGAGGACAAACGCCATGCAAGAACAAAGGGGAGAATATGGAGTATAAAACAACAAGGGCTAACGAGAGACACCTGGGAGGGGGCGTAGCCAGAAACAGGTGAGGGGCCTGACAAGAGGGTGGAGACAGGAGGAGCAAAAGACCAAAACAAACAGAAGCACATGGAACAGAGTGACAGACAGCACATGGACATGACGAGACAAAAACAGGAAGCCAGATTAAACAGACAAACATGAACAGGACAGGGCAGGGTGTGATGCTTCCAGTGGTCACTGATTTCATTCAGACTTTCAGGTTTCTCACAGTCACTCGTATATGACTCTGGCAGTTATTCTGTATTTAATATTGCATATAAACACTTAATCTTTTCATACTGCTTTTGTGCTTGTTTTACTATCTCGTGTGGACCAGAGGAGGTTAGGTTCGCCTTCTGAGTCTTGGTTCCTCTCAAGGTTTCTTCCTCCTGCTCTGAGGAAGTTTCTCCTTGCCACTGTTGCATCACTGGGGTGTTGGACCTGGATTCTCTGTTAAGCTTTGTTGTCACACGAACTTGACTATACTATCTCAACTACTGACGTATAGAAATGTTGAAAAATCAGTGGGATCCCCCTTTTAAATCAACAGAAGCAACTATCAACAATAACCAACAGATTCTACTGCATGCCAGACAAAAGCTCTAACAGAGAACTGAGAAACAGGACTGGCAACTCTGAACTCTGCCTACCTCTATGCTGTGGATTAGAGCATGTGACCGAAGGGGGCTATGCACTGGAGCACCAGTGATGCGACATTAGTGAGCATGCATCTGTTTTAACATCACTGTGTGCAATTGCTGGGTGGCGCAAGATGTGTACTTTGTTTTATTGGAACTCGTTTATCAGTTATATATATGTAGATGTTTTTTCCGTGGATAATTTGTGCCAGTCCTCAGTGACCACATGACCACTGTTGGCTATTTTTGGGCTATTCTCAAGCTAACAAAAACAGTGAGGTGTTCAGAAGTCTCAGTGATGCTGCTCATACACACACGCCAGTGTAGCACATGCTCACATACCACTACCATGTTGTATCCCTGCTGTGCTGCAAATGGCACACCACCCAAATAATACTACATCAGCAGTGGTCCTGTGAAGGTGCCTTTCCGTTAATGGATGTGCTAGAGGGAGGCTGGTAAATTGTGCAGCAACAGATGGACTCCAGTCAGTAACTGCATTACCACCCAAATAATAACTGGTCAGTGGTGGTCCTATGGTGGTCTCTTTGCTGTATTTGCTTTCCTTAAGGCTGTGTACTGAAAGAACTCTCTGTGTGTTTATCCGGGAAAGTGCATCTAAGAAAATAAGGCTGTATAGTGCATTTTAATGGAATGATCATAAAAATATTATTTTCTATGTATCTACATTATGTCCAAACGATCCCAGATACGCAGGAACATTGTCTTGGCAGTGAGTGTGTTTTTGTCAGAGATGCATATAATTACAACGAATAGTTCTGAGGGTCTGTAACCCCTTGCCTGTACAATAATAAGCCCTATAAATTCCCACCTCTGTTGTCTATCTACCCTTACAACCTTTTTAAAAAACCTCACCATCACCCTCTTCTTCTTACTGTTGCTCAGGCCTATGTCAGTCCTGATGTCAGTATAGGGAGGTGAGGAAGTTCTGGCCTTCCAGAGCCAAGCAGAACCCTTACAGAACTCCAGTTCTCCATGTTCTCTGGTAAAGATGTTTGTTTTAACTGTCAGTGTTTCTCCTGTCTTTGGTTGTATGCCTGCATGTGTCTGGTTGCCATGTCTTTTTGTTATGGTGTTCTCCTTGTCTAATGTGGTCATAGGTTTGTAAAGCATCTTTGAACATGGGAAAGGTGCTATACATGTATATATGTTACCAATGGCCCTGGTGATTCACCTTCCTGCCACAGGAGGTTGCCCTCTCCTGAGTACTTAAGGACTCGTTGCCCGCACTCAGGTGCGACGCCTTGTTTGGTTTCCTTTCAATTCGAAGCGGTCTCTGTATTTTTTCTTACCTGGCTTTTGGACTTTGTTTCTGTCGTTCGGTTCTGGATTTGGATTCAACCCTGGTCTAGTGTGACAGTATATGTACTCCTCCTGACTACATTTCCCACCATGCACCATGTCATGATCTTATTCCCATATGCTCACAATCCACCAAATCATGAATCCCCTTTCTTACCTGTGCTTTGTTGGACTGTTGTTTCTGTCGTATACCCTTATGAAACGATTTTGTGTATGCCCCTTGTGCCAATATATTAAATTTGTTTGCATATATGGGATCATGTTTGTTATATAAAAATATATGCAATTTTGGATAATACAAAGGAAATTGCCGTTTTCACACTGAGTATAATATATATTTATATGTACTCCTCCATGACATATGTTCCACCATGCACTCCATGTCATTGATCTTATATATATTATACATATATCACATATCCACCAAATGCATTTAATCCCCTTATCTGCACCTCTTTCCCAGAGTATGCTAATTAGTTTTAAACCTTGTTGCTTATTAGACATGCAGTATATAGTCTGTATAGGTACACTCCTTTGTTTGTCTTCAGTCTTTACAAGGTATTGTCAACTTGTTTGTTTCTTCAGTTTATGGTCTTTGCTTGTCTGGTCTCTGCTGTTGTTTTCCCCTTTTGGTCCGATTGCTGGTTTGCATCGCTTCTTTTGGTTTTTGATTTTGGGTTGTCTCTCCCCTGTTATACTACAAATCTATTAGTGCTGGTGTTTCATTCCATTTCTGACCCTGGACAATAAGTCTGATACAGCTTTTAGATCTGTAAGCATCCACTAAGTCCTTCTGGCATCATGATATCGGCCATTATGTAGGAGAGTATATCTATTTTGTGAACTTTAACCTGAGTGCTAAAAAGTAGGGTACTGAACTGGAGGAGGTGCTTCCCAAACTCCAGAGCTCAAGAATAAGCCCTAAAGACAAGCCTGGCCAACCTCAATTAATGCCGATAGAGTACTTAATGAAACTGCTCTCATATTAATAAATAAACGGTTTAAAGTCTGCAACTAGTATAAAATCCACCACTACATCAAAAGCTTTAGAGATATCCTTTCACTTTCAGATGATCTAAAAAAGCCATTCCCATCCATAAGGGCCTTCACAGCAAAAACTCATGGCGTGGTGTTAAAATAGTAAGCCGGGTTTGGCTTAAAAGCGATTAAAGTGGTTCTGAACGCTGTGGCAATGGAATAATGCATAATGCAGGGCTCGGGAGTGGACAGCCCTCTATGGCTGAATAAGTAAGAAGTGAGGGTGAAATACTTTAAAAGCCATTTACTCCTCACCGCTCATTTCCGTGGCTCAGAAGAGATTGCACTTGGTCATCTATACAGAGAGATATGTCAGTGCAGAGACAAAGCGCAAGTGAGAAAGAGGAAGAGAGAGACAGATGGAGAGAGGGAGGAAGAGAGAGAGAGAGAGAGCGCACGCATCTTAGGACCACATCTAATATCACAGTGATGACAGGTGAAGGGGAAGAGAGTGGGGTTGAAATTGCATCTCCAAATGGTCAGGGCTCTGTGTACTGAGCTCTGAAATGAAGAGCACCTGTTGGCACGGGCAGCTGCCCTTGAGGACGTCCGCACCGATGAAAGCTAAGGGGGAGTTTTTAAAAAAAAAAAAAAAAAAAAAAAAAAGCCCACCAACCACACCACACAGGAGGCACAAACACACGGCAAATCACTCGCGCCGTCCGCACTGAGACGATGAGGAGCGGCGAGCGGCTCGTCCCTTGGTGGCCCGACACCATTAGTCTGCTAGAGAGGCTCTCTGAGCTGGAGAAGAGAGGCCTTTCATTTAGCCGCTCCCCCTCTACCCCCTCCTCCTCCACCTCCATCTCCAATATACAAAGCTAACAAGGTAGAAGAGAAGACTACGTGGTGTTCCCTATCTCTGCAGAACCTGGCTTATTACTGGCTCTCAGTCCCAACCTCTGGAGGCTGAAGGCTGGTTCGAGCTAGATTAAGCCTTACCTAGGGAGGTAATGTGATATTGTTGGAGCTGCCCTCATGCAAATGTAATAACCTCCTAACAGACACGTTTTGGTATTGTGATGGACCTCTAAGGCTGCATGAGATTTTGCAGTCTGCAGCATGCCTTATTAAGGAGCTTGGGGTTTAAGGGGTTCTTACTCCTGGCATAGCTTTCACTACTGCATTCGAGGTAAACAGGAATGTATGTTTTCCGAAATACGTTTCATCTTACCTACATCATTTTTCCCATGGAATGTCACTGTGGCCTCACAGTTGAAATGCTAATGTTGCGACATCCATGGTACATGCAAGTTGATGCTGCTGCACGCTGAATTTATGTTGCACGGAAATAAGCTTCCTAGGCTTATCCAGACATCCCACCTCTCCTGGAGGTTCTGGGAGTCTCCCACAGTTTAATAGGGTCTCCCTGATGCTTGCAAATCAGAAGCAATATCCTGGCTGCCACATTTGACAAAGCTGGCTGGTTTGTGCAGTAGTTTTGGGGAAATAGACACTTTTATTGTTTAGTTTGATGTGCTTTTGAATATTTATTCCTAAATGACCTCCTTATTGCTAGATTACCATTGAAATGCATAGTAAAGACAGTCCAATATAGTTTTATAGTTCACCTATGGTCTTCTCATAATGTTTCCTAAACCACATCAAGTCTGCATGACAAGTCTGAGTAGGCTAAAATGCATTTCAGGAGTATTTACAGAGAAGATTTATGACTTTGGCTTCTAGTGTTCGTTAGCCTCGTTAGTCTCATAAGCCTCATGAAATAGACTCAGACTACAGGGCTATATTCAGACAGCCAGCCCAAATCTGACTTTTGGCATATCCAGTTACACTCAGCATCAGTAAAATTAGCTGCACAAATAGTTGCACCAGAAGCACTTGGGAGAAACTTGGTGGGTAGGTTTGACATTGCAAGACACGCAAATGATGAAGTTTCACACTTGGCTGAGTCAAGGACGGACCTTATCTGTACTGACCCAAGAGCCACAGTTGAGCAGAGATGGCCTCCAGAGACTGCAATGGTGTTGTGCAAGACTGTGGCTCAGAATGGCAGCGAGTCATCTTCAGTGACGAGTCCCGCTTTTGTTTTGGTGGAGACCAATCTGTGTGGAGGCACCGTGGTCAGCGCCAAGATGTACGGTATGTTGTCACACGTCACACATCCAAAAGGCCTAGGGTCACTCCGCCTCCACCCCTACCGCACCATCAGCAAGAACTGCATGAGAATATTCAAGCTGCATGGGATGGATTATCACAGGACATCATTAGCAACCTCCACAACTACACCCTTAGATGTATGGATGTTGCTTTAGCAAACATGCTGGCTTGGCGCTATACTGGGAGACACTACTTCTGTATGTGTAAGTCAGTAAATATTACCCATATCAGTCTAAATTCATCATTTACTGTTCCTGGTAACCTTTATCTTCCTTCTCAGTAGCATTGGTACCTGACTCGCCCTTCTGGGTGCAACTGTTCTTCTTATGAGGAGTGTATTTGTGATAGTCTGATCTTTGCAAATTAGATCCAAACCACATTTGAAGGTTGTTTGAAAAATAAGTTCAATTGGATTTTAATTTATGCGACTTTGTATACGGTTACAGATGGTCGCTTTTGCAAAGTCCAATCTGCCTGCAGACTCAACTCAGCCTAAGAAGACATTTTTGGACACTTGGCTTATCGACTGCATCAGGAATGAGTGCAAAATTGCATGCCAAGCTATTCCTTCAGGTTGGACTCTGAGGCTTTTTATACAGCATCATTTTCAGTCCATAGCTGTGAATGCATTCTGGATTAGAAGCTGAGGTTAGACTGTATGAGAACCTACAAACAGAGAAAATAGGAAACGAACAGCAGAGACCATCTTGGCAAAAGCACGGCTGTACCTGATGGATGTGCATTAAAAGACTGTAATATGCAGGCTCTCATTCTCTCCCCACTTCTCTCCCTATAGTAGCTGCTTGATTCTCTTCCCCCCCTATCAGTGAAGCATGTAATGAATGAACGAACAACTGATCTCTATGTAAATGTTTGTGGAACCTAAATCTGAAATGAGGACCAACACGTGGGTTGTGTTTATTGGGGGCTGTGTTTGCTTTCAATTGATTTCTCTCCACATGAACGGGCAGGAAAAGTGCAAACTGCTATTCTGGGTTCTCATTATTTTGTGTTGTCATATAAACACACACACACACACACACACACACACACACACACACACACACACACACACACACACACACACACACACACACACACACATCCACCAGTTGGTGCACTAGTCTGCGTAAATGCAAATGTAAAAATCCCCTGCTATGCATACATGGGTAGTGGTGCACTCTAGTACTGCGTAACCTTATAACACTGCCCTCTTGTGGTAGTCACCAGTTACACCTCAAATTTTCAGCCACCAAAAAATACCAAACTAAATAAATAAATAAATAAAAAGTCCAAATATGAACCAGGGCGCTGTAAACCCACCCCCCAAAAACATCAGTACATAACCAACATGACATTTTATATGGGGTAATATATAATATATATATATACTATACCTCTATATATATTGTACAAGTATACAATATATATACATACATACATATATACCTACATACATTGCTACATATGGTTACATGGCACAACATGACACACACACACACACATGGGTTGGTTTCCACACACACCTCACACAGGGTGCACACACAAAGTGTACAACAATATACAAATTTACATACCATGTTGCTAATGTGGCTAACATGGCGAATATGACATTACAAACTACTGCATTCACTTGAGTACAGTCCCACTGACCACCGGGAGTCTTTAGCAATGACCCAATGGTGGCTCCTTGTGTCAACTCTCGTTTATTTGGACAACTGTGAAGCCCTAGTTCCAGTCACACCTGATTGTGTAGCCTACTTGAACTCACCATTAGACCATTAAAAGGCTGTTGCAGGTGTTTTAGTTACCCTAGCTGAATATAGTGTCAGTCTCAGGTGTCTTCAATCTTGAACCTATTCACCCAGATTCTATTGTGTCTGAGATACTGAGTTCAAAACCTGGTTTCATTAAAACTGTTATGCAAAAATGAAAGGAAATAAACACTTGAAATATATCTACAAGTTTCACTTTTTGAATGGAATTACTAAAATAAAAAACTTATGATATTCTAATGTTATGACCAGCACCTGTATATGACATACAATCTCATGCATTTAACAAACAGTGCATCATGTTTTTTACCCATCCATATGATATATGGCATATAAGCAGCAATCTGTCTCTCTGGATCTGGGGTCCACGGGTGTGCTATGGGCCTGTCCATTTTGTTCTGCAGTCATGGGTCTTTTTTACTGCCATATTTAATATGCAATATGAGTTATGGACTCATACAAGCACTATAATACAACTTTTAGACTTCAGAAGTTGAAGACCTCCTCTCAAAGCTCTTGTGAGGGGGAAAGCAAAAACCATACAGCTTTAACACTATTGACATATATTGTCATGCATGCATGCTGAGTGATTTAGCATCAGTCTCAGTCAGCAGCTTCTCGCTCCTGGCATTTGCAGTTCCATAGCTTCACTCACCATGGTAGGCTACTGTATGACTTCGACATGGTTTACACTTAAGTGACATGCCTTATTGTTGTACCTGACTGACCCAACAACCACAAGTGCAGACATTCAGTGAGCAGTGATGCCATCCATGAATCATCCCGTTAGTGCCAGCACCATTGGTAGAAGGCTGCATGACGCAGGACTACATGCATGGAGGCTGTTACCACAACTGCCCTTAACACCACCATCAGCATCACCAAAGACTGCAATAGTTTCATGCCAGGCTGTCATGGAGTGATTCACAACGACAGTGGTTCATCTTCAGTGACGAGTCCCGCTATTGTCCTTGTGGAGACGACCAACGAATCCGTGTGTGGAGACACCGTGATCAGCGCCAAGATCAACAGTTTGTGTCACACGTCCAAAAGGCCTGGTGTCACTCCACCTCCACCGCACCATCTGCAGGACCTGTGTAAATATTTAAGATGCATGGGATGGATTATGACAGGACACCATTGGTAACCTCTACACCTCCATACTGAGACATCTAGCATGTTGCGTTAGTAAACATGGCTGCCCAACCCCATACTGAGAGCCTACTTTTCAGTATGTGTAGCTAAAGAGATATATTGCCCATATCACTCTAAATTTAGCATCATTTATTCCTGGTCACCTTTATCTTTTTTCCAATAGCGATGCAATCAGATACTTTATTCTGGAGGGCAAATAATCTTTTGACAATGTGAGTGCACTTTTAGTTAGTTTGCAGTTTTATTGGTCGGCCTTCACCAGAGTTCATTATAGTACAACAGTTACCATAGTCAAAATACAAGACACCAGAACTGTCCACCCTTTACTTCATAGATAAAACACTGGGTACTTTAATGATGTATTGACCACCACTGGAAACCTCCCTGCTTTGCAAGTCTGAAATCTGTCCACTTTACCCCATGCTGTCCCTTCCTGTCCTTGTGCTGACCACTCATGTAATGCGGGTCTGGCGGACATCCAAGTGGTGAGTTGAAGCATGGTGAGGGCATGTGAATGAACAAGGCTGTTTTATACATGCTGCTTGCACACTGATCTATCCCGTATGCAAGAAGCAGCAAACAAGAACTCCTCCAGTACTCCAAGATACCCAGTGGAGGTACAAGAGGCAGTCTAAGGGAAGCCTGGATTCTTTCTATTTCTCCCATTATGTCAATTAACTGCAAAATGCCGAGTGCTTAATGAATTCCTCAATGAAGAGGGGGTGAATGGAGGTAAATGGCCAGACACAACAAATTAGGTTTCTAGCTATGTCGCAGCAGCCTCCTTTTGGGAAGATGTAGAGTGTATTCCATTGAAATGATCAGAGAAAACTGACCAGCACATTCCACAGTCCTGTTTTTTTGCAGATGAACAACTTTCGGCCTGTGGAGCACCTTGAGTGTAGAAGTTGTTACCGATTGGGGTTCCTGCTCTGACCAAATATTCCAGGGTGCAACCAGTATATCTTCATGACATGCTGTCAAGTTTATTTATATAGCCCCCTTTACAACAGATCTGACAGAGCTGCTTTACAGAGGATTGGGGTCCAAGCTTCCAACAAGTAAGCCAAGAAAAAAGACAACCCCCCCCCCCCCCCCCCCCAACTGAAAAGTTTGAATGAAAAATCACTTGGGTCCACTATTACCAAGTGGAAGAAAGATTAAAAAAATAAATAAAAATAAGCCTTACTGTGGCAACATGTCTTTATATATAGGAAAGGATAACCAATAAATGTTGAGTCCTTTCAGATTTGCAAAAAGAAAAAAGACCTGAAAGTTTGAATGAAAATCAGTCACTATTACCAGTGGAAGCAATGCCTACTGTAACGTCTTTATCACAGTATAAACCTAGAACATCCATTACCGCTGCTAGAAGCCTACAGTGATGAAGAATGAAAGAAGTGTTAAGTGGTTTGTGAGGCAGAGAAAGAAATGTCTGATGATGAGTCTGTGATTAAATAGCAGGATCAGCTGATGGGTCAGGTGAAGCTTATAGGACAGCATGAAGCTTCATGGTAGGTGAACTGGTCAGAAATGCAGGCAAGCCACGGCACCCAGTTGAGGCAGATGAAGCAGGAGCAGACTGCACAGCATGGGCATAACAACTGCTAAAAAAGTGATTGGATGGCTAAGAGAAAGGTTCCTGGCACCGGTTGTATTGGCTCACTCCTCACTCACCTCTGTGGCACATGGTTGTTGTTTACTGGATATCATACTGCACTCTGATATGAAGAGAAACATGCGGTACACAGTACTCTATATGCAGTAATTATTACACAGTGTGCCGTTTCAAGCAGAGGTGTTGGCTGTTCAATCTTAAATCAACAAATTAGGAGAAGATGCATTCCTTGCACATTCTAGATGACATTTCCATCTTGCTGTTCATAAATATTCTGCAGTGTCAGCCCGGCATGGTGACCTTTTATTTTGTCTAGTAAGCAGGGTGATTTCAGAGATCTTATCTGTGGCTCCAGATTGTAGATTAGATTCGCTTACTCACAAACAGAGCCGACATCTGCTGTAAGATGTTTGGATGCCATCTTGTCACATCGCAGTGCACTCCATGCTGTTTACAGCTCAGTACATTGTGTGGCCAAATGTATGTGGATGTCAGACCATCATGCCTATACAAGTTTGCTGGGCTTTCCATTTTCCACATGCGATACTTTGAAGCTAAAGCCCACTTTATAGCTAGAACCTCCTCTGAAATGGCTTTCCACAGATTTTGGAATTCGTCTGTGGGAATTTGTGCCCATTTAGCCAAATGTCAAGGACTTGGCGCTTAGTTGACGTTCCAATTAATCTCAGAGGAGTTCAGTGGGGCTGATATGAGGGCTCTGCTCTATGCAGGGTCTGTATGGACATTGCTTTGCGCACAGGGGCACAAGCATGCTGAAACTAGACATCCAACAGGAAACAGTATGCCAAGGTGGGTGACCACATTTCAGACTTCCACAGGCCTGTGTGCACTGTCCCCTGCTCCACTCTCCCTATACCAGTTACATCGAAGAGCGACCCTAAACATAAGTATTGAGATGGACCTACTCTGGTCAGTCTCATCTCAAACAGCTGCTGGTGTTATGGTGCAGAGCTACCAACACGGTGTCACAAAAACTGTGAAAATGAGCACGGACTTCAGAAAGAAGGTCAGCTCAACATTTCCACTGGACTTGTAGGACTCCATAGTCAGCAGAGCGGAGTTCTTCATTCTGTTCTTTTCACTCATCATTCAGAAAACAGTTGAGAAGAGTTAAGTGGTCTGTTTTTTAATAGGAGGCTCCAACATACAGGCCTTGTTCGCTATATCTTGAAGACCTAACAGCCGTTATTTTGGACTTCGAGTGAGTAGTAAATGCTCTCCATGAGACAGTCGGTTTTTGGTAGATGGCTGCACAACGCAGGACGACATGCACACAGACTCCCCTTAACCCCACGCCAACATCACCAAAGACTATAATGGCGTGGTGCCAGACTGTCATGGAGAGACACAAAAGTGCGACTCAAGACTTCAGTGTTGAGTCGCACTTTTGTCTTGGTGGAGATGCCCAACAAATTTGTGCATGGAGGCACAATGGTCAGTGCTAAGATGAACAGTTTCAGGAGGCCTCGTGTTGCTCCACCTCCACCCCTACCGCACCATCTGCAGGAAGTGTGTGAGAATGTTCAAGCTGTATGGGATGGATTATCACAGGACACCATTAGGAACCTCTACAACTCCTTGCTGAGATGTCTGAAATGTGTTAGCCAACATGGCAGCCCCACACCATACTGGTAGACTCTACTTCTGTATGTGTAGCCATGTCCGTCTAAATGGTTCATCATTTATCATTTCTGGTAACCTTTATCTTCCATCCCAATAGCACTGCAATCCCACACTTCCTTCTGTTTGTGTGTCTTCTTTTGAGGATGAGTGCATGTATTATCTAAAATAGTTGAGGTGATCAGGTCAAGGGGCGGTCAGGGAGTGGATGCAGGTGCAGAGAGGAAAACCTGTAGGAACAGGTCTAAAGCAAAACCTGAGAAATAAAAACAAATTTGTATTTGCTTGCTTGTTGTAACGTACAGTGGTGTGTAGTATCTGCTGTTGTGGGGGCCCTACAGTGTTTTTTTTGCACGGTTGAGGTAACATCACCCCTGGCTGGATTTGAACCGGCACTTCCAAACCCACCACTGGCAATATAACCTACAAGGGGGAAAAGGGCAGGAAATGCCAAACAAAGGAGATGCCAACATGGCATGTCTCGAAGGATAGCCCAACACAAGAACTAAACTGAAAAGGGAAGTAAGGAGCCACTAACAAGTTCTCCTTATTTATCTTTGGCTTTTCAGGTTCATCATTTTATCTTATGAGGATTGCCTTTTAGCAGTTCTTTTCTTCTCTCTCCTTTTTTTTCCCCTTCATTTTCTTTAATTTTCTTTACCTTCAGCATTTCCTTCTTTTCTTTTCTTCAGAGATACTGGTCAACCTGATTAAAGGTGTGACAAAGCAGCGCTGCTTGCAACAGCCTTAAATGCTTGCACCTCCAGGTGAGCCTGGTTGGCACTAATTGCCCCTCAGAACTCTGGGAGTCCCGTGGAGTTCCAGTGCCTCGCTGTTGTCGCCCTCTGCTGGCAGCTGGCAGCACAGTCTGACCCCTCACAGTGCTATGCTTAAGTTTGTTTGTAGAGGAGATGCTGGATCAGCAGCCAGTAGAAGTATAGGCTCAGCTGATCCACATCCAGCCTCAGCCAGAACTAAAGGTCTATGCATTCCTGGAACAACAGACGGAACAAACTGTTTTAAGGGAGGCGTGATTGTAGTGGGAGTGATGGGGTGTCAGGTGTGACTGTGAGGCAGGTGCAAATTGTTTTCATGGTTCATGGGTCAGGTAGGAGAATCCCCCCGAAGAAGCAAGGTCAGTACCACTTATCCACCAGGACTCAATGACCTTGGTCCTGGTGGATAAGTGCCTGCTGGTGGTCGGGTTTGTTGGGGGTGGGCTGATGTGAAGTCCTGCCTGGGCTGTTCTGGAAGGCCATCCTTGACTTTCGCTGGGTCAGCACTTATTAGGTGACTGAAATGTGGGCTACTGAAGTTCATGATCAAATTTGGAGCTGTTTATTTTACTGTTCTGGAGGTAAACTCACAGAGCAATGAATCCAATATGATTCACTTGGTGTTGAAATGGGGCTGTAATGTTTGCGGAGCCTCTGCCTCTTGAGGGGGAAAGTGAACAGCAATACACCAATACATGCATGCTCTTTTTGTGGAGACTCTTTAAACTTTTAATTATTTGTTTTATTTAATTATTATGGTTCCTTCAGGCCCAACCTGGAAGGATTATGTGTTAATGTAAAGTGTGTAAAGTTCTGTGAAATCAGTCCAAAGAGCCTCTTTGGGCAGGTTTGTTTTTAAGAGATTAATAGGAGATACAATGTGAAGAACATACAAGTCCACTAGATGGCACAGAAGACCTGAAAGCTCACAGTAAGCATGACAGCTTACCCAATCTGTTCCAGACATACTGCATGTGAGACAGAAATGGTTTGGTCCTGGGAGCATGTAGTAATATATTACTACAGTCATCATCATCATCATCATCATTATTATTATTATTATTATTATTATAAATAATAAATTACAGACACTAGGAGGCTGAAACTGAACGTGAAGACCACTTGCAGTCGTAATGGCGTCCTGGCGCGCTTTGATTCACGCATGCTGAGTGCGCACTTCTCCGCCCCTATTTCTGGTTGCAGGACGGGGCTGTGAAGGTACAATGTTTAAGAGGCTCAGAGGCTTATTGGATATGGGTCAACACAAAGGAGGAACCACTGTCTTCCTGTTTCACTCACACACACACACACACAGTCTGCACTTTCTAACACACAGGAACTATTGCTTACACCCCTGTAATGGGTGACAGGCCTGATATATAACAGCATCAGTCAGACTGTCATCGACTGTATCTGAGAGCTCTCCTGCAGGAACGGTTCTCTCTGGAACCATGATGGGTTCTTCTGTGCTCTCACAGAGAGGAACTGCATTCGGTCCCTGTGTGATATGTTCAGTGTGAATGTACAGATACACTGAAGTGAGTTTCCTGAATAAACTCCAGAGCGGCTGCAGACTGAGCTGCTCCTCTGAATGGATGTTACTAGAGGGTTGCCATGGTATCTTAGGCTGTGATGTGGTTGCCAGGTTGTTGCTATGGTTTTACTAGATGGTTGCTATGGTACGTTGGGTGGTTCCTAGGGATCCATGGTAGTTTCTAGTGTGTTGCTAAACCGGTGTTAGGTAGTTACTATAGCATCTCTGGTAGTTGCCATGGATTTGCTATGTGGTTGCTTTGGTATTTTGGGTGTATACTATGTTATTGCAAAGTCATTGCTAAGGCTAGGGTATCAATAGTGGTTGCTAAAGTGTTGTTAGGTAGTTGCTATGGTATTTTGTGTGGTTACTAGGGTGTTCCTTAACCATTATTAAGGAACCACAGGTTGGTTGCAGGGTGTTGATATGGTTTTGCTGGATGTTTGCCATAGTATTGCTAAGCAGTTGTTAAGCTATCCAATGTGGTTGCTAGAGTTCTGCCATGTTGTTGCTGTGGTAGCTAGGTGTTGCTATGCCATTGCTGTTGTTGTTAGGAGTTACCATGTTGTTGTTAGGTGCTGCTATGTTGTTGTTGTTGTTGTTGTTGTTGTTGTTGTTGTTGTTAGGTGCTGCTATGCCGTTGTTGTTGTTGTTGTTGTTGTTAGGTGCTGCTATGCCGTTGTTGTTGTTGTTGTTGTTGTTGTTGTTGTTAGGTGCTGCTATGCCGTTGCTGTTGTTGTTAGGTGTTGCTAGGTAGCTTGTATGTTTTTTCATGTGATAGAGTTTCTAGGTTGTGGTCTCTCATAGTGTGTCTAAGGTGGTGCTATGTGGCTACTGTGGTATCTCATCTTCAGCAGATGTTTAGGTTGCTAAGCAGTTCCTATATAATCACTAATAATAATAATAATAATAATAATAATAATAATAATAATAATGCTCTACGTCCAAGCTGACCCAAAAAAAAAACCCTTAAATCTCCATAATCTCACCTTCCAGGAGAACACAAAAATATTCTTCACCCTACATGTTAAAAGTTGATATAACCAGTTTTTATTCCAAGCACATTTGTATCGTTTGTGTTGGTCAATCTGTCATTAAATGTTTTCAAAATATAAAGGACAGCTATTTGGGATTAATATTTATAGAAAGCAGCAAAAAAATTATATCAT
Organism: Prochilodus magdalenae; assembly: GCA_024036415.1. NCBI lineage: Eukaryota > Metazoa > Chordata > Actinopteri > Characiformes > Prochilodontidae > Prochilodus > Prochilodus magdalenae. Next base: position 145,925 of record JAMWET010004099.1, on the reverse strand, counting down.
TTATATTTTCATAACTTATATAATTTCATAATTGTACATTTAAACATGGAACTCGGTTTGTAATGAATTTTGGGAGTAAATTTAACAGTTAATTCCATTTCATATTCCATAACAACAAACATTTTGCATCGTTCTGCCATTTTACTTCTCCGAAGCTGTAGGATGCTAATAGCACTTTGTTGGCCTTCTCAGTTTAAATGAGCTTGGAGACCGGCCTACTCAATTCAGTGGCGCTTAACTGACGCACGCAAATGTAGGAGAGCTCCGGGGATTGTTCCAGAGAGTGGCCCTTGTTAACTTTAATTATTCCCAAAACACGGTTGCACTAATTCAATTGCAGTGTTGGGGCTATCACCAAAGCAGAAGGCCAATTACTGCTCTCTGCTCCAGTGTGTTCCTGCTGTCGTCACGGAGCACTTCGGGGTAGTGCCCAAGTTTTTTAGGCGTTTTACTAAATGGACCTGAAGTAGATAAACAGAAAGCTTTAGTGTGTGAGAATTCTTAGTTAATATTCCAGTTCAGACATGAATAGTGGGAAACTGTTGGTGAGCAGTAAAAGATAAAGAACCTCCACAGTACATAAAGGTTCTAGGAAGAATTCTTAAACTGTATACACTATGATGCCATAGAACAACTACTGGCAATGGATGGTCCTTTACAGAACCATGACCATTGATGAGTTTGATCAGCCTAGTATAAAAAACCTCCACATCAGGTTCTGAGAAGAGCTCTTATACTGGTATACAGTCTTGGAAATAAAGGTGCTAAACGGGTTCTTTGTTTGATGCCATAAATGAACCACTTTTAATAGATAGCTCTTTGGAGAACCGTGGTCAAATATGAGATGTATGCTTGTATGTGTGATCAACCTAGTAAGAAGAACCTGAACATTGTGTAAAGGTTCTAGGGAGAACTGCTAAATTGGTATACCCTCATGATAATAAAGGTGCTAAAAAGTTTCTTTGGTGCCATAAAAGAACCACTTTCATTACATAGATCTTTACTAAACCATGGTCATAAATGAGATGTATGGTTGTACGTGTGATCAACCTAGTATAAAGAACCCGAACATCATGTAAACATTCCAGGAGGAACTCCTAAATCGATATACACTCTTGATAATAAAGGTGCTAAAAGGGTACTTTGTTTGGTGCCATGAAATAGCTACTCTTAACAGACAGCTATCTAAAGAACCATGGTCATAAATGAAGTGTATGGATGTGACCAGCCTAGTATAAAGAACCTGAACATCATGTCAAGTTTCTAGAAAGAACTGCTAAATGGATTTACACTCTGTGATACAACATACCACTTTTAGTTTCCTAAAACACACATTTTAGAGGATGTTTTATTAGAGAACCGTCTTCGCAAACCCATTTTTGGTGTAGCTCAGCGGATAACACCGCTACCCGCCAAATAGCCACCACCAAACGTGGGAGACTGGGGTTCGAATCCGGGGCTGAGTGACTATGCTGTGCTACACCAATAAGAGTCCATTGGCAAGACTCCTAACACAACATTGGCCCACCTGTAATGTGATTAACCTTGTAAGTCGCTCTGGATAAGAGCGTCAGCTAAATACCGTAAATGTAAATGAAAATTTTAACATATCAAGATCCTCCACATAGGGCTTTAGAAATATCTCTTAGAAATAAAATAACTTTAGAAATGAAATTGGTACAGACCTTTTTATACAATGTGAAGGTTTTAGAAGAACCAATAGCATCACTAAAGGAACCCTTTGTAGCATTTACATTTAGCTGACACTCTTATCCAGAGCGACTTACAAGGTTAATTATATTACAGGTAGGCCAGTGTAGTGTTAGGAGTCTTGCCCACGGACTCTTATTAGTGTAGCACAGCATAGTCACCCAGACCGGGATTTGAACCCCAGTCTCCCACATGTAGAGATGGCACTCTGGGTAGTGGTGTTACCCGCTGAGCTACACTAACCACTACACACATTGCACATTGTAGCATGTTGCATTATGTGGAGGTTCATTAGACCTTTTGCCTTTGAACCGTTTTCTTCACATTCACAACATGGTTCTTATAGGAACCAAATCTCAGTCCGAGAATCTTTTGTGCCGGTGCAATTAGGATGTATTTGATTGGTTTGTTAAGTGGGGAACCTTCATATCCGTGTTATATCCCTAATATGAATCTCTGTGTTGAAAATGAATGGAAAGCTAAGTATGATCTACAAGACAGGTCAACAGTATGATCCAAGTTCAAATTAATGAACTCTTCTCTCCATGAGTAAGGAAACATCTGAGGCGTACATGTAGGCTCCGTCCACAATCCTCTTACCCCGTGCCTCTATGGATTAGATCCAGGGCTCATGGTTACGTCTCAGCCGAGGGTCACTTTGAAAAGACTTTGTTTGAATGGACGGGGAAGATTTTGGACTGTGTTTAAGTGCATTTCCACTGGTTTCTCGAGAAAATGCAGTCACACCACCCTCTGCAGCTCATGGAGGCAGCTGAGGATAAGCCAGGACTAAGGTAACGCAGGAGAGCTGTTGAAGTGCATTGTGTGGATGCAGGGATGTACATGGTAGGATGCACATACATGAACAAGGCTATAGACGAAGCTCTGGTGGACAGCTAGACTGTCAGACATGTAAATGGTAATGAAAGTGACTGTGTACGCGCGGCGTTACTAAGAGCACAGGGGGAGCTCTCCTGGGTGCTGAAGTTGCCTCTCCACCAAGTTGCTGCACCACTGCATCGACCAGGCTAATCCAGAGCTCCGAGCGGCTGCTTTAACTGAAACCTGGTTTTCACTCCATTTAAAAAAAGTTGGAGTGCTGGGAAAAGATTGGAGACCACCTGGAGGAATGGTCCCCTGAACTCTGTTGGGCTGTCACTAAAAGGGCAACAGAACCTGAAGGGAAATTAATCTAATCGGAGGACTGGATTTGCAGCCAACCGCTAGATAATGGTAAGTAAAACTATTAATTACTTAATGAGTTTATTAATTAGTTCTAAATGCTATTTTCTATATTAAGTGTTAGTTAGTTAGTTAATCTGGAGGTTTAGACATAGAAAGATTGAAAATGTTGGTGAGTAGTTGGTCCAGACAATGCAACTCTACTTCGGATGCACATTCTTAGCAATAAACAGGCTTTAAAAATAAACATGCTAAAAATAATGTTTAATAATGTTAATTAATGAGAAATGATTGGAAACCAACTGGAGGATAGTCCCCTAAACTCTGGATTACCCAAATAGTGTTAGTTTCATATATTATATTATATTATATTATATTATATTATATTATATTATATTATATTATATTATATTATATTATATTATATCATATTATATTATAATTTATTATATCATATTACATTATATTATATTTTATTATATTATATTATATTATATTATATTATATTATATTATATTACATTTTATTATATTTTATTACATCATATTATATTATATGCCATATTATATTATATTATATTATATTATATTATATTATATTATATTATATTGGTATTTTTTCATTACTGAATTTCTTTAAAGCTGCTTTGAGACAACATCAATAGTAATTTGCTGATTTGATAGAATTGTTATTCAGGAAAAATCCCGTTTGTAAATTGTAAGTTACCTAAACGAAGTTATGGTTAATCTTTATTCATGCTTTCATTTATTGGCTATTGTTATGCAGGACAGCCCATTTCCAAAGCTTTAAACTGTATTTCAGAGTGGAAGCCTCCCTTTGCCTTCTGGCTGTACACATAACCAAGAAAAGTGCTTCTATGGTGCAAAGGCCATGCGGTAAAATTGTTTCTCTATTAAGGTGCGCTTTAATCTGGCATCAGAGGCGGTTGCGTAAACTCCACATATCATAACGGATACCAAAAGAGGACAATGCAACAGTTTCCTCTCCATTTCGGAGGTGCACTATGGGAGTTATCCAGCTACCCCTGTTGCCCTGTCCTGAGGAGCAAACCCAGCCTTTCCACGCTGCCATTCTACAACTTCACACTATGGGTCATACTCGGAGTGCTGACGTTCCCCTGCTGTGTGCAATGCCTCATTTTTAAAGTCGGGGTGGTGGGGCCTTGGAACTGTGACCCTGTCTTCTCCAAAGCACTCCCGGCAGTCGCATCAAAATTGGCCATTGGTAGGATAAATGAGGACTTTAGTTTGGACCTGGGCTGTACAATGGACTTTGTGGTGCTCCAGGAGCCGTGCGAAACATCCAAAGCACTGACCACGTTTGTGTATTATGAGAAATCAGCTGATGCTTTTGTTGGGCCTACAAACCCGGGATACTGCAACGCAGCGACCCTCCTGGCCAAGAACTGGGACAAAGCCGTCTTTTCCTGGGCTTGTGTCAACTATGAGCTGGATCGAATTCAGAACTACCCAACCTTTGCACGGACATTGCCATCACCGACACGGGTGCTCTTCACCGTGCTGAGGCATTTCAGCTGGGCTAACATTGGCATAGTGTCCTCTAACGAGGATATATGGATTGACACCGCTAACAAAGTGGCCAGTTCTCTGAGGAGCCAGGGGCTACCTGTAGGCATTGTCGCATCTGTTGGCAACAACGACACTGAGCTGGAGAACACGCTGAGGGCCGTCCAGAGTGCAGGAGCAATAAAAGGTAATGCACGTTCATGTAGCTCAATCATGCAGGCCTGCAGCTCACAAGGACTGGTTAAAGGGTCTCCCTAAATGGCTCATATTTCACATCCTACATGTGTTTGTCCCTAGGAGATCCCCTGAGGCACCCCTGGTCAAATTACATGTTAAATATTGTATGGCAATTTCCTGCATGTTTTAGTGCTCGATTACTATAACCATAAAAAAGGCACAGGCCAGAATTCATCTTCTTCATCATCTTTTCCAATATTGTTTATTTCAAGGGACTGCAACTAAACAGTAATCCTCCAATAACATGTAGAGATGTGCTCTGTATGATTGTTATTCATTGCCCCCTTTTTTACTTAACAGCAACCAAGTGTCACATTTGACCAGGCATGTCCAAACCTTAGCCTACACCTGTATGTAAATGATCTGCACTGTGCATCATCTAGGCTTATCAAGCTATCTAGGTTGATACACATACACACACAATGGGCGGAGTTAGAAGCTGAAATCTGAATATACGGTATTTAAATTTGTTGGCAACACAACTGTATGGCTTGTAAGGTTTCCATAGGACTGCTGCATGAATATTGCTTACATAATATGTGCACAAAAAAAAAAAGTTCCATAATGTGCTAAACTCAAATGCCAGTAATAATTATATTAAAATTATTAAACTCTTGGACTGCAGACTAACTTTTAAAGCATTTGGTAATAAACTGCCTAAGACTAGTAGTGATATATACAGAGGTTGGACAAAGAAACTGAAACACCTCTCATTTTAGTGTGGGAGGTCTCATGGCTAAATTGGACCAGCCTGGTGGCCAATCTTCATTAACTGCACATTGCACCAAAGTGTGAAGGTTCAGCAGAGTGTGAAGCAGAGTGTGAAGGTTCAGTTAGCAGGTAAAAGCACAGTTCTGCTCAAAATACTGCAATGCACACAACATTATGGGTGACATACCAGAGTTCAAAAGAGGACACATTGTTGGTGCACGTCTTGCTGGCGCATCTGTGACCAAGACAGCAAGTCTTTGTGATGTATCAAGAGCCACGGTATCCAGGGTAATGTCAGCATACCACCAAGAAGGACGAACCTCCACCAGCATCACGTAGTGACCTGGCCACTATCCTGCAAGAAGAATGGCTTAAAATACCTCTGACCACTGTGCAGGACGCAGTATATGTCATTCCCAAGACAAACTGACGCTGTATTGGCCGCAAAAGGTCTAAAACCAGGTGTTTCAGTTTCATTGTCCAACCTACATATACATATACATACATACATACATACATATATATATATTATTTACTAGTGATTTCCCAGTCACTAGTAGATTATTCTTCAGTATAGTATAGGTAATATAGTTATGTGAGATCATGCTCCAGGTTTTCTTCTGTTCTCACAGACTCCTAAAAGATGAAGAGCATTTAACTTACTAAAAGATTTATTTTCTTATTACACAAGATTATTAGAAATTAAACTCTGCTTATTAGAGAAACTAATAGAAAGCAAAACAGGACCCTTGTCATATGGTGGTACACCTTGAAAGTCTACTGGAGAGAGGGAATCATAATTTTATATGCCTCTTTTAAGAAGAAATCAGCCAATGAGAAATCCACTAAATCTCATACTCACATGCATGTAAATGAAGTATGAATATGGGGACTGAAGCGTGGACCTACTTTTAGGCCATCACAGTTTCATGATTAGGTTTCTGTAGAAGACTAATACTAGGTCTACTAGTATAGTGGTTCCCAGCCCTGGTCCTAGAGGACCCCCTGTCCTGTACATTTAAGAATTTGCCCCTCTCCCAACACACCTGATTCAACTAACCCACTAAACCACTGAAGTCATTTGAAATGGGAGTGTTTTGGCATGAAAGCCCAACACTGTGTAGGACTTGGGTTCTTCCAGGACCAGGCTGGGAACCACTGTACTAGCAGGTAGACACGCAGGGGCTGAGGATAAATAACAATGAGCTGTAGACCTAATCCATGTCAGCCATCTTGTTGTAGGAACATCCGAGGGCAGCCTGGAGGATGTGGCCATAATCATGACACATAGTGGAGGAAGCTGTTTTAAATGAATGCGAAGCATATGGTGCTAGTCCACTTCATGCAGCTGCATGTTCGGATTATCACCTTCCAGGAGATAATCCTAATTTAATCTCAAACATCTGTGAAATAAATATACATATCTCTACACTAATTCCATTATATCCTATCCAGATTAATTCCATAGTTTATTCATCGTATAGTTTAACACTATAATGGAATACATTTACAACGAATGGCGTTTCAAAGATTACAGAAATTATAGTTTTGCTTGCATATTTTTTCTTTGATTTTTGGATAAATTAGACAATCAACACGTCTTATCATACTATACTATAATATATATACTAAACAATATACTATAATATATCTACCATACTATATACTATAATATATATACTAAACAATATACTATAATATATCTACCATACTATATACTATAATATATATACCATACTATATACTATAATATTTATACTAAACTATATACTATAATATATCTACCATACTATATACTATAATATATATACCATACTATATACTATAATATTTATACTAAACTATATACTATAATATATCTACCATACTATATACTATAATATATATACCATACTATATACTATAATATTTATACTAAACTATATACTATAATATATCTACCATACTATATACTATAATATATATACTAAACTATATACTATAATATTTATACTATACTATATACTATAATATATCTACCATACTATATACTATAATACTATAGTAACATTTGATTCTACTTTCTTTGTGCCTCACAGTCATTATCATGTGCATGCACTCTGTGCTGATTGGTGGGGAGCAGCAGATGAACTTCCTGCTGAAGGCCTACGACATGGGGCTAGCCAGTGGACGATACGTCTTCATACCTTATGATACTCTGCAGTACAGCCTGCCCTACACAGACACTGCCTACTTCACAATGCTCAATAACACCAAGCTGCGCAAAGCATACGACGCCGTGCTCACCATCACTGTGGCTTCTGACCTGATGTCCTTCAACCAGGCCTTCAACATGGCCAAGCGACAGGAAGAGCTGAGCGTGCCATACGGTCCAGAGCAGGTGAGAGATCAGTAGAGGGAATGAGCTGCTGTTACGTGAGAAGGCCCTTACATGCAGAACAATAAAATGACTAAATATATAATAATGCTTTCCAAAGAAGATGAGTTAACCCTTTACTGTAAGCATTTTGGCATGAAACTGTTAGGTTCGATTTTACTGGTAGTAGTTATAGTGCCATAGACTGCAACTACGAGACTGCAACCTGCATCACATACAGTACAATTGGTGTAAACCAATACCATGCCATAGATCATATATGTATCATCGCTTTCCAAGGAGAACCATGTGTCTCTATTTTTACTGATTTTTTTAGCAGCTGCTGTTTATATTTCATGATGAATAGACCTGAAAGAAATGGCCCAAACTTGCTTGGTAAAAAGTCTGGTTCTATTGACTTCCAGTGAAATTAAATTAGGTTTTGGAACTCTCCTGTAAATTTACCATTTTGGTATCATGTTCTTGTTTTTCTTTGGACAGCAACGGCATGTAGGTGTATATATATATATATATATATATATATATATATATATATATATATATATATATATATATATATATATATATATATATATATATATAGAAAATTGAAATAGAAAAATTCACATTACAAAATCCAGGCCCAAAATCTGAATTCAAGTCTGGAGTTGAGATGTGAGGCTCATCATATCGGCTCTTCAGCCTTCTGAAGGACTGCTTCGAGACCCCTTTGACTGTATCCATCCATCTTGTCATCCTTTGTTTCAAGCAAACTTGTCTTTTCCGATGTATGTTTTCTTCTAGTAGTTTGAGAGAGAAGTGAGGCACTGATTTGGTTTTTCTGTTGTCCAGGGAAAAACAAAGTATGTCTAAAATGCTCATTCACAGGTGGAGTCAAAAACATTCTTTACTTTGAATTTAAAGAATTTACTGTGGAGCATTTTTAGAGCCCTGTCATTGTTCCAGTCACCATCGATCTGTCCCTCAATGTGACGGATAACTGCTGGATAACTGCTTATACAGAAATGTACACTCATCATCACTAGAATAGATGCACCCAGAAGGAAGCATCAGATTGCAAAAGCAGGACTCGTCACCTGCTGCCACTCTAAATTACTCCATGACAGTCTGGCATGACACCATTGCAGTCTGTGCTGATGTTGACATGGTGTTAAGGGCACGTCTTCGTAACGATCTGTGTGCATGTTGTCCTGCCTGGTGCAGCCGTCTGCTAATGGTGCTGGCACAGGATGACTCATTGAGAGCATCACTGCTCGCTGGCTGTCTGCAGTCGTGGCTGTTGGGTCAGTCAGGTACAGGGATAAGGCCCATCCTTGGTTACGTCACATGCACAGCCGGGCATGAATCATTTGCATGTCCCACAATTTCAAACCTACCCACCTGTCGGCTGATTCCTTCTGGGTGCAGCTATTTTTGTAATGACGAGTGTACATTTAAATTGTGTTTTTTTTTTATGTCAACACCATGAACACCTTTGGGATGATTCGGAACATGGATTGTTAGCCAGGCTTTCTCACTCAACTTCAGTGCCAGACCTCACAAATGTTAAGGGAAGACCTCCTCAGAACAGTGCGACTGTTAGAAGCGCAAAGAAGGGCCACCGTATATTTATCCCCATGATTAGGATTTTGGAATAGAATGTCCTACAAATTCATATATGTGCAATATATACGTGTCTACATACTTTTGGCCAGATACTGGAGAAAGTAGAAGCTGGGACTTTTATCAGCAGAAATATCATGTACCATTGAATATATATTAAACTAGTTATCTGTTAGCTTACTCAGCAGATAAATCAATAGTCTATCTTCAACCATGTCAAAACCTCTCAAAACATTTTAAAATCTACATCTTGCTGCATAACTATCAAATGTTTGATATCAGCTAAGCTGCATCACTACTGCTGTATTATTTCCTCATTGTAATTCAGTACTGTTGCATTTCAGGTTTCTCCTCTTTTTGGCACAATCTACAACGGGCTGTACCTCGTTGCCAAAGCTATAAATAACGCCAGGAGAGCTGGTCAGTGGCTCTCAGGAACCAATCTGGCCTTCTTCACCCGGAACCTGACCTTTACTGGCTTCAACCAGAACATCAAGATAGACAGTCAGGGGGAAGGGCAGACCGACTATGTGATTCTGGATTCTGATGGCTGGGGGACAGACCTCTACCTCTGCTATCTGGTGGATCTGGGCTCAGACATGGTGCGCTTTGCTGGCAGGTCCATTCATTATCCGGGGGAGTCCCCTCCTTCTGCAGACTCCAGCTGCTGGTTCGATCCCAATGCCATCTGCACCGGAGGTACTGGGAATGTACAGTTTTACTGTCGAATAGGCCTCTTTAGTGATGAACGGAAAAGTGATAAATCCTGCAAGGGCTTAACATTGAGAAACCACAGCTGTGTAAATTGTGTGATCAAGTTTCAAGTTTCAGGTTTATTTGTCAGGACATTTATGCATTGAGATGCTTGTGGTGAGGCTCAGGTTGATACTCGACAGTAGGACAAAACTATATACATACTTAACATATTAAAATAAAGATACAAAAATATATTAAATAAATACAAAATACACACAATACAGAATAAACATAGACAGGAGGGGTCTGTAGAAATTCTCTGATATGTACATTAATTAGACAAGGATGTCTAAAAGCGAGCAGAGCTATAAAATAAATATGTATATTTATATCTATTCCTGTTGTTTAAAGTGACTGTGATGTTGTCCATAGCGGTGATATGTAAGAGCATTAGTAATAGTAAAGTGTCAGAGTGCAGTGGTGTTGGTGGTGTTGGTGGTGCTGTTGGTATAGGTGGTGTTGGTAGTGTTGGTGGTGTTGGTGGTATTTGTGGTGTTGGTGGTGATGGTAGTGTTAGTGGTGTTGGTGGTGCTGTTGGTATAGGTGGTGTTGGTGGTATTTGGGGTGTTGGTGGTGTTGGTTGTATTGGTGGTGTTGGTGGTGATGGTGGTGTTGGTTGTATTGGTGGTGGTGGTATTTGTGGTGTTGGTTGTATTGGTGGTGTTGGTTGTATTGGTAGTGTTGGTGGTGTTGGTTGTATTGGTGGTGTTGGTGGTGTTGGTTGTATTGGTGGTATTTGTGGTATTGGTGGTATTTGTGGTGTTGATGGTGTTGGTTGTATTGGTGGTGCTGTTGGTGCTGGATCTTGATGGCTTGTGGGTAAAAACTGTTCATTAGCCGGTTTGTTCTGGCCTGGATGCTGCGGTACCTCCTGCCTCCTATCACCACTAATGGTGGTGTTGGTAGTGTTGGTGGTATTGGTGGTATTTATGGTGTTGGTGGTGTTGGTTGTATTGGTGGTATTGGTGGTATTTGTGGTGTTGGTTGTATTGGTGGTATTGGTGGTATTTGTGGTGTTGGTAGTGTTGGTGGTATTGGTGGTATTGGTGGTATTTGTGGTGTTGGTGGTGTTGGTTGTATTGGTGGTGTTGGTGGTATTTGTGGTGTTGGTTGTATTGGTGGTATTTGTGGTGTTGGTGGTGTTGGTTGTATTGGTGGTATTGGTGGTATTTGTGGTGTTGGTGGTGTTGGTTGTATTGGTGGTGTTGGTGGTATTGGTAAAAAGGCTCACAGCTTATTCAGAAACCTGATGGCTTGTGGGTAAAAACTGTTCATTAGCCGGTTTGTTCTGGCCTGGATGCTGCGGTACCTCCTGCCTCCTATCACCACTAATACAGTGACAGTTTTCCAGCAGTGCTGCTTTTACTGATACAGGCCTGGTAAAGAAGGAGGCAGTTTGTAGATGATCTGAGATTATTTTAGTGCTCCAAGTTTAAATGCTGTTGGTGGTGATGTATGTCTTTCATCACTCCTTCTGCTCAGATTACTAAAGCACAGGACATTAGCTATGTAACTAATAGCCCAGGCATTATTCGGTTGAATGTTCATGTCATACAATAAGCCCAGGATTTGATGTTGTTAAAAAAACAAAGTTCTACACAGCTCTGAAAAGTTCACACCTTCTGAAGAAACTATTGTAAATATTTTTAAATTCAGGGAAAAAATGTTTCATGAAGATGTAAGTCTGTTAATAGATATCTTCCAGTGTTAGTTGTACAGTAGCTAGTTGCCATGCCGTGGTATTACTGGTTAGCCCAGTAAAGGGCTGAAGCAGGCAATTCCACTTAAATGTGCGGGGCAGGGTGCCTCCAGTAACAGGGTTGAGAAACACAGAGACCTTTAGATAAGGAATATAACTATATTCTATTTATAGAATTGCATGTAGCAATATTAACAGTCATAATTAGACATGGTGATTACTGTTTAATAAGATGAGACCACAATTTACTATGTAGTGGTCACAAATTGATATATATGTCCCTTAAACTGTTGCCTCAATGTATTACATTCTAGCCTCAATATAGTAGGTGTAGTTTAGCATCCTCAAGATAGTAATATGTGACCATAATATAATAAATTATGGGCTCAGTTTATTCATTTGTGGCCTCAGTATAGTATATTGTGGCATCGGTATAGTGTGTTGTAGCCCTAATAATATTAACTGTGTCAATAATATCTTAATTTCTCAATACTGATATTGATATTTGTGGGGTCCTTATAGTAAATCTGGCCTCAGGTTATTTGTTTCTGGCCTCAGTATTGGTTATTGTGGCCTCAATACAGGTTGAAGACTCAAGTAATTTGAGTATAGTATTGAGGCCTCAGTATAGTAAATTGGCCTCAATTTGTGGCCTTAAAATTGCAACTGGGGAGACCCCAGCAAATTCTTGGCCTTTATAGACCAGCAGGATGATATACACTTATCATCAAGAGAATAGTTGAACAAATAGTTGCACCCAGAAGGAATCAACCCACAGGGATGAAACTTGGTGGGTAGGTTTGACATCGTGAGACAAGCAAATGATTAAGGTTTCACGCTCAGTTGCTCATGTTACATAGGCGATAACGTGCCTTATCTCTGTACCTGACCCAGCAGCCACAACTGCGGACACTCAGTAAGCAGTGATGCCCTCCATGAGTCATCCTGTTAGTGCCCGCACCAATAGCAGACGGCAGCACAACGGAAACCTACATGCACACAGCCATTGCAACGGCTGCCCTTAACACCATGTCAACGTCACCAAAGACTGCAATGGTGTCATGCCAGACTGTCATGGGATGGCAGTGGGTGACCTACAGTGATGAGTCTGGCTTTTGTGTTGGTCGAGACCACCAATGAATCCATGTGTGGAGGCACCATGGTCAATGCCAAGATGAACAGTCTGCCATACTGAGAGACGCTACTTCTGTATGTGTAGCTCAATAAATATTACCCATATCAGTCTAAATACATCATCATTATCATTCCTGTTCCAATCCTACACTTCCTTCTGGGTGCATCTGTTCTTTTACTGATGAGTGTATAATGAGATATACAGTATAAATTAAATATGAATGTGTATAAATGATATAAAAACTTTAGTGTCTTGATAACACTAAACTCTTTCAGTTCAAAAAAGTCTAGATTTTCTATCAAATCTACCATTTAATAATGCAAACAAAAGGGTGAAACTATCCAAAATGATTTGTTTGGGGTTATGCTGTGTTGCCAGGTTGCTACATCCTGTCTGGACCATTTTCCAATATTACAGATTTGCATCTTTCCTCAATGGACACTGATTATTCTGCTCCTTTGCTTTCGTTTTAAAACTCATATAAGGTATATGGTGCCATTTATAAACCTGTAAGTGTGTATTTACATTTGTTTGAACATGAGGGGTCAAAAATATACTGATGCTGTATAGACTGACGCCTCATATTGGCACTGATAGTTTATTGCTGCAACTGAAACCGCACTGTAGCTGGATCCTCTAGTCAACACAAACTACTGCTGTATGTTATTTGTGAATGTAAGTGACTTTACTGATAATCTTTTTGTGTCTCAGGTGTAGAAATCATCTATGTTATCATAGTGCTTGTGGTTGTCTTCGTTTTCACCGTTGGTGCCATCGGGTTAAGTCTGTTTATCAGGTAAACAAACCCTGGAGTACATGTTATTAACAATCTCTGTTTAGAATCACTGTTCATTGAGAATGACTGTCTTGAGTTGCACTTGTATCCTTTCTATAGGAGGCGAATCCAACAGATCCAGTTTGTAAAAGGACCCAATCGGATCTTGCTTACACTAGAAGATCTCACGTTCATCAACCCACAGCTAAGCAAACGGGTATATTAGCTCGTCTTTACGTGACTGTTTTTCTTGATTTCATTTAAATCATTCAATTTTTTTTTAAAGAATCTGTTAAAGTGTCTGTTCTGTGCGAGAGTTCTTGGCCAACTTTCGAAGCCTTGTGCCCTGTTTTAGAAAATCACCCTGGAAGACCTCAGCGAGTCCAAAAGTATTATTGACGAGAAGAGCACCAGATCAGGCGAGCGCTCGCACTCCGTAAACAGTCTGGCGACCGCAACTCATGAGAACTCTAACGTGGCAGTCTATGAGGTAGGACCCGTCTTCTTTGGGTTCTCAAACTAGATGTTCTTTCCACATTCAGAAGTATGTTGACTGTTCCCTCCCTGCAGGGTGACTGGGTGTGGCTGAAGAAGTTTGAGGAGGGCCATTTTAGGGAGGTCAAGCAGAGCACCACCAAAATATTTACAAAGGTTTCTGCAGATACAGACGTTACATCTTTAAGTCTAACCACTGTAGAAACAGTCATATTGAGATTTTGGAGTATTTGTCGTTCTTCTTCAGATGAAGGATCTCCGGAATGAGAACGTTAACCCGTTCCTGGGGTTCTTCTGCGATTGCGACATGTTTGCTGTGGTCACCGAGCACTGTTCGAGAGGGAGCCTACAGGACCTACTGCGCAACGAAGACGTGAAACTGGACTGGATGTTTAAATCTTCTTTGGTCCTGGACCTCATCAAGGTGTAGATCACTGTCATCATTCACATCTTACAGGAGTAGGAAATGAAGTTCTTAACTTTAATGGAAGTTCATGAAATGAGATTACTGATGTCAGTGGAGGATGAAGTACGCAAAGCATGTAGTTGAGTTAAAGTAGATTTAACCATGGTACAGTATTCCTCCAGGAGGGGTAGAAGTTCCTCCCCTTAGACCTCCACCGGAGTAACAGTACTAAAGTATTTACCCACAAATGTACTTAAGTATAAAGAGTAATAGTATGCATGATTTATTATGGTTGTAATGTCCTACTATCATTTCTGGAAGAGGACTCTTAGTTAACTCAGTTTAGGTAAGGAGACTCTAGTGTCTCTCAGTCCACCAGTCTTTAATAGAAGCTCATTAATTAGTCTGACACTGATGTCTATTCAAATTCAACAGGTCACAACAAGCTCCAAAGTGACCGATGTCCCCTGATTGGTGGGGTCGCTTTATCAAATCAAATCAAATTTATTTATATAGCGCTTTTAACAACTGGGCGACAGTGGCAAGAAAAAACTCCCTTAAGCAGAAGGAAGAAACCTTGGGAGGAACCAGACTCACACGGGGGGGACCCATCCTCCTCCGGTCCAAACTACAATTTGAAATTGTTCAAGTAACATCAATTGAGTATCTAATTATGCTGATTTAGTCATAGTGGTGACGATGAAGTCAATGAAGTAATAATTGTGAAATAATAATAATAGTCCGGTTCGGTAGGAATAGCGGAAAAATTAGTTTGCGGCGCTGAAAGCCTAGTTAGTCCTTATCGGCGTTAGGCCGGGCAGGCAAGAAGCTGGTTAGGGGCAGGTAGCATGGAGACCCGGTCAGTCTTACTTCGGTGTCTGGCTGGGCAAGTAGGCAGCTTGCCAGAGGTGTGCAGCAGGAAGGCGTTAGTAGCAAGCTGGACCGCTTTATGCTTCTTTTGTTTGGACATGTATATTTTTATGCACATGTAAACTAAAAGGAGGGACAGATTTGGCTGTGATGTAGTGGAGTAAACTGTAAGATATTAGACTTTTAAAATGTGGTGGGGTAAAAAGTAAAAAGTCACGCTAGTGTGTCCACTGTTTGCCGTTATTACGGTCAGGAGACTCTCAAAGAAACCTGCATCACATCTCCAAAGTTCAGTCTTAGAAGTTGGTTACATTTTTTGTCACTTACCGTCTAAAGTCTCACAAACACATTCGGTGTTGTTTAGGTCTGGACTCTGGGGTGGTCATTCCATTGTTCTGAGAACACCAGCAGCTTTCTGACTGCTTTGTGAATGTTATTCTTTACAGTCTCATTTTCTTAGTAAGGGGGGTTTTGACAGTTTCACATTTTTTCAGAAACATAATGATGAGGTGTCTTCTCACAGTGGAAGGGTGGATGGAATCAACTGTGGATGTTTTTCAGGTCTGAAGCAAAAGTAGAGCTTAATTTTCTCCTCTTTCTTGTAGCACAAAACTTTAAGTACCATTTATCTGGTAACACTTTTTTTTTTTTGTCTACCAGGTCTTACATGATTGTCAGGAATCCCCTTATTATGTCTTGTAGTTTTTGAAGTGCAATGTTTTCTTTCCTCATTCAAGTGGCTGGTTTATATATCTCAGGCATGTCTTCTGAAACAGTGACCTGTTCTCAGTGTCTGACCAGAAATAATAAGCTCATGTGACAAATAATAGTCACCTGTGACTGAAACGTAGCTAGTAGAGTGCAATACCTCCACAAGCAAGAGCTGTGATTGGGTTTGCATGGGCTAGACAAGTTTAGTCAGATTTGGTGGATTCCGTCTCTGGCACACTTCTGAGGAGAGTTTCCTGTAGACTGGGATTTTAGCCACTACTGGTAGACCCATATGACCGCACGTTTCCATACACCTGGACACGCTACTTTCTTCACACTAGTCCAAACACAGTCACTCCTTTTATCCAATCATTAACATCTGCTTTGGAGCCATTTTCCACACATGGGACGAGACATTCATTTACCTTTACATTTACATTTATGGCATTTATCTGACGCTCTTATCCAGAGTGACTTTCAAGGTTTATCATATTACAGGTGAGCCAGTGTAGTGTTAGGAGTCTCGCCCAAGGACTCTTATTGGTGTAGCACAGCTACTGCACTGTACCACCTCTTCTCAGTCTATGAATCCCACCACTCACACCTGGCAGGTATTTATAGCCCCATCATCCTCGTGCAACACCATCTGCAATAGGCTGAAGTTACTGCTATCTTAAACACGCAAGGCGACAGTTCTTTTGCCCGGTGAGCTTCTATAGCCTCCACTGATAAGTAAGTCTAATGTCTCTCTGTTTTACCAAACAGGGAATGAAGTACCTTCACCACCGAGAATTTCCTCACGGTCGACTAAAGTCACGGAACTGTGTGGTGGATGGGCGGTTTGTTCTCAAAATAACAGATTATGGATTTAATGAGCTTCTTGAATCCCAGAAAGCACCAAGGAAAGAGTTTCCTCCGGAAGGTAAGAATATGCACCATGTACACCTTTCCATCAAAATGAAACTGGCAAAAACTGTCACATATGAAGTGCTGAACTCAATACAGGACTGCCCTTGCTCCTCAGATCTATTCTGGACAGCTCCTGAATTCCTCCGAGACCCCGAGAACTCACGAAGAGGGACATATAAAGGTGACGTGTATAGCTTTGCCATCATACTCCAAGAGGTGGTTGTTCGTGGACCTCCATACTGCATGCTTGGACTGTCGCCTGAAGGTTGGTGAGAAATGATGACAAAATGAGCATTTCTAACACAACTCCATTCAAAGTAACAGTAGAAGATGGTTATCCAGCTGGATTTCCTCTGATGGAGACTTTCCTGCCTTTTATTATATTGGCATCACTTTGGATTCTGAGAATGTTGAATGTACTAGACCTTAAGCAGTTTTATTCCTCATGATCAGCAACTGAAAAAGCAGGAAACATACATGAGCAAAGGAGAAAGAAATAGAGAAAATGGAACTGATAGATGCTCCAAAATCTAATAACGGATAAACAACACTTTCATCTGTGAGAGAGAGAGAGAGAGAGGTAGAGGTGTAGAGAGGGAGGTAGAGAGCTAGAGGTGTAGAGAGAGAGGTAGAGAGCTAGAGGTGTAGAGAGAGAGGTAAAGAGGTAGAGAGAGAGAGAGGTAGAGAGGTAGACGTAGAGAGGTAGAGAGAGAGAGAGGTAGAGAGGGGTAGAGAGGTGGAGAGAGAGAGAGGTAGAGAGGTAGAGAGAGAGGTAGAGAGGTAAAGAGAGAGAGCGAGAGAGAGAGCGAGAGGAGAAAATCAAGGTTTGGTATTGATTCAGACCCAAAAACATCCACATGTCTCCTGCTTGTTTCTCTATGGAGAATGGGGCGAATAGCTATTCACCATTTACATCTCTCTCCATGGGAGTGTTCATCCATCACCCTCCATTCTTACACAGCCAAGAAGCCCCTCAATGAGAAAAGAACATAAACAGGAGTTGTGTGCACTGGAACATCAACCCTGGGAGATGACATGTGAAATAAAATATTGTTATATCCCAATATGATACCTGGGATTATTTGAAGTTCAAGTTTAAGTTTCAGATTTATTTGTCATTTGCACAACATGTCAGGACATTTGTGCATTGAAATGCTAGTGGTGAGGTTCAGGTTTATACTCTACAGCGGGACAAAATGATATACATACTAAACATATTAAACTTTTAAATTTAATTGTTCTCCATAGAGAACCAGTGGGAATTGAATGGTATGAAGCAGAAAATGCAATCAACTTCTAACAAATCTAACAACTGCGGAGATGTGAAGAGATAGCCTTTCATAGAAAAGCTGAAAGTCAGTCCCCTGGGAAAGAATGGAGGCTCAAATAACACCAAAAGAAATACACAAATATTAATAGTAAATTTGAGTGTAAATGTGTAAATTTCTATTAAATATATTTTCTGTTTTTTCTTGGCAGTGAAAAATTAATATTTTGTACTCAATGGTCTATGACTACAGTTTTGACTAGAATTTAAATCAATGAAAAGGTGGACTCTGACTTTTGCACAGTACTGTGGATCTTAGAGTCTAAAGTAGCATGAATTTGGAATCATTTGCCAGTTGCTTTCGCACACAGAGGAGTTTGTCTACCATATTTAGCCCATCCATGCAGGAAATGATATATGGTATATGATATATGGACCTGATAAAATGGACAATGAATGTAGTTATAAGAGGCCAGTCTTTGTATACTGGGACCTAAACTGAAACTTGAAACTTGAACTTGAAACTTAACATGTAATGAACATGTAAAGGTATGTAGTAGGTTATCTATTTTCAGAGCTGAGCTCTGTTTTTAAACCAGAACACCGCTCTGTGTTACCTACAGAAATAATACGGAAGGTGAAGAAACCGCCACCCATGTGCAGGCCCACCGTAGCTCCAGACCAAGCTCCACTAGAGTGCATCCAGCTGATGAAGCAGTGTTGGAGTGAACAGCCTGACAGGAGGCCTTCATTTGATGAGATATTCGATCAGGTCAGTTGGCAACTTCACACTTTGCTGTTTCAGAACACGACACTAATTAGTCCATGCAGTGGATCTTGAGGTGAACGCAGTGTGAGTTCAAGTCCCAGTGGTTCTGTGCATTGTCTATGGTCTGGGTTCACAAGAGTGCAATTGGCTGCACTTTGGGACGTAAGAGATTTACCACCCAATTTGGGCAACTGCCAGGTTGCAAACACAGCTGGGGTGCCGTGTCCCTTTGCACTGCATGATGTATAGGTGGCATGTGCTTTGGAGGAGGTCATGTGCCTCTACCAAGTGAAATATGTGTTCTACCAAGTGAAATATGGATTTCTGGCAGATGGTCACTATTGTAACCAAACCTTGTATTATACTTGCAAAATACCCCCTGGTGTTCAGGTGGGTCCCATGTCAGCTGGCAGCTCCAGCGTTGGCTGGGTTCTACCTTACCCATTATGCCTACACTGATACTGGCCTGAAAGGCAACAAAATGCCGGGTTTCATGCATCTAATTTGGGAAATGTTGGGTAATCTCTTCAGTCACTGAGATGAGTAATCATTCGCTCTTCCAATTTATCTCTTGGGAGTTTGGACAAAGGTCTAGATTCACAAATATGTTATGGCATATTGTATGCCGGGAATAGTTAGGGTTGCAGGGCAATGAAAGACCAAATGGGTCCATCCTGAGGCATGCCATTGCTGAGTCTCTAGTAAGTGAAGAGCACCAAAGATGGAGGCTCAAAAACTGTAAGCGACACGAGCTAAACAAATGTCTTTGCTTAAATTGCCAGACTACACAGGACAGTGTAGTCACCACCTACTACTACAGGAAAAGGAAATTTGACTGACACTCACCAAGTCAGTTACAAGCCTGCTATTTTCCATGATGTATAAGGGGAGGTAATCATTAATGACATAAACAGTTCCTAGGGAAACAGAGAAGCACATGTTAGGTACAGCATCTGTGGATGATACTTATGTTTGCTTAACTTGACAGCTTTACTGTTTGCTTGCTAAAGCTGGAACAACAAAACTTCCATTCCTCGTACCAAAGCAAAACCATACACGGAAGTGTGGCCAGCTAATCAAGACTGCAACTGGCTGGATCCTGCCAGTGTGGCTGGGTTAACAGTGGCTGAGACAGTATAACATATCATTTGGGGACCACAGAAGTCCAGATTAATCGGCTTTTAGTCATTTCTGAACAGCAGGTAAAAGAATGTGGCTGCTTTGTTTGCTCAACAAAGCCTTTTTTGCTCCATTGATAGTGAGAATTATTGTTATTTATAACTTTGATGACTTATTATGGTAATGTAATATACTGTAAAACAATATACTGTATATTCCAAGACATGTTGGACAATTTCCACTGATCATCAGTAAATGTTCACACAATTAAAAATACAAGAAAAAGAAAAAGATAGAAGGAACTAAACTGAGCTAAGGCTTTGATGACCAAGACCAAATAAAATGGATCTCATGCTGATGTCTCACTAATGTCATAGTTCAGCAAGAGCAGGAAGGTGATATATATGCTGTCAGGTGATATATGAATTACCACTGCATTTCCAAAAACATACCTTAAAATTCTAAATTTTGAGAAACAGTAGGTTATTTTATTTATTAAAATTAATTAAATTAATAATTTTTTTATTAATTTTTTGTACGATTTTTGTAAACCACATTTTTGGCAGATAATTGAATTAGTTTCAAGCTAATTTCTTACAATATGAAAAAAATATATTTCACTATAGTGAGAAAATGTGGCTTACTAAAATATTAAAAAAATAGATATAAGTTAAATAGCATCAAAGAAATGAGTGTAAAAATCTCAAAATGAAAAAAGTAAAATATAATAAGTGAATATACAGTAACATCATTTAACTTGTCAGAATATCATTTGTGCACTGATACCTCCAGGACCCGTGACACCTAATGGTGTGTATCTGAGTTAGCTTCAGATACCTGTATGCCAGTTGCAAGTTTTGTTCTGTTGTCTCTCTCACTTAACAGTTCAAGCTGATAAACAAGGGCAAGAAGACCAACATCATAGACTCCATGCTGCGTATGCTGGAGCAGTACTCCTCCAACCTAGAGGATCTCATCAGAGAGAGGACAGAGGAGTTGGAGGTGGAGAAACAAAGGACAGAGAAACTCCTGACAGAAATGTTGCCTCAGTAAGCCCCTATTTATCAACATATGCTATGATGAAAATATGAACAGTTTTGTCATGTATGGTTTAATACTATACATAAATCATGTTCAACAGTTATGAAATACATAGATCATCAAAAAATAGCTACACCAGAAGGATGTGTCAGATTGGAATGATGTTTGAAAGGAGGATAAAGGTTACCGGGAACAATAAATGATGATAAATGTAGACTGATATGGGGAATATTTGTTGAGCTACACATACAGAAGTAGTGCCTATTAGCATCTTGCTAATGCCAGATGTCTCAGCACGGAGTTGTAGAAGTTCGTAATGGTGTCCTCTGATAATCCATCCCATGCAGCGTGAGTATTCTCACACAATTCCAGTAGATGGTGCGGTAGGGGTAGAGGTGGAGTGACACCAGGCCTTCTGGACATGTGACGGCAAACCGTACATCTTGGTGCTGGCTACGGTGCCTCCACACACAGATTCGTTTGTTGTCGCCCCCAAGACAAATGTGGGACTTGTCCCTGAAGATGATTCGCTACCATTCTGAGTCACTCCATGACAGTCTGGCACAACACCTTCACAGTCATTGGTGATGTAGACCTAGTGTTAAGGGCAGTCATCTTAACGGCCTGTGTGCATGTAGTCCAGTGTCATGCACCCGTCTGCCAACGGTGCTGGCATTAACAGGATGGATCATGGAGGACATCACTGGTCACTGAGTAGCTATAATTGTGGCTGTTGGGTAATAAGGCCTGTGCTTGCTTACGTCACATGGGCAACTGAGCGTAAAACTTGAATTGTCAAACCTACGCAAGTTACATTCCTACCGGTTGAGTCCTTTTGGGTGCAGCTCTTTGTGCAACTATTTTTTGACAGTGTTTATATTGATATGTGCTCTCATCATTCTCATATGTGATACAAGTTTTGGGCATCTTATCAAAGACCATGATTGTCGATTTGCAGGTCTGTGGCTGAAGCTTTAAAAACCGGTGCCTCTGTGGAGCCAGAGTACTTTGACGAGGTCACCATCTACTTCAGTGACATTGTGGGTTTCACAACAATCTCCTCACTCAGTGATCCCATCGAGGTTGTGGATCTGCTCAATGATCTCTACACACTGTTTGATGCTGTGTTGAGTAACCATGATGTATACAAGGTAGGCTTTCCCAGCAGTGATCAGTGTTAATATACATTTTCCATGTTAGAAACTTGAGAATTTGTCCGCTAGTGATCTGCATCCCTGCTGATAACGTTTACACAGACTAGCATTTTGCTGGTCTTGCTAGCGTGACCAGCGTTTATTGTGTTTTGAACATGTGTTTGCTGGCGACCAGCACAGGCTAGTTCATGCTGGTTTAGCGTCACATGCTAGTTCCTGCTGATTTAGCATCACATGCTAGTTCATGCTGGTTTAGCATCACATGCTAGTTCATGCTGGTTTAGCATCACATGCTAGTTCCTGCTGGTTTATGCTGTGACCAGCGTTTACTGTGGTTTGAAAGCTACCAGCATAAACCAGCATGGACCAGCAGGAATTCCATGTTGTTCCAAGCTGATTCTCTTTAACAGGGATGACTGAAAGCCACGGACAATCATGGAAATGTCTGTTTTCTGTTGTAGGTGGAAACCATTGGAGATGCCTACATGGTGGCCTCAGGGCTTCCAAAGAGAAACGGCAATAAGCATGCGGCTGAGATTGCCAACATGTCCCTGAACATCCTCAGCTCTGTGGGTACCTTTCAAATGCGCCACATGCCGGAGGTTCCAGTCAGGATACGAATAGGAATTCACTCAGGTGAGCTGCAGCTTCTAGCTATTGCAATATACACTAGTTGCAACCTGGGAACAGAATGCTGCTTCCAGCTGGAACTGGTATTTCCATTTGCCATTGTTCCCACATCTAATAGCACAATATCAGTAGCTTTGGCATAGAGTAAGACACAGGGGAGGCCATGACACCACTGTAAATAGAATCTTTGATTAAAGCACCAGTAGAAAGGCACATCCAGAGCACTGAACAACAGGGTGAGGTTACCATTAGCCACAGGCTTCGCCAAGATGTGGCCCTAGTCCTCAAGCAACAAGAGCAATTCATTTCCAGATAAGAACACTACATAGTCGACACCAGATTTCAAGCTTTATTATAAACTATTTGTCCACAATTTTGAGGCACATTTCCTAACAGTCACATTTACTTCCACAAGAGTGTGTTTAATTAGACATTTAGAGTAAAGCAGTGAACACAGCACTTACCCAAACCCCTCTGTCTCTGGATAGGGTCCTGTGTTGCTGGAGTAGTGGGCCTAACTATGCCTAGATACTGCCTTTTCGGTGATACAGTCAACACCGCCTCTCGTATGGAATCTACAAGTCTGCGTGAGTTGCTCCATCGTTTGTTACATTCTCTTCTGTTTTATCTATCTGTCTATCTATCTATTAATGTATATGTATTTTTAATACAGAAATCAAGAAGCACAATTAAGGCATTTACAGAAATAAGAAAGGCTCTTTCACCAATCTCCCTCCCTCCCCTCCACTCTCAGTTGGTATATCAAAACCACCAGGTTTATATAGACACATGAGATAAACAACCAGAGCTTATGACACACAAAAGCACATTTCCATATAAGCTCAATTGGTCACCTTGCCCATTTTAATGTGGCAGTGACTTGCGGCTCTTGCAGGTGGCACTGCACAAAGATGATGGGGTTATAAATACCTGCAGGGTGTGAGTGACGGGATTCATAGATTGAACATAGTCTTGTTCCATGTGTGGAAAATGGCTCCAAAGCAGATGTTAATGATTGGCTAAAAGGAGGGACTGCATGTGGGCGTGGCCAAGGACTGTAGTGTAAAGGAAGTTGCTGAGTCTGCAGGTGTATGGAAGCGTATGGTCATACGGGTCTACCAGCAGTGGCTAAAATCCCAGTCTACAGGACACTCTCCTCAGAGTGGTACCAGCAAAGGCATCCACCAAATCTGGCCCAACTGTGTAATTCTTTGATGGAAGAGTGTCTGAACATTAATGTGGCCTACATCCAGAAACTTGTCCAGTCCGAGCCAAATCAAATCACAGCTATTTGTGCTCATGGACGTATTGCATGCTATCAGTCACGGGCGACTGATGGTGATCCTTTTGTCTGGTGAGCCTACAAGCATGCAAACCTATATGTATATGACATGAAAGGAGGTCTGTTATCCAGTCCTAGCGTGCTGTACAGTTTCCTCCAGTCTCTTAACTTCCGTTTTTAAACGCTTCACTCATTGAGCAGTTCACTGAAGTTATTAAATAATCCTTAGCCTTGTGTGTTTAACTATATCATGCAAAGAGAATGACCACTCCTTGCTATGCAGTACACGAGTGCTGTACTATCAGCCTTTCGAACCAGCAAGCAAATGTTGTGTTGGTTCTCATTTGACTGTAAATGTGAAACATCATTAAGAAGCAATTCAATTGGTAGAAGGTGTAAGTCCTACAGCATGAGCTTGCACTGATAATTATTTATATTACTGCGTATTTGCACTGTCTGTATGGCTGAAAACAGCCATCTTCTTAATTTGCTTAGCAAACGGTATACCATCACCTCCATCTATACTTTACACTTTACACAGACACTAAGGACTCTATTTTTATACCTTCATACTTTATATAGTATTGTCTCTATTTGTACAAATCTATCTTTCTTCTGTTGTTACTTCTGTATAGTTTGTATACCTGCTACTGGATGCCTTGAATTTCCCTCTGGGATCAATAAAGTATCTATCTATCTATCTATCTATCTATCTATCTATCTAGAGGGTACAGGCGTCACCTTTTCCCAAAATTAAGGAATCTCTGAAAAATCCCAAACCATGCATTTCAAAGAACCAAATACCCCTGGAGATCGACCAAAGTGGTGTCCAGTATGCTCTATGATACAGCTTAAAATCAATCAATAGAATATGAATAGAATATAATTTCTTACAACTGTTGTACCCCAAACCACCAGCCAGTCAGTAGATCCTGGTTCAAAAGTCATTTATTCCCAAGATTCCATACCTTTGGAAGGCCCCTTCTATTTTTCAGTCCTGATCCTCAAGGAACCTCTTGTGTTCTACTCTTCTTTCCACTTTGCATGTAAACTAGAACACAGTATCAGCACGGACACGCCCCAAAAGGATTTGACTGTGAGCATCTGGTGTCTTTTCTTGCAGCTTATCGAATTCATGTGAACATGAGCACTGTGAAGATTCTCCGCTCTTTGAATGAGGGGTACAAGATCGAACTTAGAGGAAAGACGGAGCTGAAGGTACAGACATTGCTTCACCTAAAAACACTACAGCATTAGACAAAACCAAATAAGCCGACTGATCTTTTATTGCTCACGCTGTATACATTTCTGTTCTATGTAATGCAATATGGCACTATATCAGTGCAGTGGTTATCGTATCATGTCCAGTACTCCTGCATCATGCACTTTTATTACCACTCCACTTTATGAAGCCCACCTGAAGTCTACCTTTGACATTTGTTTTCTGCACAGTATAAAACTGAACAGATTAAAAGTGGCCCAGTTATAAAGTTGCACATAGCCCAACAAAAGCTGCCTGTGGCTTCAGATGGACACTTAGTGATGTACATTTCTATGTGATGCTGAGATCTGATGTATGGTTTCAGGGTAAAGGCATTGAAGAAACATACTGGCTTGTTGGAAAGACTAATTTTACGAAGCCTCTGCCGAAGCCTCCTGAGATCAAAGCAGGGTAAGACAGCATGTTTTGTCCAGCTCACATATATTGGAGTCGTTCATGTGCTGTAAATTTATATCTTATTGCATTTGTTCCTAACTTTCCCAGTATTAGATCATTATCAGAGTGACTGAATTGACCTGGAATGTTCTGAAAGCCTTTCTTTATATGTCCTCTCAAATGGGGGGTTATGATTTGTGCACCAGGGACAACCACGGTTTGAGTCCTGAAGAGATCGCTGCTTACAAGAGAAAGAAAGCTGAGCAAAAGGCTTGAATCCCTGAGTCAGAAGCAAGGAGGTAGCACCTTGCATGCGGCGCTGCGTTGTGATGTGATGTCATAGGGATGTCTTGATTAGTGCTGTGGGGTGATGGTGTCTCCATTCATTTGGCCTTGTGTTCTGGTCTTGTGCTTATGTGTCTATTGATTTGCTTCAGTTAAGTTTCTTTTGGATGTTGTGTTGAATCTAAAAGGTGCCAAAAAGGGTTCTACTGTTCCAATCCACAGAGCCCTGTTCATAGCTGGTTCTAATCGGGAACCTTTACCTCATGTTGGACATTGTTCTCTAACGTTCTTCATGGAAAGTATGTGACTTTGGTGACAACCCAATGATCTGGCCCTAGAATTAAACAAGCTCCCGGGGAGGGAGATGCAAAAGGGGGTTAGCTGCTTCCCCCGACCTCCATAAGAAAATCCAGGCAAGAGACAGCCGTTCGGAGTACTGGACCATTTATGGGGCAGGGGAGCACCCACACCTCGTGGTTACAATCCCAGACAACACTGCAGCAGAACATACAGGCTACAAAAACACCCGTAACCATTCCGTGTACCGTACTTATATAACCGTTAGCTTTGTACCCCCTCTCTCGCTCACGACATACGCTCACGGCATGCGCTCAATGCCGGCTGAGATGCATCTATGGTCACACAGAAGCAACATGTTGAAATAAACACAGGCAGGAAAATAACATGGTCCTCTGAGTACATAACCCATACTATTAGGTTAGCTATGCTAGTTACTCGGAGCATGCTAGTAGCTAACGTTACGTGTACTAGCTACTGGCTTTCCATCTGGACATCAACACACAGTACACTAAAGCTGTTCCTCACCCTCTCAGTTTAGGATGATCTGCTTCAACCAGCAAACACTGACACAGTCACACAGCATGGCTGCTACTTACAGGCTGCTGTTGGGGTTGTGATGCTAATAAAGGTGGAACTGCATCTCTCATTGGTCTGCACAGTATTGCAGCCTGAGCTCCAACAAGTGCCATGTTTAGTGGGTTATGAGTCAACTAACATCTCTGAATTAAAGTTGTCCAGGATCTTGTTAAAGACATGGGAGTTGAAGTTAGCTTCAACTAGCTATTCAGCAGCTGGTTTGGTAAATTTTCAGTTCCACCTTAAAAAGTGTCCAAGCTTTAGCATTTAAGGTGGAACGGAACATTTGATTAAGAAGCTGCTGCCTTTCCAGCCTTGTTTTAAAAGATGAGATTAAAAAAATGCAGACAGACTGATATTAATACATTTCTGCACATAGTCCTCCATTTTCATTGCTCTGCCATATGTAGATTTGGGAAAGATTGTAAATACACTTATCATCAAATTAACAGTTGCACCTAGAAGGAATAAGTCGATGGGAATGAAACTTGGTGGGTAGGTTTAACACCATGAGATTCAAGGTTCACGTTCTGCTGCACATATGACACAAGCAAGGACAAGCCTTATCGCTGTACCTGACTTCACAACAGCGGCGATTGTGGACATTCAGGGAGCAGCGATGCCCTCTGTGAGTCATCTTGTTAGTGACAGCACTGCTCAACGAAGGACTATATGCACACAGACGGTTAACACCAGGTCAACTTCCCCAAAGACTGCAATGATGTGGTGGCAGACTGTCATGGAGTGACTCAGAAGGGCAGCGGGTCATCTTCAGTGACGTGTCCCGCTTCTGAGTCTTGGTGGAGACGACTAACGAATCCATGTGTGGAGGCACCGTGGTCAGCGCCAAGATGAACGGTTTGTAGGCCTGGCGGCACTCCACCTCCGCTCCTACCACACCATCTGCAGGAACTGTGTGAGAATATTGAAGCTGCATGAGATGGATTATCACAGGACACCATTAGGAACCTTCCGTGCCGAGAGGTCTGGGACATTGCTTTAACAAACATGGTGGCCCAACGCCATACTGAGAGACACTACCTCTGTATGTGCATATCAGTCTAAATGAATCACCACTTACTGTTTCTGGTGACCTTGGTCTTTATTCTCACTGGCATTGCAATGCCACATTTCCTTTAGCGTTCAATGAGACGACGAGTGTATTAATGAGTCATGGTTGTTACATAACAGTTTAGGACTCAGCCAGTTGTACTGTCCCCATTTATAAATGCACGATTCGCGTTAGACGAAGGAGACAAAAGTGTTTAAGGTCCACTAAGAGGTTTTAGGTTTTAGGAACCAAAAAATTGTTGTTCTATGGCTTACAAAGAACCCTTTTTGACACCTGTAGCTATAGGACCTTAATATGGGAATTCTATATCAAACATCAGGAACCCTTATTTGCAGAAGTGCAGTGCATGTATTCCACTTCCATTTCATTCCCACAAATTTCAACAATTTTTTTTGGTTTGCAGGGATAACTGGCAGGAGATGATGACGGATGAGATCAAGACAATTTTCCGGAAGGCCAAACGGCAGGTGGACAAGCCTAAAATCTAAAAAGAGGGAGGAAGAGAGCGGTATAGATGTAGAGGAGGAAGAGGAACTTGGATGGATGAATGACAGAGCCCGAGTGAGACAGACCCAGACGACGCCTTGTGAGTGTGTATCCCTCTCTGATCACGGCAGCTTACTGAGACTTCTTTAATAGGATTGACTGTCATCTGCCTAATCTGCCTCTGCCCAGCGCAGCAGAAACAGCAGCGCGTTAATGAAATGAGAGCTGAGGAACAGGCTATTAGAGAAAGTGCGCTCCTACTTGGTGCGGATGACGGGCGCTGTTCCTTTGTTTTGGCCACCAAGTGGTTTTGTGCTCATCACTCAGGTTTGCTCCACAGTCACCGAGGTTTTACTGTCTTGTGTGTGGAAGGGTTTTCCGTTGGCTGGTTCACATATACGGAGTTCTTTGTTTTTCCCAAACCAAAAAGATGCTAATCAGGTAATCAGATTACATGGACATCTGTTCCTAAGATCAAAGGCAATGCCTTTTGAACCTGTGTGAAAACTGTCGGGTTGTTGGTGAGGCATTGAGGCTCTAAACTACAGCTGAACCCTGAAAATGAAGAAGCCCTCATTAATCCAATCCTTTATCCGCATCTGGTGTCTTTCCCGATTACTGAACTGGTGTATAGGTTTCATCATCTTATACCAAACGAGAGAGAGATGGGTCCAAACACACTCATATGCTGTACATATATGGTTATGCACCTGAGACCACCTTTCATTACTTAATTTCCGGTCCTTTTCCACGCTTGTATTTTTTCAGACATTGTTTTTAAGGGAATTTCGATATACAGTAATCCAGCAAAAGTAAATTCGCAGTGTGCACAAGATGGCGTCTCTTAATTTCCGGTTTATGGTTGGTATGCATCACTGTTTCCGGTTGTAGTAGTTGTGAGGAGAATTGAGCGAATCTGTGGAAAGCAATAGCAATCATGAGTGGTTTTAAGATAAAGAAGAAACGACTGACGTATCAACGCCAAGAGAAGAAGACGTCTCTACATTGCTGTGTGCCTCTGTGTGCTAATTCTTCAAGGTAGAGAGGAGATTAGCTTTCATAGGTTTCCAGTGGATCCTGAGGTGCGGGCTCGGTGGCTTACACAGATTCGTGGGGACGACTTCAGCACCCTTCAAAGTACTCGCGTCTGTAGTAGGCATTTCAACACAGGCGACTTTGTTGTGACGGCCGCGGGAAAGAGAAAACCCGCACCCAGGCTTAATGTTTGGCTATGTCGGCCGAGGTGCCCTTCCCCGGTGTCTGACACCGACCAAGAGATGGAAGTGCAGATAGCGCCTGATCATGATTACAGCGTTACTCCGACGACCTCAGCAATGGCAGATGCTTTGGCAAACGAGAACGAAGCACTGAAGAGAAAAAGACAGGATCTACAACACCAGCTTGAAGCTTCACAGCTGCAGTCCCGTTTTGGGCTGCAACAGCTTGCAGGATCAGACAAAGACACTCCTGGGTGCTGTCCACGAAGCCTGAATGATGTGCTGAACCTCATTGATGGTTACTTTTGGCGAGTCTTGAAGACATCGCGTGTAAAATGCCATTTTGCGTGCTGACCGGCGGAAAGCGGAAATGCTTGTGCTTACCAAACTTAGAACCGGAAACGCCGCCTTACGCAACTAGCCAATTATGTTCCAAAACTGGAGCTCAGGAAATTTATTAAGTTACACAGAGTTACAAAGACCTGGTGGACCAACAAAACCACATGACACCACAAGGAACAAATCTGGAAATCATAGAAAGAAGCTGCTGGTGTTAAGTGGTGTTAAGTCCAGAGTCCAGAGCTCAGCATCACAATGTACATGACCAGAAGCTGTGAAAGGCGGAGAGAGGCCACAGGATAATGTTTAATGTTTATAAGAGTCGTTTCTGTTAAAAATGTTTTCCTGATGAACACTGAACCGTTTGAACTGAGGATGAACTAAATGAATGGTGGTTCATATACAGTCACATGTAAATGTCATAACGTAAGCCAGCTCATATGGCTTCAGTGAAAACAAGGTTCCACGTTATTTTGGAATGTTTTCTCTTTTTAGCCCTCTTATTTCTTTTCGTTTTGCTTCGACTCCCTGTTTATTACCTCCGTTCTTTTCTTTTTCCCTCGTTTTGCTGTTGTTTTTGCTCACGTTCACCTTATTTATCACATCATTGTTGATAGAGGTCTACAAGTGTGCTTGGGGGCCCGTTGTCTTCTGGGAATTGGAGTTTCCTGGGCTGGAGACACCTTGCCACTGTCGCCCTCTGCTGGCAGCTCATTTCGAGAGCGCACACTTCTACACATTTTACACTTTGATACATGATTACTGATTATTTGCTGAATTTAACATGTTGGAGAAAAAAGACAATACATGTGGCATATGAAAAAACTATAGCACATATTACATAATATATTTTATTACATTTTAATATGTATAATATGTTAAACTAAGCCAATAATAGTATTCGGCTCTAAAGCCTGCAGACAAACATCATATTTAAATTTGTTGTCTGTTTTATTGAGCATGCTAAAACATTTACATACGACTGTATTTATGTTTTCTATTATTTTTAATGGGATTGTTGAAATAGCAATGCCATATTACAGTTAATTCAACCTTTTAGACACAATTTCCCACAAACACAAACTATGAAATAAATTTCAGTCGAATTATATGATTGGAAAGATGATGTCTACATCATATGTACATTATATTAAAAAAGTTAATGCATAATACAAATAAAATAAATAAATAAATACCTGTTATAAATGAGTTTCTAATAAATATAATTGACAAATGTACACAGAATGAACACCATCTTCTCTCTCAGTTTGGTATAACTTTATTTCACATACAGATGATGATATTATGGCACGTTTGTATTGGAGAAGAGACCTATAACATAAGTCACTAATGAGGAACTGATACCATGTGCAGTTTAATATGTTATGGTGTTCAGTGATTAGTGGTTAGCATTAAGTGCTACAGTTGTGGCCTATGGCTGATTTTGGCTTTTGCTAATTTACAGTTTACCCGTTTCTTCTTTATCTCCAGTTGAGACCACAAGAACTATGATTTACATTGATTATATGATTTGTGATTGGAAATGACCCATATATATATATATATATATAGACCACTTACACCAAAACCTGAGCTGTCGATGCCTCGTCTTTTATGCTGAACATTCACAGATCCCAGAGCAGCAAATATCTTTTATTGATTGTCTGTCAAATGTGTACATAAACAGTGGAATGTAAAATACAAAGGATGAATGTAAAAAGATTATTGTTCTAATACTGTATTCACAGATGTACTGGAAAATAACAGCTTGTGCTAGAAGCAGAATACAAAACCATATTCCACAGTCGGATCCATGATAGCTGTGAAAAGCGTTTTAGCGCAGTATTATGGAGGCAGCATGTACAATGTTAGAAAACAATAAAAACATTACAGTGAAAATGTACAGATGCAAATATTGTTAAATGTAATAAATACCTTTTTTGCCATAGCATTGTCTCTCCTTTTCCTAGTGCACCACCAGGTGGAGCTGTGGTCTGCAGAACTCCACATGTTTATCACTATTCTAAATCTGAGGCTGTTCAAAGAATGCACTTCACTTTCACAGTATGTTGGATTTCTTCTTCTTGGCCCATTGGCATCATTTTATTAATCATTAATAATTGTTGTGAAAGAAAGTTTTGCCCTATCCATACTCACCATTAGGACCCTGGACTCCAGTGATTAGTCGATTCTCGGCCATGTAGCACCAACTGTGTGGCCCATTTACTGAGACAGACATTCAAAGGTGTGAAACAACATCCGCGCTTCTGTAGTCATTTGAGGTCCTTTGTTAGCTGGTTTATGGGCTTCACACCATGGGAAACCCTGCGACTGGAGGTGGTGGAGGAGTGCGAGGTAACCGTTATCACCCTCAGGGAAGAGGAATACCCCCATTGTCTGCATGTGCATTCCAGACAGCAGAGGAATGCGACCCCTGGAAGATAGGGATCAACACGACCGGGACGACTAAATATTTGCAGTGGAGGTGAAAACCTTTTCAGACATTACACCATACAGAAGATAAGATGACACTGATCGTTGTGAAGGTTATTGATTACGTTTTCTTATCAACTCAACTAGCATCATACATCATACATTATATATATAATATATCGTCTCTGTCCAAAGAAAAACATGTATCTCCATTTTTGTTCATTTTTACTTATGACTCATTTGATCACATGAGCTGCTGTTTACACTGTGTGGAAGTTTCATGAAGAATAGACTAACTGAAGTGGCCCAAAACTACTTGGAAAGATGTCTGGTTCCATTGACTTCCATTCAAATTAAAGGTTTTGGCCTCTCCTGTAAATTTGCCATTTTGGAGATACCTGTTTTTCTTTGGACAGCAATGATATATACATGGGTTGGACAATGAAACTGAAACACCTGTCATTTTAGTGTGGGAGGTCTCATGGCTAAATTGGACCAGCCTGGTGGCCAATCTTCATTAATTGCACATTGCACCAGTAAGAGCAGAGTGTGAAGGTTCAGTTAGCAGGTAAGAGCACAGTTCTGCTCAAAATACTGCAATGCACACAGCATTATGGGTGACATACCAGAGTTCAAAAGAGGACACATTGTTGGTGCACGTCTTGCTGGCGCATCTGTGACCAAGACAGCAAGTCTTTGTGATGTATCAAGAGCCACGGTATCCAGGGTAATGTCAGCATACCACCAAGAAGGACGAACCTCCACCAGCATCACGTAGTGACCTGGCCACTATCCTGCAAGAAGAATGGCTTAAACTCCCTCTGACCACTGTGCAGGACGCAGTATATGTCATTCCCAAGACCAACTGACGCTGTATTGGCCGCAAAAGGAGGCCCTACACCATACTAATAAATGATTGTGGTCTAAAACCAGGTGTTTCAGTTTCATTGTCCAACCCTTGTGTGTATATATATATATGTGTGTGTGTGTGTGTGTGTGTGTGTGTGTGTGTGTGTGTGTGTTGTGATTTCAAGGTAGTAAAGTGTTTTTCATGTGACCACAACTTATTTTTCTAGTGATTTCAAGACAGCAAATGTTTTTTTCAGAGATCACAACTTATTGGTCATGTGATCTCAGGAAAACAGAAGGTAGTTTCTCCTGAGCACAACTTATTTGCAACCAAACAAATGGTTAGTTTTTTTTCTAGAGAAGAGAACAAAATAGAAAACAGTTATTTTTTAACCACAGCTTATTTGTCTTATATATATATTTGTCTCAAAATAAGTTGTGATCTCTTGAAAACAGCCATTGTTATCTTGAGCGCACATCTTAATTGTCTTGTGGTTTCAAGATAACAATCACTGTTACAGAAACAGTCCAGAAAGTTATAACTTCCCCCTGGCCTCTCTGGACTTGTGTACTAATAGATGGAGATATGTTGTAAATGTAAAATAAATCACAAACACATGGGTCTATTTTATTCATATTTATTTTAAAAAAAGAAGAAAAAAACATTGAGCACAACAATTCAACAGGCTCTGGGTGGCAAACAGCATTAGAAACTTGCACAGGTAACTAGAGGGTGGGGAAACACCATCAGTGCAGAAGAGAAGGCAGCGAAAACTGGGAAACTGAGCAATTGCTCAGGCGGAGGTGGAGGTGAGGTGAATGACAGAACGCTGAAAGCTGGAAGAACATATGTGTAACCATCCTTTAGTCTTTAAACATTAAAGATAAAGCAAGAAACCCACACAGATGTCGCACAAACTCAGGAAATAAGAGAGCCAAGAGAGCCAGCACTCTTATACCACAGTTCCACAGGCAGACATCATTGACACCATACTTAATATAAGCATGGCATCTGTTCTCACAATTTCTCTTTAATAACTTAATAAGTGATGCCAGAATGCTAGACAGATCTGTGGCTAAGCACTCACTAGTGGCATTCCTTTGCTTGCATTGTGCATTATGAACAGCATTTACCAGTTTCACACACGTGGTGGTCTCTTGGAGTTTGGCATATCTGTGAGGAGCATTGCGGTTTATGGAATGTGCTCATGAGGTAACAGTCAAATCATAGAAATCACACATTTTCCTGAACAACAAGGTAAAAAAACAAACCTGAAAAAATGAAAAGGCTAGTCTTAACTATAGCTAAGGCTACAACTCATCTCTCATTTTGTCACCCTTGGGTCTAACCAGCCTGCCAATGTAAAGGATGGAGTTGCTCTGGTTGTCCTTCACCAGGAAGATAAACGGATGGTCAGCGTAGAAGAGCCTGGGGTTCTTCAGCTTCTCTGTACCAAAGATGCTGGCGTCAAAGGGGTTGCCCTCTGTGTCCCATTCCCAGGCAGATGCATGAAAGAGGCTGGAGAGGTACAGATCTTTCTTGCCAGAGATGTTGGACAAATCTGCCTTGGACTTGTCCACTGCCTCAGTGAGACCAAGCTCGCCAAGATGTTTCTAGAAAAAGAGCATCGTACATCAAATACAGCCATCGCTTAAATAAAGCATAGTGAGAATAAGGCCTGGCTATATTCAGGTTAGATCTACCTGGAGGTCATGGCTGACTTCCATGCTGACTTTAGGCAGAGAAATGGCCACCGCTTTCTCCTCCAGTTTGCCCAACCAGCTGTCCACCTGCTTGCGGGTCAGAAGCTTCTCCAGCCTCTCCAGGGGTTCCAGATGGTATGGCATGATGAAAATCACACTGGACTTTTTGTGGGCCAGGGGCATGTTGAGCACAAACAGCTTGTTTTCTGTGTCGTCATAGAAGCCATAGAGACCTGTGGAGACGCATGCCGAGTGGTTTAGTGGAGGCATGAACAAATTAGGTGTTCATGAGGCTACATGGCATCTGCTTGTCATGGCAATGGTCATGGTTCATTCCAATAGCCGCTCATAGATCTCACCTGTACGATGCATCATTGGGACTGACACAGTGAAAGAGCGGGACACAAGGAATCCACGGTTGTCAACCATCTTGTGATGGAACTTCTCATCCCAGTGAGCTGTAGAAACATAATTATGAAAAGAAGAAGTGAGAAATGTGTGAAGATAAAAGAACAATGAAAAAAGAAGCCCATCTACTTGACCTACGTTTAAAGAACATGGCATTGATGATCATGGCACCATCAGTGTTCTTCACGTCCTTTGTGACCTCTGGAAGCTTGCCGTCGGTGGACTTGGCCGCCCACTCGTTGATGGAGTTGATGGCGCTCCTCTTGTCACGGAAGTTGATCTTGGAATGGTCATAATTGTAGTGCTTCTTGCTGGTCTTCACAAAATCATCAGCAAAGCTGACCGAGCTGGGGCCGTACAGCCGGTTGCTGATCTTCCAGGTGACGTTGCGGGCGGCTGGATCGCTGACCTCGCTCAGGAGCTCAGACAGGCCTGTGTGCAGGTGCTCGTCTTTCAGGGTGTCGGCCTTCAGAACGGTCTTGACCTGGGAGGCAGTAGAGGACTTGCCACCAAGAGCCACCAGACCCAAGGAGGAGGCCACAACCACCGGAGAAATCAGGATGTTCTCCTGGTTCTTCTCTTTGGCCAAGTTGTGGTAGAGGTTGAAAGCAAGGTTGGCGCTCGTGTCTGCCAGGGAAGTGGCATGGCTGCTCAGCTTCTTCGCTTCCTTCACCTCCTTCACCTCCTTCACCTCCTTCACCTCAGCGCATGAGGCCACGGCCAAAAGGCACAGAGCAACGAGGTTGGTCACCCACATCCTTGGTTTGTGTTTGGGCAATAAGGGAAGTCTGGAGGAACAAAAAGTCACGGGAAGTTGGATTAGATAGTGTTTATGGTAAACCATAAAAGGAAAAAGTAACATTTATATGTCTGTGCTGAGAGTGGAGAATGTGTTTCAGTGTTCCTTTGTCTCAGTTTGATGTAACCTCACTGCAAGAAATGACATTTTGTCAAGTCAAATCTTCTGAAAACCCATCAGTATAAAATACAACACTGTGTTTTTGACTAGTGTAGGAATATTATATGCTTATTTCTCTTGTTTGAGGTCATTTGGTCAATTTCTCTGGATAAAATCACCTAAAACAGCTTCGAATCAGTTGAATATCCTATAATATCTGTAGAAGCTCATGCCAAGAAATATTAGATACATTGACTAGATTTAAACTGCAAAAAAATGAAATGTTGGCCAGTAAAATGTCTAATATGTAGTTGATATATTAAAAAATAACAATACTATATATATACTAGATAGTTTTAAGTTAAATTTAAACTTTAAAACTCATTTTAAGACCATTTGTACTTGGTTTAAGTGATTTTTGTAAGCCAAAGTGTCTCACCATATGGGCAGATCATTCGTCCTGGTTCAAATAAATTTCTTACAATATAGTGAGAACATTGGGCTTACTAAAAACAAGCACAACATATCTGGAAATAAGATAAGGAATCCTAAAAGTAGCTTTTAACAATCCTGAAATGAGAATTTAAAGATATATCAACTAGAAATAAGACCCCTTATACCTGCCAATAATTTTTTTCAATTATTTTTTGCAGTGTAAGATGTTTTCCATTGGCGCAATATAAGTTTTCAGGGTTTTCAACTGAATTCCCATGAAATTGGATCATATATGTTACCACACCAGCTGCATTGCATAAAAACCCTCAGCAACTCCAAATAAGAAAGACCTTATTGTTTTTAGGGCAGGAAAGTGTGTCAAACCACTGAGGCATTCTTTCAATGTTAAAGCCCATCCTGTTCCAGGAAACAAAAGGAATGGCCTGAGGCTACAGCTGGAGACGTGTTAGCAGAGTGTAATCTGCTTCTACACTATTCATCAGTTTCAGCTTTCCTTTTCTGTATGTTCTGTATCTCTTTTATTTTCTCCATCATCTGGAATACCTTGAAAGGTTTTCATAGTGTTGTCAACGATTGCGATTTTCATTCTGAAAGACAAGAGGTGCATTTTGGGTGATCTACAGAACAAAATGTGGAACAAAAAATATACTTTCTTTTTTTTTTTTTCTTCAGATACTAAATTGCCATTAAATCAGCCACTTCCGCTTCTCGAATTGGAAATTTCCTATGGAGCCAAGTGCCACAAAGGCACTGCATGCACATATGGGCAAGGACACGTAGGCTTTTCTTATTGGCTAGAGAGTCTTTGGCGGGGGTGGGGAGATGGGGACTTCTGACCAATCAGAGATGCCATAGTGGAGCCGTTTGGGAATTCCAGAGGAAGCACTGTGATTTCAATGGCAACCACTCCCTAGAAGTCCCTTCCACACCAGTTATGCACTCAGATCATATATGAAGTGCATGACTTCCATTTTTTAACAATTTCCATGGGCTGCCCTCTGATATAAACATGCATCACAGACAAACCAACTGCGTTTTAATACCTCCCTGCATCGTTATCATTGTCTTGGCTTGTGGTTTTCCGGATTGTTCTCTCTGCTGCTTCAGAACATGCAATAACCAAGGTTAAACAAAGCAGCAAGAGAATAACATGCCCTCCTAAAAGCGACTAACATTCATTATACAGCTGCAGACGGACATATGGTCTGCTCTGCATGGAACAAATATACATTTCCCTGGTTCTGCATGCAGAAAAAGGTGGATGCAAGAAAAACAACAGAAGGAAAAAAGTCTCCTCCATCACTTCTGAGCAGACCTAATGCGAAGGTGGGCCTTACCTTGCACAGATGCTCCTGATGCACAGCTCCTCTTCTTGTCTTCTTGGCTGCTGAAGGACTTGCTGCAGAGTGGTGGATCCTGGTGGTCTATATAGTGCAGGAAAGAAAGTTCTAGAAGTTGGAAGAGGAATATTCAAATGAGAAGGTCTGGTTCTCTTTGGGAAACCCGAGCAGAGACCTCCCACTGGATCGAGTGTCTGCGGTTCGGAAGGGATCCTGCCTCTGCAAGGTCCTAAAGCCCTTTCCAGTTTACAGCACAGGGCATGAATTAGTGTTGGGCACTTTTTGTTCTATCAAGTGAACAAACATGTCTTACATCCCTCAGATGTGCTTGTGCAGATGTGCAGATGTGAATCCCATGTAGGAGGAAAGCAAAGCTTTGTTTTTGTGAACCGTGCTGGTTAAGCTCTGGTTAAGTTTTCATGGAGGTGAGAAAGGTATATGTCTTCACAGCGTGTATGTCTATAGCGTCTTTGGGTTTTCTCCCTAATAAGATTTAGAGAGGGGGTTTTGTGAACTTGACAAAATCTGGATTTGGGTTTCACATGGCCTGTTATGTAAGAGTGGATGTTTCTTCCGCTGGTTCAGACACGTGAGCCTACCCACCCCCACTGCCACGTCTCACTGCTGATTGCAGGGTCCCACAGCTTGTGGGTGTGGGGTGCTGGAGCAACTACTACTAAAAAACTAGACTTTAGTTTTTGCACAGTGGGTAGATTTTAGAACTCTTATCTTTTCTGTTGCATAAAAATAAAATTTCTCTTATTATTTATGGGTATTTTAGTATTACTTACTTTCTTTCTTTCTTTCTTTCTTTTTTGTCTATCTATCTATCTATCTATCTATCTATCTATCTATCTATCTATCTATCTATCTATCTATCTATCTATCTATCTATCTATCTATCTGTCTGTCTGTCTGTCTGTCTGTCTGTCTGTCTGTCTTTCTTTCTTTCTTTCTTTCTTTCTTTCTTTCTTCTTTCTTTCTTTTTGTCTTTCTTTTTTTTTCTTTCTTTCTTTCTTTTTTCTTTCTTTCTTTCTTTCTTTCTTTCTTTCTTTTTTCTTTCTTTCTTTCTTTCTTTCTTTCTTTCTTTTTTCTTTCTTTCTTTCTTTCTTTCTTTCTTTCTTTTTGTCTTTCTTTCTTTCTTTCTTTCTTTTTGTCTTTCTTTCTTTCTTTCTTATTTGTGGGTATTTTAGTATTATTTATGGGTATTTTAGTATTATTTGTGGGTATTTTAGTATTATTTATGAGTATT
Source organism: Prochilodus magdalenae (assembly GCA_024036415.1). Classification (NCBI taxonomy): domain Eukaryota; kingdom Metazoa; phylum Chordata; class Actinopteri; order Characiformes; family Prochilodontidae; genus Prochilodus; species Prochilodus magdalenae. Next base: position 106,269 of record JAMWET010004099.1, on the reverse strand, counting down.
TTTGCTTGCTTGCATAATTTGAATACTCCTGTTTTGCCTTCTGAATGATGGATGGACCAATAAAAAGCTATGTGGGAAAAAAATAATGCATGTTTTTAATGCTCCTGTGAAGTTCTAATACTTCTATACATTAACATTATAATCTCTTATTATTTAAAGTTCAATAAGTTTAGACTTCGCAGGCAGCCGAGTTACTTACTATTTGACTGGCCTTTGAAGAGAACGCATCCCTCAGCTGTTTTTATGTTATCTAAGAGATCAGAGCTCTTACACGATGGTAGACAAATCTGTCGGGAGAGAGAGACCTTTGCAGACACAAACACAAAACAAGCTGTGTCTTGTATCTTACTGAAGCATGTTGTGACAGTATTTCACTACAGAGCACTACAGTTATTAATCTATACCGTCTCAAACTGTTATTAAATATTGGTGGTAATTATGATTAAACATGATTTGGTGTCAGGCAGCACAAGTCTCCACTGCACCACTTTATGGCACAGTCATAAAGGCCTTACAGTCAGATGAGCAACTTTGCCTTTTGTTGGTTCCAGCTGCCCGAGGCTTAAACAAGCACTGACCCAGCACAAGACTAACCTCAACCCCCGAATCTGCAGAACAGCACACCCTCCGCGTAATGTTCATTAACTGTGGAGGAGCTCAACATTGAAATTCCTCATTCACCTTATAACAGTGCCACGTGGGCTTCTAGCAAACCAGAGCTCTAGTCATGTTGGGGTCTCCTGTGTGCAGATGTGGTGGGCTGAGAGAGAAAACACTAGAAAAGCATGTGCAGTCAGTCACGCCCAGCACCGAGGCTTCAGAGAAACGTAGCCTTGAGGAACGAGTTCCTGCTCTTCCCCTGCAGAACCAGCCGTCACACTGAAGAAGAACACCGACACACTTAAAATCCTCTCCCCTGATTCCTGGAACGATTCCAATCTGATACAATTCCTGACTGCTCCCCACTTATCCCTAAATTCAACACCACAGCAGTTCACACATTCATTCTACACTTCTTTCTTTCTTTCTTTCTTCTCTCTCTTTCTTCTCTCTCTTTCTTTCTTTCTTTCTTTCTCTCTTTCTTTCTTTCTTTCTTTCTTTCTTACTTTCTTTCTTTCTTTCTTTCTCTCTTTCTTTCTTTCTTTCTTTCTTTCTTCTCTCTCTCTCTTTCTTTCTTTCTTTCTTTCTTTTTTCTCTCTCTCTCTTTTTTCTTTTTTTTCTTTCGTTCTTTTTTCTTTCTTTCTTTCTTTCTTTCTTTCTTTCTTTCTTTCTTACTTTCTTTCTTTCTTTCTTTCTTTCTTTCTTTCTTTCTTACTTTCTTTCTTTCTTCTCTCTCTTTCTTTCTTTCTTTCTTTCTTTCTTTCTTTTTTCTTTTTTTTCTCTCTCTCTTTTTTCTTTCTTTCTTTCTTTCTTTCTTTCTTTCTTTCTCTTTTTCTTTCTTTCTTTCTTTCTTTCTTTCTTTCTTTTTTCATCCTTCCTTTCTTCCCTCCTTTCTTTCTTTCTTTTTTTCTTGTGTAAAACAACTTTTATACCTTCATGTGATGGTTTTCACTGTCACCGTTTGCTCTATCAGCTGGATCACCGTGCGGGGAGCTGCTCTCCTGAAACACCACCTGTGTGTGGTATGCGCTAGATAAACGTGTGGCACTGCTTTTGATGACTCTCTCTAAAAAAGCCTTCCAGAACCATCCGTCCTCCACGGATCTCTCTCTCTCTCTTGTTTTCTCTGAGCTCTGATCTGTCACTGAGTTTCTCTTATGAAGTCTCATTAGGAGAGCTTTCTCAGGCAGCTCTGCCCTGCAGCAAAGCTGTGACTCTAAAAGCTCCTTGTTCATACGTGTATGAGCTGCACAGGCGATGTAACAAAACCCTCTTTCAGTGCAGGGGGAGTTGCAGGATTAGAGGGGCTGCGCAGAAGCATGATGTAATACACAAGCAAAGTTACGCTGACCGATGCGATGATGAAACTTTCCTCCAGATTACAAGGTTTGAAGGAAAGACTCGTAAAGCTGAATTCCTCGCACTGAGAGTGTCAATGGATACAATACAGCACGAGGTCTATTCTCATGTAAAAGTGCTGCTACTTCGCCAAAGTAATAAAAGGAAGTAGAAGCAAAAGTATCTTTCCACACAGCAACTACAGAAATGCTGTACATAGAAAGGCAGAGGAGCTTCTTACTACATGCAGCATCTAACAGCATGGGGACTGATGCTTGTTAGACACTGTTCGTTTCCTCTTGGGATCCTTTTGATCTAAAATCAGCTTAGAAAAATCAAAGGCCTCAGATGCCACACGTAAAGCAGTGCAAATGCTGAACCAGCTCAACAGAATAAACAGGAACTACAGTTTAAAGCCTAAAAAGTAACTAAGTAAAACCTTGATTATTTACCTCACACACACACACACATACTCATAGTACTGATTAAAGGACATTCAGAGATATACAACATAGTCAAGTCAATTTTACAACGGATGTTGTCACAAAGCAGCTTTAGAGAGAATCCGGATCCAAGCCCCCAGTGAATAAGCCAAGGGTCATAGGGGCAGGGAAAACATCCCTCAGAGCTAGAGGAAGAAAGCTCGAGAGGAACCAAGACTCGAAAGGGGATCTCATTCTCTTCAAGTCAACACCAGACAGCTAAACAAACACAAAAGCACTCTGAAAAGAATATGTTTACAATTACATGCCATTTTAAAATATACGATAACAGAGAACTGTTAGAGCACTGTTGTGTATACTGTGTAGAGTGTATATTGTACAGTGTGTGTATGTATTGTGTATATAGTGTATACTGTGTAGAGTGTATATTTTACAGTGTCTGTATGTATTGTGTATATGTGGAGTCGTGTATATGGTGTATACTGTGTAGAATGTATAGTGTACAGTGTCTGTAGGTATGGTGTATACGTGGAGTGGTTGTGTATATGGTGTATACTGTGTAGAGTGTATATTGTACAGTGTCTGTATGTATTGTGTATATGTGGAGTTGTTGTGTATATGGTGTATACTGTGTAGAGTGTATATTGTACAGTGTCTGTATGTAGTGTGTATATAGTGTATACTGTGTAGAGTGTATATTATACAGTGTGTGTATGTATTGTGTATATGTGGAGTGGTTGTGTATATAGTGTATACTGTGTAGAGTGTATATTGTACAGTGTCTGTATGTATTGTGTATATGTGGAGTCGTTGTGTATATGGTGTAGACAGTGCAGAGTGTATATTGTACAGTGTGTGTATGTATTGTGTATATGTGGAGTGGTTGTGTATATGGTGTAGACAGTGCAGAGTGTATATTGTACAGTGTCTGTATGTATTGTGTATATGTGGAGTTGTTGTGTATATGGTGTATACTGTGTAGAGTGTATATTGTACAGTGTCTGTATGTATTGTGTATATGTGGAGTGGTTGTGTATATAGTGTATACTGTGTAGAGTGTATATTGTACAGTGTCTGTATGTATTGTGTATATGGTGTATACTATTTAGAGTGTATATTGCACAGTGTCTGTATGTACTGTGTATATGTGGAGTCTTTGTGTATATGGTGTATACCCCCGAATCGGCATGACAGCAGTGGATCTCACCCTCCGCGTAATGTTCATTAACTGTGGAGGAGCTCCACATTGAAATTCCTCATTCACCTTATAACGGTGCCACGTGGGCTTCTAGCAAACCAGAGCTCTAGTCATGTTGGGGTCTCCTGTGTGCAGATGTGGTGGGCTGAGAGAGAAAACACTAGAAAAGCATGTGCAGTCAGTCACGCCCAGCACCGAGGCTTCAGAGAAACGTAGCCTTGAGGAACGAGTTCCTGCTCTTCCCCTGCAGAACCAGCCGTAAGACTGAAGAAGAACACAGACACACTTAAAATCCTCTCCCCTGATTCCTGGAACGATTCCAGTCTGATACAATTCCTGACTGCTCCCCACTTATCCCTAAATTCAACACCACAGCAGTTCACACATTCATTCTACACTTCTTGTCCGTATGTATTGTGTATATGTGGAGTAGTGTATATAGTGCAGAGTGTATATTGTACAGTGTCTGTATGTATTGTGTATATGTGGAGTCGGTGTGTATACAGTGTATATAGTGCAGAGTGTATATTTTACAGTGTGTGTATGTATTGTGTATATGTGGAGTCGGTGTGTATACGGTGTATACTGTGTAGAGTGTATAGTGTACAGTGTCTGTATGTATTGTGTATATGTGGAGTCGTTGTGTGTAGAGTGTATATTGTACAGTGTCTGTATGTATTGTGTATATGTGGAGTCGTTGTGTGTAGAGTGTATAGTGTACAGTGTTTGTATGTATTGTGTATATGTGGAGTCGTTGTGTGTAGAGTGTATATTGTACAGTGTCTGTATGTATTGTGTATATGTGGAGTTGTTGTGTATACGGTGTATATAGTGTAGAGTGTATATTGTACGGTGTCTGTATGTATTGTGTATATGTGGAGTCGGTGTGTATACCGTGTATACTGTGTAGAGTGTATAGTGTACAGTGTCTGTATGTATTGTGTATAGGTGGAGTCGTTGTGTGTAGAGTGTATATTGTACAGTGTCTGTATGTATTGTGTATATGTGGAGTCGTTGTGTGTAGAGTGTATAGTGTACAGTGTTTGTATGTATTGTGTATATGTGGAGTCGTTGTGTGTAGAGTGTATATTGTACAGTGTCTGTATGTATTGTGTATATGTGGAGTTGTTGTGTATACGGTGTATATAGTGTAGAGTGTATAGTGTACAGTGTCTGTATGTATTGTGTATATGTGGAGTTGTTGTGTATATAGTGTATACTGTGTAGAGTGTATAGTGTACAGTGTGTGTATGTATTGTGTATATGTGGAGTTGTTGTGTATATGGTGTATATAGTGTAGAGTGTATATTGTACAGTGTGTGTATGTATTGTGTATATGTGGAGTGGTTGTGTATATGGTGTATACTGTGTAGAGTGTATAGTGTACAGTGTCTGTATGTATTGTGTATATGTGGAGTGGTTGTGTATATAGTGTAGAGTGTGTAGAGTGTATATTGTACAGTGTCTGTATGTATTGTGTATATGTGGAGTGGTTGTGTATTTAGTGTAGAGTGTGTAGAGTGTATATTGTACAGTGTCTGTATGTATTGTGTATATGTGGAGTGGTTGTGTATATGGTGTATACTGTGTAGAGTGTATAGTGTACAGTGTGTGTATGTATTGTGTATATGTGGAGTGGTTGTGTATATGGTGTATACTGTGTAGAGTGTATAGTGTACAGTGTCTGTATGTATTGTGTATATGTGGAGTGGTTGTGTGTATATAGTGTAGAGTGTGTAGAGTGTATAGTGTACAGTGTCTGTATGTATTGTGTATATGTGGAGTGGTTGTGTATATGGTCTATACTGTGTAGAGTGTATAGTGTACAGTGTCTGTATGGATTGTGTATATGTGTGTGAATTAAACTTTCATTTTACACAACATTTTATGAAATACAGAAAGTTTGCTCCAGGTTATCCATCACATTAACACCACTCTGTCCCCCTGTCTCCAGAGTAGATGCTTTGCTGTGTTGATTGTAGCTGTGGCCTGCATATCTGTAGCTGGAATAGCTGCTTCCTAGAAGTGTGGTAATCTGAAATACTCAGTAAAGCACTAATCTCTCCAAACTCTTCCTGAGTGTGTATAACTGAGTTAATGGACGTAGCAATGCACACGTGTTCATACTAAACAGCTGAACAGCCTCGTTACTTCTCTAACCAAAGAGTGTGATTGTTCACCATAGCTGTTTTTATTTATTTTATGTTTGCAGGATTTAAAAAGAGATTATTAAGGATTTGAGAGTGTATGTGCATGAATTGGATGCAAAATTCTGTAAATAAACACAGAACTATTTCCTGTCCATCTTACTGCACATGCAGGGCTGTCAGGATCTTCACATGTCTTATTTTCTAATCACATTGATGAAGCTTTTACTGGGATGTATGCTAACATTTACGGCATTTAGGTGACACTCTTATCCAGAGCGACTTACAAGGTTATTGTTTACAGGTAGGCCAATGTAGTGTTAGGAGTCTTGCCCAAGGACTCTTATTGGTGTAGCTCAGCATAGTCACCCAGCCTGGGATTTGAACCCCAGTCTCCCACATGTAGAGATGGTACCCTGAGTAGCAGTGTTACCCACTGAGCTACACCAACCACCAACATTGCAGTGTTCATGTGTTTGTCTTGTGCGGTCTTGCCTGTGAGTTACAGAGTGTTGTCTCACACTGGCTTGTTTAGATTGTGCTACATTGTTGGCGTGTCAGTCAGTAATGTCTGATGCGTGTGTTGAAGTTCTGGAGAAGGTCAGATGATCTCCACTGTGCACAGTAACAGTATGGAATGAGAGATGAGAGCAATAAAGCTCACCCTCAGCACAGCTTCTGTTAACCTCACTTTCCATTTAATACACATTCTTCTTTTTCTTTCTTTCTTTCTTTCTTTCTTTCTTTCTTGCATTATAAAACACATATTGCACATTTCATTATCTTATCTTAAAAAAAACAAAAAAACTGCAATTTCCTTCGGGATCAATAAAGTATTATCTTATCTTATCTTATCTTATTTTGATGTACAATAACAGTTTGTTTATTCTGCTCACAATTATGCTGAATTTAATATGCTGAACATATTGGACAACCCCAATATGACTGGTGCAAAACTTTAGAATGAAACTTGATGTTCAGTATCACCTGCTGATAACGTAGGCCTGTGTCGATGCTTGCTTGTCGATTTTACCAAATATGAACTACACATAGCAGCAGTGTGGTGGTGTTCCTTCTGTAGAGTACATGGAACCTACAGGGTTAGACCTAGAGTTAGAAACATGTTAATTAAGGACAGGACTCTGGGCTCTGGTGTCATGCTGAAAGATAGCCTGCATCACTTCCAATTTAACACTCATGTATTTAGATTTAACCTCTAACACTAGGATTATCAACACAATTCAGTCTAAGAACTTGTCTGCATGGGTATGCCACTAGATGGCGACACTGGAACACGGTTAACTCTTGCACCACGGGATCTCATCCAGCAATTTCTTCGGAAGCTCCTGCTGGTTCATAACACACTCCTGAACCAAAGAGCGTGAATAGACTTTGTTCTTGCCTAAGAAAAAAATGTGTTAGTGTGCTGTAAGTAGTGTGTTGGTGTGCAGTAACTCAGTAAGTGTAATGTGTTAGTGTACTGTAAGTAGTGTGATGGTGTGCAGTAACTCAGTAAGTGTAATGCGTTAGTGTGCTGGAAGTAGTGTGATGGTGTGCAGTAACTCAGTAAGTGTAATGCGTTAGTGTGCTGTAAGTAGTGTGATGGTGTGCAGTAACTCAGTAAGTGTAATGCGTTAGTGTGCTGTAAGTAGTGTGATGGTGTGCAGTAACTCAGTAAGTGTAATGTGTTAGTGTACTGTAAGTAGTGTGTTGGTGTACAGTAACTCAGTAAGTGTAATGTGTTAGTGTGCTGTAAGTAGTGTGTCGGTGTACGGTAACTCAGTAAGTGTAATGTGTTAGTGTGCTGTAAGTAGTGTGTTGGTGTACAGTAACACAGTAAGTGTAATGCGTTGGTGTACTGTAAGTAGTGTGTTGGTGTACAGTAACTCAGTAAGTGTAATGTGTTAGTGTACTGTAAGTAGTATGTTGGTGTACAGTAACTCAGTAAGTGTAATGTGTTAGTGTACTGTAAGTAGCGTGTTGGTGTACAGTAACTCAGTAAGTGTAATGTGTTAGTGTGCTGTAAGTAGCGTGTTGGTGTACAGTAACTAAGTAAGTTTAATGTGTTAGTGTACTGTAAGTGTTGTGTTGGTGTACGGTAACTCAGTAAGTGTAATGTGTTAGTGTACTGTAAGTAGTGTGTCGGTGTACGGTAACTCAGTAAGTGTGATGCGTTAGTGTACTGTAAGTAGTGTGTTGGTGTACAGTAACTCAGTAAGTGTAATGTGTTAGTGTACTGTAAGTAGTGTGTTGGTGTACAGTAACTCAGTAAGTGTAATGTGTTAGTGTACTGTAAGTAGCGTGTTGGTGTACAGTAACTAAGTAAGTTTAATGTGTTAGTGTGCTGTAAGTAGTGTGTTGGTGTACAGTAATTCAGTAAGTGTAATGTGTTAGTGTACTGTAAGTAGTGTGTTGGTGTACAGTAATTCAGTAAGTGTAATGTGTTAGTGTACTGTAAGTAGTGTGTTGGTGTACAGTAACTAAGTAAGTTTAATGTGTTAGTGTACTGTAAGTAGCGTGTTGGTGTACGGTAACTAAGTAAGTGTAATGCGTTCGTGTACTGTAAGTGTTGTGTTGGTGTACGGTAACTCAGTAAGTGTAATGTGTTAGTGTACTGTAAGTAGTGTGTCGGTGTACGGTAACTCAGTAAGTGTGATGCGTTAGTGTACTGTAAGTAGTGTGTTGGTGTACAGTAACTCAGTAAGTGTAATGTGTTAGTGTACTGTAAGTAGTGTGTTGGTGTACAGTAACTCAGTAAGTGTAATGTGTTAGTGTACTGTAAGTAGCGTGTTGGTGTACAGTAACTAAGTAAGTTTAATGTGTTAGTGTGCTGTAAGTAGTGTGTTGGTGTACAGTAATTCAGTAAGTGTAATGTGTTAGTGTACTGTAAGTAGTGTGTTGGTGTACAGTAACTCAGTAAGTGTAATGTGTTAGTGTACTGTAAGTAGTGTGTTGGTGTACAGTAATTCAGTAAGTGTAATGTGTTAGTGTACTGTAAGTAGTGTGTTGGTGTTTAGTAACTAAGTAAGTTTAATGTGTTAGTGTACCTACCTGTAATCTGATTAACCTTGTAAATTGCTCTGGATAAGAGTATCAGTTAAATGCCATAAATTTAAATAAAAATGTAAAATGTGTAATTGACAGTAGAGTGAAGTAAGACTACCGATCAGGGCACAGTGACCACTTTGCTTTGAGCTTGTTTTGACCTGTTGGAGAGAGCTTGGTTCTAGCTAATGGAAGCTCCTTTAGCGTTCTGGGCTTGTGATCATTAGAATAGACATCAGTGGCAGACTAATGAATGAGCTTCTATTAAAGACTGGTGGACTGAGAGACACTAGAGTCTCTTCACCTAGAATGAGCCGAGTTTAGTTGCACACATTGTTAGCCCCAGACCACCACAGAGCATGTATTATGTGGGTGGAGGATCATTCTCAGGACTGCAGTGATACCGTTGTGGTGGTGTTGGTGTGTTAGCATGTGTTGTGCTAGTTTGAGTGGATGAGACACAGCAGTGCTGCTGGAGTGTTAAACGGGGCTAGCAAAGGGAGCTAACAAAGTATGAGGAGAATCAGACGGACTACAGTCTGTATTCGTAGAACTACAAATAACTCCTGTATGGTAAGTGGAGCTGATAATATGGACGATGGATAAGGAGTTGGTGTTAACGCTGTGGTGGATCTGTGGAAATGCTATATCGCTTGTGGCTACATCAAGCCTAACTCATATTGCCACGCTGACAGCTCCTCTGAATCTTACATAACGGTGTGGCAGTCTTGTCCTCCACCTCCCCAACCATGAACGTTCTAACAGCCCCTGCCGTACCCCTGCGGGGTCCCCCCACTGTTAATCATTACTCAGAGGGGAAGTTCAGAGTTGACAGAGCAGCTTTGTGCTGATATTAAGCCCTGACTGCTGAGGTAGGGGTCCCCTTTATCTCAGTGAAAGCTGAAATGTCAGAGGATAAGCTCTGGGTGGAGGATGCAATATCCATTTATTATGTGAGCTCATTTAATAAACTCACATTTAATGAAGTTGCATGCATATTAATGAGTGTAAATGATTCATTTCACATGGGAACCCTTCCAAATATGTAATTCATTACTCTTATTTGTTTGTTTGTTGTTGGTATGGTTCTCACCATTCACCATTCTCACCTCTTCTTTTACATCACTGGTAATTGAGTTTTGATTGCATTTACATTTATGGCATTTAGCTGACGCTCTTATCCAGAGCAACTTACAAGGGTATTCATATTACAGGTGGGCCAATGTAGTGTTAGGAGTCTTGCCCAAGGACTCTTATTGGTGTAGCACAGCATAGTCACCCAGACCGGGATTCGAACCCCAGTCTCCCACGTGTGGTGGTGACTACCTGGTGGGTAGTGGTGTTAGCCACCAAGCTACACCAACTTAATTCATTCACAGTAGTGTAAGTTCGATCCTACAGCAGGTAAGAGTAACAGTGGGATGTGACTAGTCGTAGTTGCGTGTACTTACATGAAGAATTCCACAGATTTTGAAAATGATGTGGAATTCTGTGTCATATAAGTAATATGGAAGGGTATGTTGCAAAAATGGTGCATGTGTATACAGTGGTGGTGAAAGAAAAAAGGAAGAGTTGGGATGAAATTTATTCACTACTCAAAATCGAATCACATTGAATTGAATTGAATCAAATTGAATCAAATTGAATCACAGTCATACAAAGTACAACTAGCAGTAAAATGCTTTGACACTGCCTGCTCACATGGAACCAAAATACACTCATTGTCAAAAGAACAAACGCACCAGAAAGAGGTGTAGGATTGCAATGCCATTAGGAAGGAAGATAAAGTTTACCAGGAGCAATAGATGATGATAAATGGGGTGATGACTGATACGGGGAATATTTATTGACCTACACATACAGAAGTAGTGTCTCTCAGTATAGCCTTGGACTGCCATGGTTGGTTTGGGCCCAGCATCCATGGAGTTGGTTGGTTTGGGCCTAGCATCCATGGAGTTGGTTGGTTTGGGCCCAGCATCCATGGAGTTGGTTGGTTTGGGCCTAGCATCCATGGAGTTGGTTGGTTTGGGCCTAGCATCCATGGAGTTGGTTGGTTTGGGCCTAGCATCCATGGAGTTGTTGAGGTTCCCTATGGTGTCCTGTGATAATCCATTCCATGCAACTAGAATATTCTCACACAGTTCCTGCAGACTGTGCGGTAGGAGTGGAGGTGGAGTGACCCAAGACCTTTTGGACATGTGTCGCACGACAACAAACCATTCACCTTGACACTGACCATGTTATCTCCACATACTGATTTGTTGGTCATCTCCACCAAGACAAAAGCGAGACTTGTCACTTGTCAAGATGACCATGACAGTCTGGCACGACACCATTGCGGTCCTGTTGACGTTGACGTGGTGTTAAGGGCAGTCGTTGTTACGGTCTGCATGCATAAAGACCTGCCAGTCTGCAGTCCTGGTGTCTGCCAATGGTGCTGGCACTGGATGACAGGATGACTCATAGAGGGCATCTCTGCTCACTGAATGTCCACAATTGTGGCTGTTGGGTTAGTTGGGTACAGCGATAAGGCCCGTCCTTGCTTATGTCACATGCACGGCCAAGCATGAAACTTGAATCATTTGTATGTCTCACAATGTCAAACCTACACACCAAGTTTCATTCCTGTTGGTTGATTGCTCCTATATATAACCAGTCTTTTGATCACGAGTGTATATAGTGTCTTTGGGATATAAGGCAGGGAGCAAACACTTTACTGTGGAGTGATAAAACTTGTACTGGAACCTTTTCTTTATTTCTTCTGAGCCTCATATCATAGAAAACCAAACAGTTTCCTTTTCTGACCTAAAAGCGTTTGATTTAATGTGTACACAGTGTTTCAAAATTTACCACTCTCCAGTCCCAGTAGTCCATACATGGAAACTAAGCTGTAAGAATGGATAGTGTTAATGCTCTGCAGTGTCACAAAACCCAGTGCCTGTACATACATCCACCTGTTCAGCCTACAGCAGTTTAACTCCACGCATTCATGTTGTTATTATTATGAGACTTTCAGGCTGGACTGCTTTCTGAGTAATTTCACAGTAGGAGCCAATCGGAACTAAGCTCATTTAAATATATTTATGTCTTAAAGGCACGGTAAACAAAAAAGTCTGTTTAATTATAATAGCTCCATAGCCATGATCTGTGTTTCTTCATTCTAAGTACAGAAGCTCACAAAAATGTGTGGACCTCTTAAGATCCACTAATAAGTGTTACATATAGACTGTAAGTGGCAGTGGTCCAGTGAGACCATAAAACAATTCATGACATGCGGACAAGGAAGTATTTGCGTATATATTAGCAATGAAACCTGCCGTTCTGCTCTGATTCTTCGGTATCCGTAAGCTTTCAGCATAACCGCTCCTTGTAAATGTTGATTGCATTGATTGCTACTACAAGAGAAATCATTTTACTGCTTAATTATGCCTGGCAGCAGCACAGCATTCCTAGCAATACTTGGAAAACTTGGAAATGTCACTATTCATTGACATCGCTGAGTCAAATTTTAGCACAAAACTAATGGTTACATGAATAATGAGTTTACAATAATAATAATAATAATAATAATAATAATAATAATAATAATAATAATATTTGGAGCAAACGTTGCAAAAGGAGCCATCTGAATTAAAATATTTTAAGCAAGTCAAATAAGTGTTTGTTAAGTATCACTGTAATGTTTTATTTTTTCATATCCATAAATGACGAGGTCCAAATTTTCTTCCAGTTTAGTTCACAGATTTGTTCCAGCAAAATTACACAAAGCACTGAAACAGTATCTTATATTGTTAGGATGCTGAAATAAAGCATGAATTCCATTGTTGTTTTTAAGTCTAGAGGAGAAACGTATTTTGGCAACTGGGGTATTACTTTTATTAAGATGGGTTTCTGATTCTGCCTTGATGCATCATTATTACCCCAGTGGGCAGTTAGACCCATAACAACTGAGAATCTCAGCGGCCACTGGTGTTGCATACACTACTAAAAAATTCTCTACACACAGAAGGTTCTATATGGCACCAAAAATGGTTCTGCTATCAATACAATGTCTTGCTAATGTGCTACCTAACCCTTATCAAAGAGGTTCCATGAAGAACCATCTACAGCACATACTCTGAAGAGAATCTGAAGAGCCCTTCCACAGTGGTTCATGGTTCAATATAAAACCATTGTGTTTAAATGTGAGGTTTGACATGGTCTCTATAGACGACAACAGAAGAATCAACCATGGTCTGTGCTAGGTAGAACCCTCTATAAAAAGGTTTTATATAGAACCTTTCTCCATCAGTCTGAAGAACTCTTTCACAATGCACTGTAAAAAATGGTTCAGCCTAAAAGATGACACCATGTGGCAACAGGCAACTGAACTAGTTTTATTAAATGCAAATAAATACTTATAATCAATCAAAAATGATTTAGAACTGACAAAACATTTTTATATAGTCTCCAAAGTACCATTTAATCATGCAATGCAGAGCCATTACTCAAGAACCTTCCATTACCATTAAGGAACCATCATTTTACAGTGTACAGATCTACAACAAACCCTAATTATTAAATAACTGATTATCATACCAGCAGAAACATAGTACAGTTATTTATAATGGAATATCGTTGGGATGAGAAACTGTTCCTCGTTACAGTGATGCATATTATAGATCCAGCGCTGGTACTGACGCTCCATGCATATGAACGGCAGAGAGCACCATTGGACAGAACAGTCTTTGGCTCCGCCCACTCCCCCTCCGCTCTACTATCACAGGTTACTCCAGCGAGGCGCCCCGGGATCTGCTGCCCTCACTAGCACAACACTACTGACAGCACAAAAGCGGGACCAGCAAGGAGAAGCCGGGCAGCAGGAGCAGGAAAACCAGCACCAGCGTAGTTTTACATTAAACCCGAGAGAGTGTACAGGCAGGAAAGACCCGGGCTCAGTCCAGCTTTCCTTCCTCACACTGTGTGGAGCAGCACTTCGGCTCGGTAGATCAGCCCTGTGTCTCCTTCAGGCGCGTGAAGAGTTCACTGAGGAAAACCGGCGGTTCACCTGGTTCAGGAGCGGAAAGGAGCCGAGTCTGGAAAAGGTAGGAGGATTTTAGGAAGCTCTCAACTTTCCACAGAATTTCGGTAGTTAGAAAACAGCCCGGTTTAATTCTAAACTGGTGAGGCTCTCTGAGACAGGCTAAGGCTGAACCCAGGCTTGACAGGCTGCCAGTCTCCAGCGGCGTTTTAAGGTGGACTGTCTCTCGTCAGGGCTGTTTTTGAGGAACCTCCAGGTTGAGCTGGTTCACTGTTCAGTTATTTCCTTTTCTATTTTGGACTGAGAGAGAGTTTGTGACTAACCCTGGCCGCGGTGTCACTCTTGGGGCTGTTATGTTGCTTTGGGCTTGTTTGGAAGGCTGCGGGTGTTATAGGAAATCGATGCAACGCGGTATCGCGATGTTGCCTCTCTCACGGTATCAGACGGTATTTGAGTTAGCACTGGTAGCCTGGTAGCCTACTGCCAAGCTAGTCCCTCCTTGTTTCCACCCATATAGCAGCAATTTGTAGTTCTACAGTTACAGACTGTGGTCCACCTTTTTCTTTGTATACTTTGTTACGCTATCCTTAAGTCAGGTCAGGACCACCACAGAGAAGGTATTATGTGGGTGGTGGATCATGCTCAGCACTGTAGTGACACTGATGTGGTGGTAGAGTGTTTGTGTGTGTGTTGTGCTGGTACAAGTGGATCGGTCAGCATTTCATGACCACTGATGAAGGACTAGAGGATGACCAACACTGCACTGTGCAGCAGCAGATGAGCTATCGCTCTGACTGTACATCTACAAGGTGGACCAGCAAGGTAGGAGTGTCTAATAGAGTGGACAGTGAGTGGACACAGTGTTTAAACACTCCAGTAGCACTGCTGTGTCTGATCCACCGACACCAGCACCACGTCAGTGTCACTGCAGTGCTGAGAATGATCCACCACCCACATAATACCAGTTTTGGGGCTGGGTGGTCGTGACCATATGGAAGAACACAACACGATTAAAAGAGGGATGAAGAAAGTATGCAGATAATCAGATGGACTGCAGTCTGTAATTGTAGAACTACAAAGTGCTACTGCATGGCAGGTGGAGCTGACAGAATGGACAGTAAGTGTAGATACAAGGAGGTGGCTTTAATGATATGGCTTATTGGTGCATGCTCAAAGAATGTCTTACAAACGTGGTCCGTTTCCATCAAAAGGCAGTTTTATACAGTAGTATAGCCTTTAACCAGGCAGAAATCAAATTTCCAGAAAGGACTCATGATATTTAAAAATATGTTTATTATGTTTTTTGTTCTCTCCAAATCCTGCCATTTTATGGTCATTCTGTTATGGATACAATGATGTTTATCTCTCATATTGCCAGAAACATAGGCCTAAAACTGAAAAAAATACCGTTATGGTGGGGATGGTGATATGGCACAAATATCATATCATAATACTTCATATAACCCGCATCACAGTATTGTGACACAATGCAGTAGTGGTGCCACAGCATTACACATCCTGTTCTGCACTACAACCATTTCAATAGACCTATAGATCCATGTCTGTGCAGCGTCATCACAGAGATGTGCATGCAGCTGGGGGTCAGAAGGCAACAGGATGTGGTGCTCCTAATGGTGGAAGGCGACACTGAGGATAGTTGGAGAATGTTTAATATCCCAAGATGATGAAAAATATAGCAATTGACCTCCATTCTTTCTCTTGCTCGTTTAGCCTGGGGTGGCCAAGTTTGAAACAGCAAACAAGACCTCCTACTTATTCTGCGTTTAAGAAGCCTATATCAACCATGTGGATCTCTTGTGACTGGCTAGGTCTTACTGTTGCCATCAGGAGTGCGGTGGATTTAGTGTGGGCAGTGAAATTTGGCCACATTGGTCACTTTTGGTGGTTGGTGTAGCTCAGCGGATAACACCACTATCCACCAAGTAGCTACCACCACACGTGGGAGACTGGGGTTCGAATCCCAGGCTGAGTGACTACGCTGTGCTACACCAATAAGAGTCTGTGGGCAAGACTCCTAACACTACTTTGGCCTACCTGTAATATGATTAACCTTGTAAGTCGCTCTGGATAAGAGCGTCAGCTAAATACCGTAAATGTAAATGGTCAAAAGAGTTCAACCTGGGTCACTCCGTTCTTACCAAACACCCATTCAAAACAACATAACATCGCTAACTTGGTCCTGAGATTGGTAGATAAGTAGAGGATAGCCAGGCACAACGAAACCAGGAACATGGGGCACATTTATAGGAGATTCCAACAAGCCTTAAAGGATGTTATCATGACCGGACAACATAACTGATAGTCCGCTGTTGTTAGCTAATGTTTTACACAGTACGCAAGTGAAAGACAAACAGTCCAACTCTGCAATGGCCTTTTATTATTGAGCCATTAAGAATTTACAAACAATGTGAAACCTCTGATGATTACAGCAGCTGACTAATGTTTTACGATCTGCTCGTAAAAGCATTAAAATGGCCATAATAATACACACGTCAGTATCGCTGTATATCAGTACAGATGACGTGGGTTTCCATGTTAACCAACACTCACAAGCCTTTTTCCCACCGAAGGTCCTGGACACGGATACCTCTCAATGGGACACCATTGTTCCATCTCAATTAGAGTATTGGCTTATTTCAACCTGCCTGTCTGTACAGTATAACACATTGTGGCACAAAGACGCACACTCAGCACATTGTCTCAGTGAGCCTGGAGTCGGAATGCTCAATTACAGATCACAGATTAAATAGCACAACTTACAGCAGCCATAAACTGGCATTCCGATTACACGTGTCACTCAAGGACACCGTCAGGGTTACTGGTGCTTATTCACTCTGTTCCATCTCCGCTTACACGGGTTAATCAGCCTTGGAGTGTCTCGTTGTGTGAGGCACGTGTACACTTTGACCTGATAGATTTCCATATGATTTCTTTGATGATCAAACCCACTGCTTATCATTCCCTTCAACTTGCTCAGTAATTATCCGTTGACGTTTACTGATAAGGGGGAACACGTTGCTGAAGCTCTGTTGATAACAATGGGAAGCTCTCGGCTGTTAGGACCGCACACCCACATTCTCTCTGCACTTCATTAGAAATGCCTACCTACCATGTACTCTCACTCACTGGCCACTTCATGAGGTCCACCGTGAAGGCGTACGATTACAGACAGCAGCCTCTGTAGCGATCCACAGTTTATCAGCGGACCTTATTTGCCATTGGTCACTTTCTGGCCAGATTTCCTTTGGAGGCATCGGTAGTGTGTTGTTGCTAACAGCCACAGAGGTGTTGTTGGTGAGTTTACACATCTCAGGAAATCTGCTAGGCTGGTGAAAGATCACCACCCTAAAATATCCAGCCAAGGGCAGCGCTGTGGTCAGACACTGACCCCAAGTGAAGAGCCTAGTGGTTGACTCACACACATCGTGCTCCGGAAACTGCTAGGCTGAGAGTGGATCACTACCCAAAAATATCCAGCCAGGAGCAGCTCCGTGGGTCAGAAACTGACCTCTGGTGAGGTCCTGCAGGTTGACTAATGTTGCCTAGCAGAAGACAAGCCATAGGTGCCCGAGTATTGCTAGGAATGCTGTGCTGCTGCCAGGTGTAATTAAGCGCTAAAATGATTTCTCTTGTAGTAGCAATCAATGCAATCAACAATTACAAGGAGCGGTTATGCTGAAAGCTTACGGATACCGAAGAATCAGAGCAGAACGGCAGGTTTCATTGCTAATATAGACGCAAATACTTCCTCGTCCGCATGTCATGAATTGTTTTATGGTCTCACTGGACCACTGCCACTTACAGCGCTGCCCTTTCCTCGTAGTAGGTATATCATTACGTCCTCCTCCGCCGTTAGCATTGGGGTTTTGTTGTGACAGTGTTTAAATGGACATGTTTATTTTCCTGCATAAAGCGAGTATTAAAGAGCCTTTACACTGACCGGGGAGAATTAGGCCTGCTTAACTGGTTTTACGCAAAGCAACTTTCAAGCCATTATATTTATGTTGTAGGAGGAGCCTAGCAGGGGCCTATCCTGGTGCTCAATACGGGAGAAGGCTGGAACCACCCCGGACAGGTCACTAGGTCATCACAGGGCAGACATACACATTCACTGACACACTTGTACCTAGGGGGCAAGTTGGTATCTCTAATTTGCCTGACCGCATGTCTTTGGATTGTGGGAGGAAACCCTCACAGGCATGGGGAGAACATGCAAACTCTACCCCAACTCTAGTTGCCTGGCCGGGGATTCGAACCCAGGGCCTTCTTGCTGTGAATTGCCACCTATTATTATTATTATTATGATTATTATTAGAGTTTTTGTCCGTATTGTTGCTGTTTCTGGTGACTTTTAATAAGAAGAGGCTTACCCCCATTTCTGGTGCCTATAAAAAGAATCACTATCCATCACTAAGGAAACTGAGAGCGTTCATTTATCTGGCACGCACAACACAGCATGGTATTGCCTCTCCTAGCATACGTGTGATGGGTGATACTGGGAAATTGCCTGCTATTACTGTCAGTCCTGGAGGGAGTTTAGATTTGCTCTGTCTTTGATTAGGCAGCACCCCCCCACGCACATGTCCAGTAATTACGTGCTGTGGGTTTTGTCTCCAAGCCCCTCCCCCTCACTGCCTGTATACCATGAAGAAGAAAACAGGACAGGGATCTTCAGCTACGTCCAGTTAAACATTTAAAGCCTGGAACTGAGTGGTAATGAAACTGGAGGACTTTTCTGCCCATCATTTGTAGTGGGGATCTATATTTAGCCACTGTGTTTGCAAGAAAGACTGTCTCCGATGATTAGATCAGTGAGGATTTTCCTCACTAATTGAAAGAAATGAAAGCAATTATGATCCCCCCGCCAGCATCGGGGTCTTATCTGTATATTGAAGTGCATGAAGACACAGGCTCATTGCTGTCCCCCTAAACGTCTAAGCGGTCAGTGGTTAAGCCCAGTCACTGTTAATAAAAAGAGAGTTTATGCTATAGTGACTTCGCCTGTCAAACCCAGCAGAGCTGTCCAAACAAAACCCCATGTTCTACTGCAGACTCTTCCCTCATAAGTCCGCAGCACAGCATAGCTTCTGCCTTTTTGTGTTGTCCTGTTCTCTCAACCACTGAAATGTAAAGTTTACCCAAGATAGAACTTGATCTGGTGTCCAGTAAGAATGCCAAGGACACTCTCTAGCCTCCCTGTCTCTGGTGAAGCTCCATTATTCCGTGACAGGAGTCCATGATCACAGTGAGCAAATATGTGTGTGGAGAGTTCATTGGGATTTGGATAATGTGTCTTGTTTTGCTTCAGCAGTTAAGATACAGTGCTTTGGAGAGTATTGCTAGTGGGCCGTTACCCTATATTCATATTCGGGGCTTGCTGCGCGCCAGAGACAACGCTACAGTGATAATAGGACTCATGGAGCGACATGATGTGGTTGTTATACAGATCTGGCACATTGTAATGTTGTGATGGGTTCTGCCAAGGCAAATAAAGCGAGGCAAGAGGCCCATGCCTAAATAGCCTGGGGGTACAAAATCACTACTGCTAGTACATTTCAGACGGTGAGAGAACCAAAACAGTAAACACCTACCACTCTAGCCAACTTGTTCTTGACTTTCAGGATCAGATTCCGACTCAAACCGATACAGCAGAATCGACACCATTGTAGGAACTGCCACTGGGGTGTGAGGGTGGAGGTCGTCGCAGGATGCCGCTGTAGAAGATGACCAGTCAGTGTATAGTGGGCGAGCTGGCAAGTCAAGAGTATACCAGGCTCAAGATGCAATGCTTTGGAGAGTATTGATAACGGGCAGTTTACCTTTTTTCATATTCACAAAGTGCTGCATGCTGGAGACAATGCAACAGTGCAAGGAAGACTTATGGAGCAACATAATAGGGTTGTTGTAAAAATGGGGCTCATTTTAAATGTTGCTAAAGGTTCTGCCAAGGCAAATAAGGTGAGGCAAGAGGCGGATACGTGAATTTCCAGGGGATACAAAATGGTTACAAGATGGTTTTGGTCTATGATCTCTTTTCCTGTCCATTTAGAAGAAACTGTTTATATCAAATATATAGAATTTCACAGTGTAAAAGATCTCTGACCTTGGTCCACTCTTTATACTGTATCCCAGGACAAGCACATCTACGTGACCTGTGCAGGCCTAAATTACATTTAAGTCTAAAATGACAAAAATCAGATTTACAAGGGCACAAAAAAATGTAATATCAAGGGAGATTTAACAGCTGTGGTTAAGAAGCACTGAGATATTTGTTCCCTGCTCAACATTTCTCAGCTCGCTGCTAATGATGGAGAATAGTGGACTTTGATATTAGGGCTTTCGCATTACACACCCCTGCAACCTTGATTAGAGTCACATTTGGGGCACCTTGTTCTGCATAGCATGTTGGGCAGAGCCCTGCTGAGTAGCAGCCACTACAGATGGCTACCTGATATTTTGCTCCTTCTGCCAGATGGCACTGATGTGCTGTTTGCTCTGGGATAATTAAACGCATGGAAAGAGTTAAGGGAAATCACAATAACAAGTCATTTTTTGATGTAATCCATTGAAGTGTAAGAACGTTTTGAGACGTCCGAGTATTGCGGTGACTATCAATTCTCAAAAAACACTGTAATGTAATAGTTTACATGTGATTTAGTTTATAGTGGCGCATATTGTGTTGTGTTTAAACCCCCAACTACGGTGGCCAAGAAGTGCAAAAGAAATTATTTCAGAAAACAAAATGACAAGCACAAATTATTTTACAAAGGCAAAAAATCGAAACCATTTTCGGAAAAACAAACTGATGGAAAGTGTAGGTCTAAGGGTTGGTTTAGCTCAGCGGTTACCACCACTACACACCAGAGAGCTACCACCCCGTGTGGGAGACGGGGCTTTGAATCCCATTGTAGGTAGCAAATCCTGAGCTACAGGTCCTTGGGCAAGACTACCAACACTGCCCTGGCCTACCTGTAATACCTATAACCTTGTAAGTCACTCTGGACAAGAGCGATATTAAATGTAAATATCCAGTTAAATGTAAATATCTAATACACAGGAAGTGCTTGGTGTAGACCCTTGTCAATCAAACTGTTTCGCGGTGGTGGAGTTTGGGATGGTGACAACGCTAAAGCATGTTTTGTCCATTCTGTGGCACACATTTTAGACTAGCTAGCTGGTTATCCACTATAACAAGCGCACTTGCTTTCGTAACATTCCCAAAAGTGGTTTAGACGTTGCCTGTTCGCCTGTTCGTCTCTTTCTTCCGTCAGCTCTTTTAGAAACCCCAAAGACCTTCCGCAGGAAAACAACTCCATTCACTCTATCAGCAGGAGCATTTTGATTGGCAGGGGTCCGGACCAAGCACTTCCCGTGTGTTAGACCAACCCTTTCGGCCAGAATTCAGTTTGTAGCTGCTAGATTGCAGTGTGGTAGTGTTGTAGTAATTAACCATCAGGAATGAAACTTGGTGGGACTCGCCAATGATTCAGGTGTCACACTCGGCCGCGCATGTGATGTAAGCAAGGACGGGCCTTATCCCTGTACCCAACTGATGCAACAGCCATGACTGCAGACATTCGGTGAGCAGTGATGTCCTCCATGAGCCATCCTGTTAGTGCCAGCACCATGGGAAGGCGGCTCCACCACGCAGGACTACATGTACACAGACCGTTATGACGACTGCCCTTAACACCACATCAACGCTGGCATAGACTGCACTGGTGTCATGTCAGAATGGCAGATTCCCCAGTCTGTAAAACGTTTTAGCCCCTTCACTATACACAGTTATAGGAGTGTTTCAGTTCAGAATGAGGAATTTTACAGAGAGCCAATCGGAGCACAGCCCATTTGCATATGTCAGTGTTAAAGACACAGCCTGTTTAAGTGTAAAGGATAAAAAGAGCTTGGAAAATATTCAGGTAAGTATTCAGGTAAAGTTAATTACTGTTTTAGGAACCCACATGTCATCAGAGCAGGAGAAGCCGTGGGGTATGGGCCCTTTAAACCGTTTAGTAGTCCTCCTTTTTCACCAGAACAATGTTTCCCCTGTGTCTGCATGCCATGCATGCCTTTGTCAACTGCAGGCTTTTCAGGCAACCATATCAGCACCTACTGTATGATTAAGGGCTGAGCCAGAATTGCCTTCTCCTCCACAGCCAGCCAGACGAGCTAACTGCGAGAACCAGGCTTCTCTACCTGGCCATTGTTCTGATGCCCTTTCGCATCAGGGCTCAGACCGGGCATCGGGTTCAGCTTGGGTTCAGGTAGTATGCTGGGCGCAGATGTCCGCTCTCAGAGCGAAGAGAGCCGGCTGAATGGATTTGGGCGTAGTCGTGCGTGGGTGACACAGCAAGGTTTCCATTTGTCTCAGTTAACAGAGATTGAGTGGCCTGTTTTCACAGGAGGCACCTGAGTAAAAGAATAAACACAAGTCTGTTTTCTTGCTGGGTTTCTTCTAAAGGAATTGGGCTGCCTTAATCAGATTACAGTAAGAGAAGCATCCTGATGGACATACCTGCTTAAACATATTTAATCATCATTATCTTATTCTTGTTTTAGGATCTCTGAAAGGATATGTACGTGATCTGTTTTCTATCATAGAAGTGTTTTGAGCATGTGAGTAATCAATAGAATACTCAGTTGCCATTAATGTTCAGTCAGGTCAATTCTTAAGGGCATGTAGCATGTCTTAGAAAACCTGAACCGTGGCAAACTGAATTATCATTCCTCAAAACATAAAGTCCACAGATGGAGGCTATACTGTAGTAAGCCTAATATGAAGTCATTAGTTTTCTGATGAAATACTAGTCTATTTGGCATATCAGTTCAGCCCCACCCATTCCTGTTGAGAAGGTTATAGCCTGGAGTGCTCTTGGAATGAGGCACGATACAGGGTGGCAAGTCAGAGCACAGCTCATTTACATATGTCAGCCTTAAAGACACAGTAACATAAACAGCGTAAGTGGACGTTAGAGGAAAGATGACAAGAAGGATATGGGCCTGTTAACTTTTCTGGGGACGTATTATGGTTTTCCGTATTTCTCCCTTTCCTGTAGCGTGTTATACAGACTTTTGTGAACAGCCTGCAAAGTTGTAAAGCCCAAATACAAGAGAGGGGAAAACTCTCTCTCCCACAGAAACCACCTTTCTCAGCTGGCAGAAACAGCTCATGAGAATTCCAGCCCCTTTCACTGTTACAAGATAATGTCACCTAACCCTAGTTAGTCTTGTCCATCTACTGGAAAGCTTGGTACCCACTCAAACCACACACAGAACCCAAACTGTAAAAACGTACCACTTCAGTCGAGCAGCCAACGTGTTCTGGACTTCAGGATCAGATTCTAATTCAAACTGGTACAGCAGAACCAACGTTATTGTAAGAATAGCCACAGGGGTGTGTGGGTGGATCTTGTAGCAGCATGCCTGAGTGAGCTGACCAATCAAATTACACTGGGTTCATTGGGAGGGTGGGGCTTAAATACAATCAAACAGTGTTTGAATGAACTGGGGGAATGAGGGGGGAATTCAGATAAGCAATATATTAAAGTGTTTTTGAAAAAAAACCTTAGAAAACATCCAGAAAAAATAAAATTATAGATATTGGATTTTTTTTTTTTTAAATAATAGTTCTGTTATGACACCAGGCCATATTTACTGCGCCATACATGTTTATACTTTTCCATTCTCAGCTAACAGACCAGTGCAAACTTTCCATTGTCACCCACGCAGAATTGTGGTTCAGACGGCTCTCCTCCTCTCATCTGATGGCAAACCTCTGCGTCTCGGGCACAGCCTCAACCCAGAGTAAACGTGAATCTTACAGAGCCCATGTTCTCTCTGTGTCTTTAAACCGGCTGTTTTGTCTCTGTATATTTAGCCCGATCTGTATTCTATCTCTGCATCTCTCCGCTTGACTGGTGAAAAGCAGTCCAGGCTGAGACCTTCCCAGGAACTTTCATGGAAGGGATGCTATTGTAGACAGACTGTGGGTTTGTATGTGTCATCTTTGGTGACATCATGAAACCTATGAATTTTAAGGTGGCCTGTTACTGTGTATCGTCGCTGTCCAAAGATAAACAGGTATCTCCAAAGTGTCAACTTTACAGGAGAGGCCAAAAACCTAATTTCATTTGAACGGAAGTCAATGGAACCAGATATTTTTGCAAACAGTTTTGGCTCATTTCTGTTGGTCCATTCTTTATGAAATCTCCACACAGTGTAAACAGCAGCTCATGTGATCAAATGAGGCGTAAAAGTAAAAATCAACAAAATGGAGATACATGTTCTTCTTTGGACAGCGACGATACGGACTGCATGTACTGTGGAGTAAACAGTGAATGATGAACTTCAGGTGTGTATGTGAAATTTTAATGGGCCTAAATAAAATATATAGAGATATAAAATATTATTTTTGCAATAACTCACCTTCTTCTATAAGCCTGGTACTATAATGTGATACACTGTTCTCCCTCTATAAACCCGTGTCTGAAAGCACAGTTACATGATACTGGACTTGCATAGTGTGGGTGGCACATAGAGCAAGCAGGCTTTAGTCTCTGGAGTTCTTATTGTCTCTCGCTTTTTCTTCTGACACTCCCCCCCTGCTTTTAATTAGCACCGAAGAACAGTTAAACTTTCCACCCAGTGCTCCCACACCACCCCGCTCGTCTCGGCTGCGTGTCTGTGGCATCTTAAATCACACACTACAGTCACTGCTCCACAGGAGGAGGAGGTGTCTCTACCAGCGCATCAGCCCCGTACAATTATAGTGAAGACTGTTCAGCACTGTTGCGCACAATCTCTAAATAATGTGTCCTCAGAAGGAGGAAACCTCTTGTCTCAAGGCTGTTCATTTCTAACTGTCTCTAC
Organism: Prochilodus magdalenae; assembly: GCA_024036415.1. NCBI lineage: Eukaryota > Metazoa > Chordata > Actinopteri > Characiformes > Prochilodontidae > Prochilodus > Prochilodus magdalenae. The sequence goes on along the minus strand of JAMWET010004099.1, from coordinate 81,588 downwards.
TGCATCCAGTTTAGAGTGCTGAAGATGACTACCTGCCCACTTTAGTGAACCAGCAGATACATAAACCAATATCATACCGTATATCTGAATTGCAGTGAACAGCTGTAGCATATCTAGAAGGGGCATTTTATGAAAATAGCTCTTTAGCTGTTGTAAAACTGTGAAATAGGACAGTGTAGGATGCCTAGATCAAAAACATGGGATTTAACAAGCTGTTCAGATTTGGCTCTCCCTCATATATCAAATAGCGACCCCATCTGAGTAGCTCCGCCCACACTTCAGAACTAGCTCCATTTTTTACTTTCAAGTGCTGGAGCCGCTAGCAATATGTGGGAGCTAATAGCTAATCAGAGGAAATGCTCTGTTGTCGGCGGCCCCTGGGTGTATAAAGCTGCAGTTGGCAAAAAACCTGTACGTGCCCGTGAACCACTTTGCGACTGAAACAAAGATAAGGTCGGCTTCTAATTTTCCCATTCCAACTTAAATGGCGCAGCAGTTAGATGCTAGATGCTCAGGCAGCTGCTGCACTCTTTAAGGTAGTACAAGAAAAAGGTGAAGGAGAAGCTGATGAACGAGAAGCCGACTTCAGCCTTGCATTTTCCAACCCGAGTCAGTACAACTCCTCACTGGCAACAAAACATTTTCCCAAAGAAGGGTAAGTACCAACTGTCTGTGCCAAATGGACAATTAGAGGAGTGTGGGCCCTTATAGCATTATAGTGCATTAGAGCATGGGCCCCTGCCCTCAGTGAGTACATTAGGTTTGGTGACTGTCAGGCCTGTCAGGCAAATGAATCAGTAAGGTCTGTGTGGGGCAAAAATGAATAGGAGTCTAAAGGGAACGAGGGATGAATAAATGACACACAGAGGAGTGCGGGTCAGTATGACTGTGTGGTATAGTTTGGGGATCTCTGAGTACGTGCAGTTTGGTGGATGTAGGTTAAAGTAAACAACAGGGTTCAGGTAGGACCAAAATTGAATCAGGCTCTCTAGGAAAAACGAGGGAGGGGGGGGGGGGGACGGGAAATAGACGAGTGTGGAATTCATGCTCGGGGGTCTGGCCTTAGGTGGTGTATATGAAACAGTGTGGGTTGGTTGAGCAATAGTACAGAAAATGGGGGTGTACATTTCTCCACTTTTGTTCTTAATGGGGAAGTAAATTCCTGAAAAATCACTGGCGTCATGGAAACCATTCCTGGTCAGACTGATTATGGAGGTGGATCAGTGTTGATATTTTGAAAGCTTGGTGACTAGTTAGCGAACAAACACTGTGTACTGAGATATGTATTGTGCAATCTCTATCATTCACTAGTAACTGTGCTCTGTGGTTCTTTGGCCGTTTAGCGTTAGCTAATGCTAACAGCTAAGGTAGTATCTGTAAGATGAACTTCATCTGATCGACAATAATGTGAGAGTTAAATGAGAGAATCTATCTATCTATCTATCTATCTATCTATCTATCTATCTATCGAGGCACCAGGGAGCTGTGGTGCCTCGTCTTTCTGGTGTTTTGGCCAAAGCATGTCACAGACATTTCATTAAGACCCAGAGAACCATGTTAACGGATGCACATTTGGTGTTCTAGCAGGTAGAGATAGACAGTGGTATTGCATTTCCACCGTGAGCGCAGGTAATTGAAATGAAGAAAAGATCATATGTTTAGATTGGACAGATATTTCACACGTGCCATATTTGATATGATCTATCAAGGCATCCCATCAAGCTAATGTGAAAGTGATATTAAAAAGCTGCCTGTGCTGAAGAACAGAGATTCACAAACGCACCAAACAGGCCAGACTGTTCAGAAACAGCTCTGCTCTCTGTTTCTGGTGTTCACTCTGAAAGCGGCTCTTTTCTTTAAAAAGCTAAAACACTGCAAACCCTCCAGTGGAGTCAGATGCATCGTCCAGTAGCAGATTAGATTATACTGCCATATCTGTAGAGGAAAGCCTATATTTAGCCCAAATCTATTACACCAGCTGAAGCTGATCAATCATCCCAAGCTCTGCCTCCAGATGCTTGTGACTCAGCTCTCTCCAACGTTTTGCTGACTCGTTCACTTTGGCCCTCCTGAGCCGTCCTCCCCTTGGCCTCTCCTTGGCCTCTCCTTAGCGCTGTAGAGAACCAGACCCTCTGTGGATGACAAATGGAAAACTGATAACTTGACCCAGTTTATTCTCCAGCTGGTTCTCCAGTCATCACAATGACCATGAGCGGTGTTCTCTTGGTGGTTAGATTCAGTTGTAGGAATTTCACTATCTTGACTGTTCACCTAATTACCTGTTAAGCAAAATGGAGAAAAGATTACACTGCATAGCCAGATTTTCATTCCCGGCTTCTATGTGTTGGGTTTCAATTGATTATGTGTAGAACGTAAGCAAAAACAACCATATTCATCAAAGACTTAATATTTTTCTGACCAGGAGTCATAGTCAAAAGAATACTAGTACAAATAGCTGCATCCAGAAGGAGTGAACTGACAGGACGGAAACTTGGTGAGTAGCTTTGACATTATGAGACACGCAAATAATTCAAGTTTCAAGCTTAGCCACACATGTGAGGTAGGCAAAGACAGGCCATATGGCTGTACCTGACTGACCCAACAGCCACGATTGCAGACATTCAGCATATAGTGATGCCTCCATGAGTCGTCCTGTTAGTGCCAGTACCATTGGCAGATGCTTCACGATGCAGGACTACGCAGGTGTTTACGACGACTGCCCTTAACACCACGTCAGCGTCGCCAAAGACTGTAATGGTGTCGTGCCAGACTGTCATGGAGTGATCAAAGATGGCATCTTCAGTGCAAGTCCTGGCTTTGTCTTGGTGGAGGCCACCAGTGAATCGATGTGCGGAGGCACCGTGATCAGCACCAGGATAAGCATTTCGTTGTCACATGTCATCAGCATTTAAAATTAAAGCTGCATGGGATGGATTATTGCAGGACGCCATTAAGGACCTATACTACTCAATGCCAAGCAAACAAGGCGGCCCAACACCATACTAAGAGACACTACTTCTGTATGAGTAGCTCAGTAAATATTGATCATATCTGTCTAAATCTATCATAATGTGTTGTTCCTGGTAACCTGTATCTTCCGTCCCAACAGCACTGCAATCCTACACTTCCTTTAGGGTGCAGCTGTTCTTTTAACGATGATGTACAGGGTTTGGACAATGAAACTGAAACACCTGTCATTTTAGTGTGGGCGGTCTCATGGCTAAATTGGACCAGCCTGGTGGCCAATCTTCATTAATTGCACATTGCACCAGTAAGAGCAGAGTGTGAAGGTTCAGTTAGCAGGTAAGAGCACAGTTCTGCTCAAAATACTGCAATGCACACAACATTATGGGTGACATACCAGAGTTCAAAAGAGGACAAGTTGTTGGTGCACGTCTTGTTGGCGCATCTGTGACCAAGACAGCAAGTCTTTGTGATGTATCAAGAGCCACGGTATCCAGGGTAATGTCAGCATACCACCAAGAAGGACAAACCTCCACCAGCATCTCGTAGTGACCTGGCCACTATCCTGCAAGAAGAATGGCTTAAACTCCCTCTGACCACTGTGCAGGACGCAGTATATGTCATTCCCAAGACGAACTGATGCTGTATTGGCCGCAAAAGGAGGCCCTACACCATACATAATAAATGATTGTGGTCTAAAACCAAGTGTTTCGGTTTCATTGTCCAACCCCTGTAGGTAGTAATGTGTAAGATACAGACACAAAAAATATGTACTGTAGTGTAATATTTTGCTAGAACTTGGAAAATAGTGACAGATTACTTAATAACAGCACTGTTAAACTAGCAAATCATCAAAATATTACAAAATAAAAATAATTATTGTAGCTCTCGACTATCCATTTACTCTAATTATACCTATGAACTGAAATGGCTGTTTTAACACTCCTGTATTCATACTACTGGACAGTCCCTGGCAGTTCTATAGACAGATCTATAAACAGTTCCAGAAGCTACATAAAGCCTACTCAGTGGTGTTCTCCAAAGTAGAGTACTTTTTACAAAATCATTGTCCTGCCCACAAAATCTAAGTTTATGGGGACCAAGCCATTTCCTGGCCATTTAAGGAATTAAGAAAACACACTTGGTACGCAGAAACAAGACAATGGATAGAATTATTCATCAGGGACCTTGAGCTCACACTGAGCTCATATCGATCCATGATCAAAATGCTATATGGTGTTATTTTCCTGCGACCAAATGGTACTTTCTTTTTGTTGGCTCAGTGTTGTTCCTTCATTTCTCTAAGGATTAGAGCTGGCTTGGTCCCCGTTAGCTGGTTTGGAGTCTGTGTTCCTTCAGAACACTGTATTGAGATAAAAGAGACAGCAAAATAAGCAGCAGCTGGAACCGCAGGCTATGCCGTTCACATTCATCTGCCACTGGTAATGTGTCGGTGTCAGTTGTAATGATGGGATTTTGATGTAAGGCTACTTGTGTCAGTAAGGGAGCCCGTCGTTGGCGATCATTGATGTGGCACTGGTATTGCGTTATTAAAAGGGCTGTTATGTAAAGTTTTTGTGAAGCTGTCTCTTCAACAGCATAGCTAAAATGTTGGTGCACTCATGTTTCCTCACAAGTAGCTGTTGAAAAGCCAGTGCCATTTATGCCTTATGTAACTCGGGCGAGAACAAATGCAGCCGAGGAGTGAGACCTTTTTCACTGATGCCTGAGGTTCTCACTTTTACCATTCAATTTCTATCATTAAGTGGATCTTGTCACTCATGATGCCGCTGTCGTCACTGGAAATGGACTGATGGATATTCGTTTCTGCAAATGCCAGTCCTTGAAGTGAGTCGATGCTCATGGGTACACAGTACTGCCATTTGGGCTTTTTACTTTTTGGTGCACCAGGACCTTTTCTTACATACTGCTCTGCACAGTATTGGAAATGACTTTGACTTTGGAAATGACTATATGACTTTGATTCATTAAGGATAGGAAATAGTATTCAGGAATTTTCAACAAATGACTTAAGCAGTATTATTCAGAAATCATTATTTGTTGTAAATGATTGGGGATGGAAAAAATAAAAACTGAGTTTTCTGGAACTTTCAATGCTTTATAATCGGTTTCAGTGCACCAAACACAAATGTCATGTATCTGAGAAGCCTTTAATCAGAGTCCAGGAACCTTAAATGTTTCAAGTAACAAAAGTTGTGGCATGACATCTTTTTCACAGAAAGTAGCCTTTAAAAAGGGACAGCGTTGTCTGAGGTCTTTGCAGTAACTGTGGTTGGTGTAGCTCAGCGGATAGCACCGCTACCCACCAGTAAACCACCAGCACTGCGTTTGTGACGGAATAGAGGGATACCTGTGTGCTACGCAGTACATGAGTTTTGATACCAGACATTTAGACACATATTAACTCTTTGTGTATATAACCCAACTGCCTATAAATGAATCACTATTAAACTTATTGAAAGTAATTATGTACACTGGCCACTTGTTGACACTACAACACACATCAGTCATAGCTGTGAAGGATCTAAAGATATCATCTTTACTTCTTAACATTCGGTGCAAATAGTTTTCAAATGTTTGTGTATGTGTATATTAATATTTATGCACTTATTGTAACCGGATAGAAGATGAGCTGACACCATGGGATTAAACTAGTAGAGCTAGTCAATGAGAAATGTGTACTCATACTCAGTGGGTTGGTTGGTGTAGCTCAGTGGGTAACACCACTACTAAGGGTGCCACCTCTACGTGTGGGAGACTGGGGTTCGAATCCCAGTCTAGGTGACTATGCTGAGCTACACCAATAAGAGTCCTTGGGCAAGACTCCTAAAACTACACTGGCCTACCTGTAATCATTTACCTTGTAAGTCGCTCTGGATAAGAGCGTCAGCTAAATGCCAGAAATATAAATGTAAATACTCATGCATCAGTCTTATATCTATTATCTGTATCAGTCTCAACAGTGCTAATGCAATTAACAAACATCAAACAATTTCAGGAAACTTATATATATATATATATATATATGTATGTATGTATGTATGTATGTATGTATGTATGTGTGTGTGTGTGTGTGTGTGTGTGTGTTTTTGGTGTGTACTGCAACAACTTGTAACTCACTCACTCATGTTTAGCAAGGTGAGCATTCTCCAGAAGGGTAGCACTCCAGCCTTTTATCCTTTGTGAGACCAGTGCTTTGGTTCCAATCAGCATTAAGACACCGTAAAAATGTGGCTTTGAGTCACAAATTTTGCTGAGGAACATTCATAAACGAGTTGGGAGGTCCTGTCATTTGTGCAGATGTAGTTTGGTCACTTCCTGATGTTTTACCTGAGTTAGGTTTTAGAGTCGTTTCACCTCATTAGCATTGATTGCTTTAACGGGCTGGATCAATCATGTCTGAAATCGATGAGACCTGCTGTATCATTGAGCCAAGAGGAGGAGTAATTTGGCTCGAGGTAGTGCAGTTTTCCTTGTTCCATACTGTGTCTAAGACGTAAGACGGATCCCACACCCCCCGCTGTGACCGGCTCCATTAACGCTGCTTGAGTGTGTTGTCAGCAGATTTGTCTGGTCGTAAACCTTGGGTTTTGTCATTATGTCAGGGTGCTGCCTCTGAAGTGGGAAACGTTCCTTACGGCTGTGTTTTTACACTAGCTAATTCTTATTCGGTCTAGGAGTTCTCCGGTCCCATTAAAATGGAGTGTGTGTATCTTACGTGCCTGTTTGCACGACAAAGTTTTTTTTTAAATCTCTCTGGAATTTTCACTTGAAGGCAGATAACTGCTCGGAATTCTTCTGTGCCGTGCCAGACTGTTCCCTGTGATTTAGTGCCAGACTCGGAGGTGCAGATAAACCTCACTGCTGACTGTGTCTCCACACAGCTACAGACTTGAGCGCTCTCTGCAGTAGCATGTTTCCTATATGGAGATTGCTTAGCACTTAGCAGAGTGCTCATATTAGGATTCACCCCATAAAGTGAAGTTTTCAAGTGTAACGTTAGCAGGAGCCTCACGTAGACACACTGCACTTTGGGGTTAAGCAGAGGAAGCTTGTTGGATAGTACTGCCACTTGTCTGCAAGCAGTGCTGCCCAACTCTTGAACTGTTGGTATCCCTGAAACAAGGTTAGTATTACATCCACTTGGGAATTCTGGATGTCTGTAAAAACAGCCTAACTTGGCGTACCAGACAATAAACATCGGACTGTCCTTTTGCCCTCTAGCAAGGTGATATTGTGATTTAAAAAAAATATAATTTCAGCATATAGTCATAGTATTAAAACAGTAATTAGTCCGATAGGTTTACTAATGGCAACATTAGCAGTACATCCATATGCTACTTGCTTACACTGGATTGGAAGAGTCTAATAGCTGAAGACCGATTACAACACGACTATCTAGCCATCTGAGGTTTAAATACCATGACACCATTTTGGCAATGTGGATTCTGCGGTAGCAGGCTGTTGACAGCAGTGGACAGAAGAAGGGACGCATCAGCAACATGAGGGATCTGGAAGACCTACACGAACCACAGAGAAAGAGAACCGACAAAATGTCCGACCTGCGTGGAGAGACCCAACAGCCACGATTGTGGCCATTCAGTGAGCAGTGGTGCCCTCCATGATTCATCCTGTTAGTGCCAGCACCACTGGCAGACGGCTGCATGACGCAGGACTACATGCACGCAGACCTTCACAGCGACTGCCCATAACCCCATGTTAGCGTCTCCAAATGGTGACATGCCAGACTGTCAAGGAGTGACTCATAGGAGCGGGTCATCGTCAGTGATGAGTCCTGCTTTTGTCTTGGTGGAGAAGACCTCGAATCGATGTGTGGCTATACGTGTAGCTCAGTAAATATTGCACCCCTCAGTCTGAATGGTCTTTCATAGTTCTGGTAACCTTTATATTCCTTCCATATAAAACTGCAATCTGACACTTTCTTCTGGGTGCAGCTATTCTGTTGATGATGAGTGTGTATTAGCTAGCTAGTTAGCCAGCCAGGCTAACTGTTGTACTGATACAACAGGTAGTAAGAACCTTATCTCATACGAATGTGGCTTTTAATAGCAGGACTTTTACAGTGGTGGTGTCTTAAGTCAAGGAACGTTGGTAACATGGTGGACATGGTGTGCCCAAGGTTGCATTGATACTACACACTCGTGTAATGAATGAACCAACTTCATTGCTAGTTAAGCTGTGCTTACTGGACTCAGTGTAGTATGTACTGTCTCAGTAGGCAATTTCTGAAGCAGCCTTAGTTTCTTGTTGTTGATGATTCATGTTGATCATTGATGAGATATTATTGATTAAGAGTTCGACAGTACCAGTCAAATGTTTAGACTAATCCAACTAAGTGGGTGTTTTTAAGACTCTACAGGCTTTTGCCATATTAAGGATTCAAGGAGACTAAATTGTCATTCGCATCACATGTGGTACATGGGGTGGAACGAAATTGTAGTACTCAAGGATCAAGTTACACCCAAACAGCAGTACTTTAAATAAATAAAATATACATAAATATATAAAAATATATATATATATAAAAATATATAAAGAGAGAAAGAGCAGCAGGAAATCGAAAAGGTAGCAGAAAAAGTGTATTTCGCCACCTCTAATAAATATTTTGGAGCATAATTTTTTTTTTAACGCATTTTAAAAGCTCTAGTTAACCAGTTGTTAGTCCAATGGTGTCCAAAATACATGTGTTGTAAGTTAAGAATGCTGTGGAGTTGGAAGGTGACCTCATAATTCCATAAGTGCTATTTTATAGTAAGAGGTCTTTGATTGTTGAATATCTGGGACATTGTCTTTCATAATCGTTAAGCCTCACTAAGCATGTATTTTCAAAAATACAACCAAAGCCACATCTGCAGCCACACCCAAGACACACGCACACAGTTAGAATGAAAAGGTTCTCACTGAGAACATCAGCCACCCCAAATATTTATTCAGCATGAGCTGCAGCACACCTGATCCTGCCAGCTCACCCAGCCTTAAACCCCTGATTTAGTTTGTTCCGGTGTAAAAAAGGGGCAAGCCTACCATAAATGTTCAAAATGACTGCGGGCCTCAGAGTGGTAGTTCCGAAATAGCAGACTTTGCAGACACTCTGTAAGTGAGGTTGCTCTCACACTTGCTCTGTTGGGGAGTATTTTAGCTGGGGCGTTGTGCAAGGTGGTGTTGAGCAAACAGATGGTCACTTGAAAACTGTGTTTCTTGCTGGCGTGGGGAGGACGAGTGGGAGGTCGGCTGAGTCAGTGCTGGAGCAGGTTCAATAAAGAGGGAGTTGAACATAAACAACCAGTTAATGATATTCTGTTGCTTATGAGCCAGTGCATAGGTATTTCTGAACTCCTCACCCTCAGTAACATCATCTTTGACTCAATCATGCATGAGGGTGGGGATTAAAAAAAAAACATTTTAGAATTAAATCAAATTAAATAAATTGCTGTATACTACACTAATTGTCAAAAGATTAGCTGCACCCAGAAGGAGGTGTCAGATTGCTGTGCTATTGGGAAGGAAGATAAAGGAGGTTTACCAGCAGCAATAAATGATGATACATGTAGACTGATATGGGTAATATTTATTGAGCCACACATACAGAATTAGTGTCCCTCAGTATGCCATTGGGCCACCATGTTTAGTGGAGTTATAGAGGTTCCTAATGTTGTCTTGTGATAACCCATCCAGTTTGAATATTCTCACATGCAGATTGTGCAGTAGGGGTGGAGGTGGAGTGACACCAGGCCTTTTGGACATTCATCTTGGCGCTGACCACGCTACCTCCACACACTGGTTTATTGATCATCTCCACCAAGACAAATATGGGACTGAAGAGGACCAGCTGCCATGTTGAGTCACTCCATGACAGTCTGGCACGCCACCATTGATTCATTTGCATGTCTCACAATGTCAAACCAACCCACCAAGTTTCATTCCTGTAGATTCATTCCTTCTGGGTGCAACTATTTGTAGATACTCTTTGGCTGATGTGTGTATGAAGTCATACTCCCAAATTTAGGCTATTTGATTTTTAGATAAATACCACTTATTAATGTTGTACAGATGTCTGAGAAGATGCGAGGTAACCCAACTGAATAGGAAAGTTAAAAAATAGATGCTGGAAAAAAAAAACAAAGTTTCCAAAACTGAAGAAAATGGACTCCTGAGAACCATGCCAGACTTGGTAGACCACCAACACTGTCAACATCTCTTAAACAGCACTTACTTGGTGCAGGTACTTATTTATTTGTTTATTTACTCAGAGGACAGCCAGAGAGGCTGGTCACCCAGAGCCCCTTTCCCATACCGAGCGTCCCTAGCGAGGCATAACTCGGCTGACCTGTTATCAGAGCACTATTAATCAATCTCAGGATAAGCATGAACTAGCGTTTCTGACGGTAATAATACATGACCCACCACCTGCTCCAGTTTATCAGCCCTGCCATTTTTCCTGGCCAATCAAAAATGAATAGCCGTGTCCTTTCTGCAGCATGCTTCATTGATTACTCTAGAATCTGTCTAAGATTGGCCTCATTTTCTGTAACAGTGGTTGTCTAACAGACAGCGGGATAGCTATGGTTGCAACAGAGCATGCAGCCGTTCAATAAGCAAAGGCCTTTGTTGTTCATACAGATGACTCCCCACATGACAGTGCTCCCAAGATAGGTTATGTCATGTGGTTTGTTTCATTGCGTCCCCATGCCATACTGACAGGTTGAAGTGGTTTCGGTCCGAGGTGTGAAGCCGGATGATTTCCCTGTGTTAGCATGTGACTCTGTAAAGTAGCTTTTCAAGAACGTTGGCAGTGTTAATCAAGGCTGTTGTTAGAAAACCTAAGAGCAGTTGTCCAGGTGTTTTTAAGAATGGCTAAAGCTGTACTACAGTGTGCTTTGGATAAGTAACTATTATCTTGCTCATATGCAGCAGAAGGTAGCAGCCGTAGATAATCATTTTGATGCAGTTCCCTATTCTTGAGTCTCTCACTGAAAAGCATATTTATGATAGAAGCCAATGGACAGTTGTTAAACATCTGCTTGTTGAGCACTTTTATGAATTCTCCAGTTGGGGATATTTATAAATTAACCCATAAGAGCCCACAGTGGCGTGTATGTGTCACGTCTTTTAAAAGTCTGTAAAGTTCTTTATACAGCTTTATCCTTCACCTGAACACATGGAGTCCCTGAGTGACCTACAGCGAACATCCTGGATGCGGTCACATGACAGTTGGTGAACATATGACCTCATTTAGAAAATGGCGATGTGCTTGGTTAGTGCAGTTAGAGACAAACCAGCTCATTTTACAGTCTGGGTTTTCTACCTATAAGGTTCCAACCCATTTAAGAGCTCTAATGTTCATATACCCATATTCTATATTACATATACCCATATTCTATATTACATATACCCATATTCTATATAACATATACCCATATTCTATATAACATATACCCATGTTCTATATTACATATATACCCATATTCTATATTACATATACCCATATTCTATATTACATATATACCCATGTTCTATATTACATATATACCCATATTCTATATTACATATATACCCATATTCTATATCACATATACCCATATTCTATATTACATATATACCCATACTCTATATTACATATACCCATACTCTATATTACATATACCCATATTCTATATTACATATACCATATACTCATACTCTATATTACATATACCCATATTCTATATCACATATACCCGTATTCTATATTACATATACCCGTATTCTATATTACATATACCCATTCTGACACCATTTCTAGAACATCATGATGGAATACCAGTTATGAAATTGTTGTTGTGGTGACATATGCTACCAGTATTATGACTCTGTAATACTTACAGAAGACGCCATGTGACCTCTTTGTCACAATAAGACTGATCTTTTATGATATGGCTGGGTGTAATACAGTGAGAGCACACACAGAAAACATATACATTTATTATAAAAATGTATTAATAAATTAACCAAATTAATAATGTTCTGCCGGTTGGTTGGGTAGATATGGGTTGAATTTGTGGCTACGCCCCTCTCCCTGGAGAACACTAGGGTTGGGTACCTTTAACTTTTCAACCAGAGATTTATTATTGTGGAAAAAATGATCCAAATTTCAACAGTTTGTTATTAACTCAGAACAATTCACTCTCCTCCCAAACCCCGTTCTACAACCTCCAGCCTGTCACACTCTGTCACCAGGGCATATCATGAGCACGCTGTTGTGGCTGTCTCAGAGGAAGCACATGTGATATCCTTCCCAAAGTCTAGGAGTTGAAGCAGTCAGGGTAGTTCAGAGGGACTGGGAGAAAATGGGGTTTCATGCATATGTAAATCGCATGCTGGTAAGAAATTTGATGCAGCCAGTGGCTCAGTGTTGACTCACGGTAGTGAAAAAAACCAGGTTAAGCCCTGTTTTCTTATCCTACTGAATGATTACCTGAAGATGATGTGAGTGCCTAATTAAAAGTTTCAGCATCCATCGACAGATCAGGTTCTGCGCTAGCTTTCAGGCTAATAAATATAATGCTCTGTCTACATCAGGAGAGCGCTGTCTACATCAAGGCTTGAAACGTATATATCCACACTTGAGACCACCTTTAGCTCGCCATGTCCCCTGACTCTGTGTTCGGCTTGTACTAAGATTTGACTATCATAGATTGATTGAACATGAAATAGCATGAATTAGCAAACCGTGGGCGTATCGCCGAAGTTGGGGGCTGCTGGTTTCACCTCACCAGAAATTCCCCCGACTCTCCTGATAACTCACTCTGCTGTTTTCCTGGAAGTGGAACCCCTTCTCATTATTGAGTTCAGGTTTGATAGCCACTCCCACTGATAAACAGGTGCATACAGTCAAGCACATAACCCTGCAGTCTGTATAAACACTGGCAATAGTATGGGCTGTACCGAAGAGCTTGGTGGCTTTCAATGTGGCACTGTTATCTTGGCTATGAGTACGTTGGTGAAATCTCTGCCTTGTTAAATCTGTCGGTCAACTGTAAGTTGTACATCTGTACACGGCAAGGACTGCACATTGGGAGCATCATTAAAATGGGTTTCCATGGCCGAACAGCTGCATATAGCCCTACAATCACAATGCACATTTCCAAGTGCTGGCTGGAGTGGTGTTAAGCACGACACCGCTGATCTCAAGAGCAGTGAAAACATGTGGTCTGGATTAAGGAGCCACTCCTAACTATCTGGCAGTCTTATAGATGACTATGGATTAGGCAGATGTCAGGAGAACGCATAGTGGCAATAATAAAGGTAATATTGGTGGAGGGATAATGCTCTGGAGCTGTGTTTGGATAAGCCCCTGAGTTCCCTTTTATGCATCCCAAGACATTTTAGATGGTATAAGCTTCCAGCGTGATGGCAACAGTGTGTGGAAGCTGTTGTGTTGCTCCATGGTTCATAAAACTTCACAAAGAGATAGATAGATAGATAGATAGATAGATAGATAGATAGATAGATACTTTATTGATCCCAGAGGGAAATTCAAGGCATCCAGTAGCAGATATACAAACCATACAGAAGCAACAACAGAAGCAAGATAGATTGTACAAACAGAGACAGAGACACAACACAAAGTATGAAAGTATAAAAATAGAGTCCTTAGTGTCTGGGTAAGGTATAAAGTATAAATGGAGGTAGTGGTAAACAATTTGCTAAGCAAATTAAGAAGATGGCTGTTGTCAGCCATATAGACAGTGCAAGTACGCAGTAATATAAATAATTTATCAGTGCAAAAAGTGTAAACAGTACAGAATGGAGTAGAATAATACAATATAAATAGAAATAGGGCATTTAGGAGGGAGTGTGTGCAGAGATGGGGGTGTGTCCATTGGAGGGACCGGAATGAAAGAGTGTCCAGAGTTTTTCATTTGCTGTACTGAGAGGAGTTGAACAGTCTTATGGCCTGGGGGACAAAAGACTTTCTGAGCAGTTTTAGTAAACATTCTCTTATAGAAGTCTCATCCAAAGGCCTGCATTAATGTCTGAACGTTGTAGCTTTGAATTTGTATTGTAAGCTCACTGGACAAAAAAATTGGTCACGTAGCTTGTTTATGGTGATAGTAACTTCAGGCTCCTGCAGATGGCGCTGCACAAGGACTATAAATACCTGTGGGGTGTGAGTGACGGGATCCATAGATTGAGAAGCGGTGCTACAGTGCAGGGAATGTCTTGTTCCATGTGTGGTACATGACTCCAAAGCAGATGTTAATGATTGGCTAAAAGGAGGGACTGAGCATTTGGGCGTGGCCAAAAGACCACAGTGTGAAGGAAGTAGCTAAATCTGCAGGTGTATGGAAGCGCATACGGGTCTACCAGCAGTGGCTAAAATCCCAGTCTACAGGGAATTCTCCTCGGAATTGTGCCAGGGAAGGCATCCACTGAATCTGGCCCAACTGTGCAGAGTGCAAGAGTGTCTGAACATTGGCCGTATCGCCAACTGTATTGGCCGTATCGCCGAAGTTGGGGGCCACATTGACGTAGCCTACATCCAGAAACTTGTCCAGTACATGCCAAATCGAAACACCGCTGAGGTGTTACACACTAGTAGGTCTGTTTCAGTCACAGGAGGCTGTTTTTTTGGTCTGGTGAGATGAGATTATAATACATATGTCATATAGTCATATATAAAATATAAAGCACTTTTGGCATCTATTGCAGGCATGCTTTGGATTCACAAGTTTTCAATTCTTTTCTGTTTATAAAGGAAGGAAACTGTCCAAAGCAACCGATAGCTCAGTGAAAGGTGCTGGAATATTCCTTTAAGGCAGGTTTCACCTGGAGCGGCTTGTCTGGCGTCTGCGGTCTTTAGCTACATAGCAAGTGCCTGTGTTTCTGCCTTTCACCTAATTTGCGTCCGAAAGTACAGCGGAGCATAGTCCAAATTGCTGAACCATTTCCCTGACTGGAGACTGTTATTCTCCTTTTTCTGGAGATAGGAAATGAGGCAGCAGAAAAAGAGGCTGCTCTCTTAGACCCCTCCTCACACATGCTGCACCCTTCCTTGGCAGTATTTTGGAGCGAGGGGTCAACAAGTTTGTTAATGTGTCCAGAGACTATGTTCAGTCAGGAGCTCATTAAGATGAAGATTTTTAGAGTCATAATTGCTTTGACCTCTCTTCTGTTGGTGCTTACAGTTGGTCCAGACTCTTCAGAAGACTTAGGACTAAAGGTGGACCACATGGCAAAAGTAAGATGCCACAGTACTTAATAGTTAATGCACACAATTCACAACGTGCATACAGTAATTACTTACGTATGACTGTTTAGATTTGTGAAAAGATATAAAACCTTACCAGCAGAGCTGCTGAGCCGTGTTTAAGAAAGTCTGTGACAAATGAGTACTGTGTGAGGACGTAATAGAAATAAAAGTGAACTAGGATAAAGGTGTAATGGTCTTTCATCCAAGGAGCTGTTAGTTACTCTAACATCTCAGAACTCTTACATCTGATGTTGCTGTTGATGTTGCTGCTGTTTTATTGCTGTTGGTGGTGGCGATAGGTGGCGGTCGTGGAGGTGGCGGTGGTTGTGGCGGCCGTGTTTGTGGCGTCTATTGTTGCTGTTTTATTGATGTTTTTTGGTGGTGGTGGTGGTGATAGGCGATTGATGGTGATGGCGATAGGTGGTTGTGGCGGCCGTGTTTGTGGCGTCTATTGTTTTGTTTTATTGATGTTTTTTGGTGGTGATGGCGATAGGTGGTTGGTGGTGGCCGTGTTTGTGGCGTCTATTGTTGCTGTTTTAGGTGGTGGTGGTGGTGGTGCTGGTGGTGATGGCTGGTTCTTTGTTCTCTCTTTTGGCGTCTATTGTAATTGATGTTGGTGCTATAACGATGGTGGTTGTGGTGCTGTGATAGGTGATGTGGTTGTAACCGGTCTTGCTGTGGTCCTGTTGTTGCTGTTCTTCTTTCTCTCTTTTGGTGTTGTAACTGATGTTGTTGTAACTGATGTTGCTATAACTGATGTTGCTGTAACCGGTGTTGCTGTAACCGGTGTTGCTGTAACCGGTGTTGCTATAACCGGTGTTGCTATAACCGGTGTTGCTATAACCGGTGTTGCTATAACTGATGTTGTTGTAACTGGTGTTGCTGTAACTGATGTTGTAACTGATGTTGTTGTAACTGATGTTGTTGTAACTGGTGTTGCTGTAACTGGTGTTGCTGTAACTGGTGTTGCTGTAACTGATGTTGTAACCGATGTTGTTGTAACTGATGTTGCTGTAACTGGTGTTGCTGTAGCTGATGTTGTAACTGGTGTTGTTGTAACTGATGTTGTAACTGGTGTTGTTGTAACTGGTGTTGCTATAACTGATGTTGTAACCGATGTTGTTGTAACTGGTGTTGCTGTAGCTGATGTTGTAACTGGTGTTGCTGTAACTGGTGTTGCTGTAGCTGATGTTGTTGTAACTGATGTCGTTGTAACTGATGTTGTTGCTGTATTTGATCCAAAGTTGGTTTGTTTTTGTTTTTTTTTTTTACAGTAAATGTATGAAATGTTGTTCTGATAAAAGCCATGATTTAGTGAAACTGTGTAGTAATTTAAGGTGGAAGGTCCTCATAGTGTCCACCCCCCACTTTGGACTTCAGTGACCTGCTGCTCAGGCTGTCACTTTGATTACCCTGTGTGTTAGGCTAGTTTTAAAAGGCTTCCTTGTGACATTGATAACCACTGAAAGTGTCATTACTGCTGGGAAAGATCTGAAGACCGTTTCCCTTTTTCACAGAGCTGAACACTGAAGTTCTTCTGCTTAGAGATCACAGAAGCTTTTGTTTTTACTTGCTCAGGGTCACATGTACAGAACCAGGAAAGGTGATATTATCACAAAAGCATATCAACAGCAGCTAATCCTAAGCATCGCTCGGCTCCTCTGTCAACTCTACAGGCTGACCAGCAGAATGCCGAGATGAACGTTGTCCTAGTGTGGCCGTTTTGCGATAGATATCTAGTATAGATCTTGAAGCATGTGATATTATTTATGGCATTATTGATACATGGTTAGCAGATATTGTTGGGGAATGTCATGAGGCCTATGAGTAACTCTAGTGATAACTGTACTATGCAGATAGAGGCGGACGATACAGCAAAAATGGAATATCATAATATTTGGAGCATGCAGTCGATCAGAGTTCTGTTGAAGTACTGTCAGGGTCCACAGTATGTTCAGAAGAGCAGATGGAATAGTGTTTTCACATCAATACTTAAACTTAAAGCTTAAATATACAGCAAGCTAAACTCTAAAATAATAAATTATTATTATTATTATTATTATTATTATTATTCTATTGGTAATAAAACATGTCTCCTCTATATAAAAACAATCCCTCTGAGATCTGCATCTGGGTGCATGCCTGCACTGAAACTGCTTCATAATTGATTGAGGAGTCTCTAAGGATAACGACCTGTTTTATTTAAAAATAAAATGTTCCTAATCTGCAATACCAGAACCATATCGCTTGTTTTTCGTATCCCATGTGTCTGTACTCCTCTGATTTCTTCTCTTCCTATGCAGACTGAAGAAAGTTGTCTGATATCAGTGGAAATTTGGATGCACTGCTCCAAACGCTGTAATGAAATTCAGATGGAAGGTGCCACTACAACTGCCATTGAAAGCTCTATAATCAAATGAAGCAGCTGTCAACCAAAAGGGTCGATTCAGGGTCATTCCAAACCAAGTGAAGCACAGTGAAGACTCGAGTAGATGTTATCCTGCTACGTGTTCAGTAACACAGCATCGCTTCTGAAAAAGCTGCTTCAATTTGATCATGCCAGTCTTCTGCCCAGAACGACCTGCTCTAAGACTGACATACCAAACCACCAAGAAATGATTGTGTAAATTCCAAGAATATACATTGTCTCGCTATGAAAGGTTCATTTTTCATCACAGTGAGAAATCACGTCAAATCCCAGCAGGTCTTGGTTGTTACTGGACTGGGGGAATAAAAAATCACGGTCTGAACTATAAAAAGCGCTTTGTAAAATCCATCTACATGCATGTCTGGAAAGCCAGCCAGAATCCAACAGCCAGAGTTCCAGTAATTGTGACCAGCTGTTTGAGCAAAACAGTAGATAGACAGGGTAGTCATGAACTGGAGGTTAGGGAAGCTGGCAGGTTTGATTCCCAGAACCCGACTGAAGTGCCTTAGCACTTGCCTATCGCTGTGGGCATGTATGCTAACTGCCCAAGTCTGCCCAACACTCCTTCTCAGTGTCGTACCAACAGCGACGCTCCTTCTTGGTGTTGTACCAACAGCGACGCTCCTTCTCGGTGTTGTACCAACAGCGACGCTCCTTCTCAGTGTCGTACCAACAGCGACGCTCCTTCTCGGTGTCGTACCAACAGCGACGCTCCTTCTCGGTGTCGTACCGACAGCGACGCTCCTTCTCGGTGTCGTACCGACAGCGACGCTCCTTCTCGGTGTCGTACCGACAGCGACGCTCCTTCTCGGTGTCGTACCGACAGCGACGCTCCTTCTCGGTGTCGTACCCACAGCGACGCTCCTTCTCGGTGTCGTACCAACAGCGACGCTCCTTCTCAGTGTCGTACCAACAGCGACGCTCCTTCTCAGTGTCATACCAACAGCGACGCTCCTTCTCACTGTCGTACCAACGGCGACGCTCCTTCTCGATGTCGTACCAATGGCAATGCTCCTTCTCAGTGTCATACCAACAGCGACGCTCCTTCTCAGTGTCGTACCAACGGCGACGCTCCTTCTCGATGTCGTACCAATGGCGACGCTACTTCTCAGTGTCGTACCAACAGCGACGCTCCTTCTCGATGTCGTACCAATGGCGACGCTCCTTCTCACTGTCGTACCAACAGCGACGCTCCTTCTCAGTGTCATACCAACAGCGACGCTCCTTCTCAGTGGGCATTTGGGAAGTTTCCTATCAGTCCATTAGCTCATGTCTCTCTGTATAGTATGAACACAATGCGTTCATTAACCCCCTCCCTTCCCAGCCAGAAATAGAAACATGAAATGCTTAATAATTCAGCAGGCCTCCTCTGTGAATCTGCTCCACAGCATGAGGGTGCGAGGATAATTGCTTTCTTAATACCGTCACCATAGGGCTGCATAATAGACTACGCACTGCTTAATCACATTGCTAAGCCAATTGTTTCCATCTGACCTTGCAACAGTGTCCTTTCGTATGAAAGACAGGAAGCACAATTTGATTATCTAACCTAACCTTGAGAACACGGTTCCATGTTTCTATCATTGCATAAACCTTTGAACCTTTTCTACAGCTGTCTTTTTTGGAAGCCAAGCGCTGGAACAACTTGTTTTCACTTAAACAGATTAGCCCCTGCTTTTACAACACAGCCGTCTGACCTCGGTGGTGAAGATGAAGGGATGGTAGACTTCGGTTCAGGCTTAGCATTGGGTAGAAGTCTGTAACTTGTAGAGTCCTCGATCCTCAAGCATTTTATTAGTCCTGCGTTCTCTTCATCATGGCCTTCAGCCTAAACCTGAATGTAGCCTGAATGCTACATATGCTGATTACAGAGTAGTTCCCTCCAGCGCAGTGCAAATGAAGGGCTCCGGGTGGTCTCTGCCGTCTGGCTCTCGACTGCCTCTGATGGATTTGATAACTGTTTAAAGCCCACTTTGAAACGCTACATTAGGCAGATATGTAGACGCGGTACTAACAGATAAGATGGAGTAGGCTTTTAAGTGCAGTGGCTGTTTTGACTAGCTCTTCAGAGAAAACTGAGCCAAGTCGACTGGAATGGCTATAAAGGTCATTTGCTTCGGTTTGTTAGTATTGACCTTATGACCTTCAGGAGAAACCAAGCATTCAGTACAGAGGCCCATTGCATAGTTTGCACTTGGAAGAGGACTAGCATGCACAGCATCGTGCACTTTTGCATTCGTTGGTCAGTTATTACTTTTTGAGCCATTCCCATCAGGTCTAATGAAAGAGCATGGAACTCAATATCTCTGAGCTATAGTGTCATATGATGATAGGGAAAGATGAGCTAGCTTGCTTTCATGCTAAATCCGTTCACCCTCCAGCTTTGGTATTGTTAATAATAGTGCTTCCCCACCAGGTTCCCAACACCATCCCCCATCCCACCCCACCAAGACAGTGCACATATTTCCTTTATCCCTATGTGCTGTGAGTTAAATAAGGGCTGAAATGTGGACCATCTGGGGGTTCTGAGGACTGGGTTAGCAACACTGGTCTATAGCTTTGGATGTTACTGCCTGATTAATTATTCCTATGGATCTTAAAAGGAAACTCTGACCTAAATGAAAATGTAGCCAGCGCTACATCAGTTGGAAACTGTTGCTGTGTGGGTAATTACTGACCATCAGAGAACACAGACAGTGATCACTGACAGTGGGGTAATTACTGACCATAAGAGAACACAGACTGTCTGTGTTACTGTCTGTGTTCTCTTATGGTCAGTAATTACCCCACTGTCAGTAATCACCGTCTGTGTTCTCTTATGGTCAGTAATTACCCCACTGTCAGTAATCACCGTCTGTGTTCTCTTATGGTCAGTAATTACCCCACTGTCAGTGATCACCGTCTGTGTTCTCTTATGGTCAGTAATTACCCCACTGTCAGTAATCGCTGTCTGTGCACTGTCAGTAATCGCTGTCTGTGTTCTCTTATGGTCAGTGATCACTGTCTGTGTTCTCTTATGGTCAGTAATTACCCCACTGTCAGCAATCACTGTCTGTGTTCTCTTATGGTCAGTAAATACCCCACTGCCAGTGATCGCTGTCTGTGTTCTCTTATGGTCAGTAATTACCCCACTGTCAGTGATCACTGTCTGTGTTTTCTTATGGTCAGTAATTACCCCACTGTCAGCAATCACTGTCTGTGTTCTCTTATGGTCAGTAAATACCCACACAGCCACAGTTTCCAAATGATGTAGCCAGTGCTACATCAGGTGGAAACTGTCGCTGTGTCTTAAGCGTGACCTTTTAATGACTAGGAAACCTTCAGATGATCTTTAAGGTAGAAGGTGGTGTTTTGGGGGTGAGCTGTCCTTTTTTTTTCTAGTTCCAAAAAGGTCAAAATCTAGTTTCTGGTGTAGATGATGGATCTGCCAGCGATACAGCTCTCTAATTGTTTTTCTGGTCTTCTGGATCTAAGTGCTGAACATTCCTTATCATGGGAAGAACACTTCTAAGAACGTTCCTGTAGTGTGTTGAGGTTCTTTCCAATAACCATGTATGGCGAAGTTCTGACATATTTCTCGGTTCCATGCTAGCTTGGTTGTCTTTATTAGTCAAGTCATTTATATAGTGCTTTTTACAACAGATGTTGTCACAAAACACCCTTACAGAGATGCTTGGTTCAAGCCCCACAGTGAGGAAGCCAAGGGCCACAGTGGCAGGGAAAACTCCCTCGAAGCAAAAGAAAGAAGCCTCGAGAGGAACCAAGACTGAAAGGAGAACCCATCCTCTTCACGATGACCCCGGATGGCAACAAAAACAAAAACGAGTTTATAATATTAATAACTGTTAGATGGAAGACTATGAGGATGGTCTATTAGGAAGAATAGGAGAAGTGTTCAGTGTTTGTGAGGCTGAGGAAGAAATCTCTGATTAGTCTGTGATTAAATAGCAGGATCATTGCCCTTGATGGGCTTACTGCTTTTATTAAACTCTGGCCAACAATTTTCTGAAAATAATAGTTATTTTCAATAATGAATAATAATTAATAAGTGTTAATGGTGCTGAATCTTAAAACGTCTTCCTGCTCGCTACATAGTGCTCTACCTAGGAATTTGAGTACTGGCTCCTACAGCCCATCCATGCATAGTAAAGCTGAGAATTTCATTTCACTTTCAAGCAGATCCATACAAATAATGCACTGTTTGGTCGTAGGAGCTTGAATTTAAAACTTATATAGCATATTTAGAAATTATGGAGCTGTTTGAGATTTAGCCTGGGTTTGATACTGCGTCTGACTGAACATGGACATTCGAAGCCCGTAAGCTATTCAAGTGGAACAGCCAAACTCCGTCTTCTAAACTGCAGTGCCGTATTTACACTGGCTGGGGAACAGTGGGGTTGCATGAGTTGTCTTAAATCAAGCATTACGGAAGGACTATCATGGCAGTGCTGTAATGATACCATGTCCTCATATTGCCCTTACTTGGGTTGAAAGTCAACAAATTTGTTAAAATGATGTTCTAATGCTTGGTCATATAAATATGAAGATGTTCTGGGGTGGCTGATCCCAGCCTGGTCTCAGCTTCTCTGATAAGAGGCCTAGAGGCTTAGTGCTCCTCTTGCGTTTGGCTGATAAGTAATGGAAGTCATTTTGCTGAGACTGCAGCATCAGACCTGAGAATTTGAGTATGTTCTCATGGAACGTGCTGGTGATTCGCCAGGCCTCGGGGTGTGTCTGATTGCTGTTGGGCCTTTAGCAGCTCAGAATTCACCTGATAGACAGGATGAGAGATGTATCAAGCCTCTGTGGTTTGTAAGCACCTGTATAAGGGTGCTAGACTATGTGCTGTAATAATGAGCTGATTCTGCTGACTGTAAGCACATGCTGGAAAATAACTGGAGTCCACCTGAGGCCTCTCACTTCTCCTTATAATCACCAGGTTGGACGTCTCAAGGTGTTATGTGGGCTCCTTCTCATGTTACCTTTGAGTGGCTGCCCGGGACCACTATTTGAGATTGAGGTTGCTGGTATTGTCCACTTTGGTGTCAGTGGTTTAGGTTTAGCCCATGAGCCAAATGTTCATGTCTTTTACCACTTGATTGGTGCTCAGAGCTTTGGTAACGCACACTTTCTTATCCGACATGTTCCCTTTCCAGTGTAGTATTTCCCTGTCAGAGCTTTACACTACATGTTGGAACTGCTGTGAGGAACTGATTGCATTCAGCTGCACACGAGGTCAGGTGCAGATGTTGGACGGTTAGTTCTGTATAGCTCCAAATGTACCCATCCCAGAAGTATCGGATACAGCTTCACCTCTCCAGAGGACGCAGTCCAAAAGCTCAGCCGCCCAGTGACCAAGACTTTACACCACATACAGTCAGTACCCGCCATTGATCATGGTGACCCTATGTGCAGATAGTCCAGAGGTTCCATTCTGGTGGCAGTGCTATTAGAAGAGCTATGTGTGTAACTAAAAGCCTCTGTGATGAGTACAAGTTCTGTAATTATACAGGGCATCTGGATAGCGAATGTTTGTCTGTTGATCAATTTACCCGTCTATGGCCATTAAGCTTTGGCTGACTGATTGGTCTGTGGTGTTAATAATATCATAGATAGGTAATACTATAAAATCCAGATGTGTGCTGCTGTATCAAGTGCCCTGGCTCAGTGATATGTATGTATCTGTTTCGGTTTGCTGTTTCCTGACATCACCCCATCTCTCTGTCTTCCTCTCCAGGGTCCTGGGCTGTCAGTGGGATGGTAGAAGGGTGGGGCGGAGTCCAGTTTGAAGGAGCATGGTGAAGCACCAACCCTTGCAGGTCTACGAGAGACAGCTGTGTTTGTCATGTCTGACCGGGATCTACGGCTGCCGCTGGAAACGCTACCAGCGGTCACATGATGACACCACAAAGGTGAGCCTCGCCAGCAGTATAGTATCGAACATGCTGTTTAGCGGTTTGCTAGTTATTACTTATGCTTTAATACAGTAGCTCTGGAATCCGTCTGCTATATGTGGTGTATCTCTCGGGTCATGTCGGTCAGTAATTACAATGATTATATTAGATAGCGGATTGTACAGTACAAACAGAGTGGAAAAAATTAATTCTAATCATTCATATACATAAATGAACCCTAGAGACAGCTTTCCACCCAGAGATTATGGATTAATCTTAGACAAGGATTAAGCTATGCCATAAAATTTGGTGAGGATTCAGTGACCGGGGGGGAAAACAGGAAAGAACTAAGCATAATCTTTGCTATTTTAGGAACATGCATTACCATTCCAATACACACACAAGTTTATCAGTCATTAAATATGATTCCAAATAAATATATAACCTAGAGCTCATCTTGTGTTTGCCTGATCAGTAATGGAAATCATTTTGCTGAGACGGCAGCTTCAGACCTGAGGATTTGAGTATGTTCCCTTTGAACATGCTGATGATTGGCCAAGCTCAGGGCATATCTTATTGCTGTTGGGCCTTTAGTGAGAGTGCAGCTCAAAATTCACCCCATAGACAGGATGATAGATGTATTAAGCTGCTGTGGTTTAAAAGCACCTGTATAAGTCTTTGCTGGGCTTTGGCTCTTCTAGACTATGTGCTACAATGATGAGCTGATTCTGCTGATTGTAAGCACATGCCTAAAATAGTTGAAGGCCTCTCACTTCTCTTTATAATCACCAGATTAGATGTTAGTGTTATGTTGGCTCCTTATCACCTTACCTTTAAGTGGCTGTCCTGGACCACCATTTGAGTTTGTATGCACGCTTGCACTACCGTTTAAATACTCAGGTTTATCAGTCATTCAAAAAACATACTTGGTTCCCAATAAATGAATTACTAAATTAATGCTAAATATAATAATACTGTTGGGTCTTAGTTCTGTGCCACATAATGGGTTTTAAATATTGACTAAAGCGCTAATAAATGCATCAAACCAAGACGTTTTAAAAATGGATAATTCTGGTCCTTGAATCTGATTGGTTCGAAGGCTCAACCAACATGATATTCACTTAGCACCCAGGGTGGCCAAATTTCCAGTTTTAGGCCAGACAGTCCAGTTGTTCAACTTCCAGAACTCCATCCTGCACAATACCTGGATGGGCCCCTATTAGTCCTCTTTTTAGGATGAAAAAACAATATTATGTGTGCCATTGGCTCATGTCCGAGTCAAAAGACATGCCATACGTTCCATTGGCTTAACAAGGTCACGTGACGTCATAACTCGCCTACAGGCTAACTCGCAGGTCAGCACTCTAAATGCTACTCAGTTACTAAGTCTGACTCACGAATGTCATACATCCCACCCAATTAGTAAAGCAATCATTTGTGTGAGGTTTTTTCCAATTCTGTTCCAGTATTGTGCCCGAGACACTGCCACATCTCAGCCGGTGAACTCTGTATAGCTGTGGCACATTACGAATAACCCTGGTGCTGTGTGACATTAATAAAATAATCTTGGGCTTTAATGCTGCTCGCATGCCCTACCTGCTGTACTGACGACATGAAATAAGTTTCTGGGTAAACTGAGAGGCTGATTAACTTCTTAACCAAAACTAGGGTGGGAAGCTAGCTCATAGGCTAAAACGGTAGCTAACATGCTAAACAACTCGAATTAAAGTATCAATGAAATGATTTACTGTAAAACTGCAATTTAAAATTGAAGGAGCGTCACTTGAACAGCTTACACGCTTCAGGTGACATTTGCATTTCAGTCAGAATAAGCACCAAACCCAGGTGAACCTCACACGGCTCTGTATTCCCTAAACAGTGCGCTATGCGAGGATTGAAATTCTAGCTTCTACAGACAAACACTGCAGTATTAGTAGAGTACTGAAGTGGTTGAATCCCAGTCTGCTATTTCTTGGCTGTAGTGTGCACTGTTAGGCTGCAGGAGCCAGTGTTTGAATTACTATCCTGTGCACTATGTAGGGAGCAGGGAGCCATTAGAGATGCAGCCCCAGCATAGGAAGAGTGGTCCCATTGGATTGGTGCCATGTAAGACATGTGGTATTTCGGTGCCCGAAAAGTACTTAAGTGACGTCTTTGCATCAAAAAGTGCCAAGCTGTGTGATAAATACGTCTGTTATTATATGATAAGCTCAGTATGCGGTTGGTGTAGCTCAGCGGATAACACCGCTACCCACCGGAGAGCCACCACATGTGGGAGACTGGGGTTCGAATCCCAGTCTGGGTGACTATGCTGTGCTACACCAATAAGAGTCCTTGGGCAAGTCTCCTAACACTACACTGGCCCACCTGTAATATGACTGGCCCACCTTGTAAGTCGCTCTGGATAAGAGCGTCAGCTAAATGCGGTAAATGTAAATATGGTGATACCAACCAACGTTCTTCTCCTCATTCAACAGTCCATTGTTGCTTGGCAATGACGCCATACTCTTGGCAGAATATGTGTTTATCTTGGTTATTGTAAATAATAACTTGTGTATATGATCATATTTTATGTTGCCTGCTGATGTATAAAAGGAATCATGCGTAGGAAGCTGTAAAACACTTACCGTGATGAAATGCAGTAACGCATGGCCTTGATGGCTTTTTGTTTTATTGTAGTTGTCCCCATAATGATGAGCAGAGCTGTTCAAGATTGTAAAATAATGGAGAAAGCCACATAACGAGGAAATAAAATGATATATAGAATTTATTATATTTCAGAAGTGGAGATCAAATCTCACCGCAGAAACATCGACATTCTGTATTATCTGTTATTCACTTCTTGCTCTTATTATATTTATTATTTATTAAACTCTAGTTATATTGAAATAAACATCTGGAATACTTATAGCCTTTTAACATTACTCTTGTCTGAAAGGGCCTTTTTGTAAATCACCATTGTTTTATATTTAAATTCTTAAATTCTTCTTTTTTTGTATTAAAAACTATAATTGTATATTAAATAACAAAACTGTACACATGACTAGTGATTTTAGCCACATATGGAAGGTTTTCCGGTTCACAAGGCACAGGACAGAAGTTCAACAAGACATATGCTGGTTAGATCGTTTATACAAGAGCAGAATTTAGAATTTGGAATTTTTAGAGTTTAGTCGTACTTGGTCTATCAAAACCTGGACTGTGTATGAGATTGCATATTCTCTTAAAAGCCTTTTATCTTAATGCCTCAATAGCACCGCTGTAACCTCCTCCTGTTTGTACCAGTTGTTATGGTAATTAAATTACCTTGTACAGCGATGGTGCAGTGTTGGTGCAGTAGTGTCCTGGGGCTAGGAAAACCCTGTTCTGATGATGTATCCTGAACATGGCAGGAACTTTTGGAGGCACTACAAGCACTCTGGGCTGGATATTCGAGTGGCTGGCTAATGCAGCAGCCACAAGGCTGACTTGCTGATAGGTATTTGAATATGATGACTGTATGTATTAGCCCTGGCATAGCTGGTTATGCTGGCAGTCAGGCCATCTTTATCTCTTTGGCGGAGTGCTTAATGGGCGTAAGATGTATTTGCATGATGCCTGCTGGGAATTGCAGTGGAAGTGATGGATGGAAACACAGAAAGGATGCAAAGATACTGTGTATTCTGTGAAACTGATGAGGCTGAGGGGCGCAGCGCTGCACTAGAGAATGTTACATAACTCCATATTAAATGCCAGTTGCAGGCTGGAATGCCCTTTTAAAGAGGCCCTGTAGCCCGTCTTATGAGAAACACTCTACTTGTCTGTAATCGCCAGATGAACATCTGTCTCGGATTGCCCCGTGTATCATGTTGTACTGCTTCTGTGGTGTCAGAGGCTAAACCAGCTGGGATTTATTTATTTAATTATTCCTTTATTCATTCATTCATTGTTGCAACATGCATTAGAGTCCAACGTCCGACTCAATGAAACCCATGAGTCACCTTTATCTCAATTTGCCTTTTAATACATTTAATGTTCCTTGCATTTTCAGCCAGAACATCAAAGTCGAGTGACTAATTTAATTGACTTTGATGTCAAAATGCATTTTTGCCCACAATGAAGCTTTTCCATGGAGTTAATTAAGGGACGTGCGGTTCTAGTGTGGTGAGTTCCTGCATTATTTATGTGTTGAAAGAGATTTAGGGCTGCACTAGCAGACTGCCAACAAACGGTATTATCCTCATTACCTAATGTAGCGGGCGAGGCCAAGAGTCCGACAGAGGATGCTCTACTTTTGGTAGGAAGGCCCGGTAGGGGTGTATCTATTTTTGAGCCATCGGCAGTAAAAACAGTTCTGTATTTCCTCATAAAAAGGAATCTCTCTAAACGGTATCTGCCGGGGATGTGTGGTTCGGAGTGGGGTGTCCCTTGGTGTTTGTTGTGTAAACAGGATGAACTGTCACACCGTTTTTCTTTTTTCCTCCACTGTTGTCACTTCAGTAGGTATGAAGTGTGAAACATGCTGAGCTGTTGATCTGCAGTCTTGCGATGCTGTTACATTTTGAAGGTTGTCTCGGTCTTCCATTGCGGCTGAGCTCTGGTGTGGAGGTGGAATGATGTACATTTTTTCAAATTCTATACAGTTATCCATTCTGAGGTCAAGATTTAATTCTCAGTATTGCCTTGTTAATACTGTCTGGATCCTACAGAGCTTTTAAATATAGACTGCACTGTTAAGTTCTGAAACAGAATAACTTTGGTGCTTGGTGTGCTGGCACTCCAAGGCCCAATCCCATTTCACTCCTTGACTCTAACACTTAGCCCTACCCCTCCGTTTTGCTCGTTTACCTCTAGGGGTAGGGTTGTCCCTATTGTTGCTGAGATGGAGGGATAGGGCGAAGTTTTAGGGCTACATGGGAAAATTCCCAGAATGCTACAAATCAGTGATAGGGAAAGAGGCCCATTAATTTGAGTATTTCCTCTGTTAAAAAGCCGCTGT
Organism: Prochilodus magdalenae; assembly: GCA_024036415.1. Taxonomy (NCBI): domain Eukaryota; kingdom Metazoa; phylum Chordata; class Actinopteri; order Characiformes; family Prochilodontidae; genus Prochilodus; species Prochilodus magdalenae. The sequence goes on along the minus strand of JAMWET010004099.1, from coordinate 53,050 downwards.
ACTGTACCGTAACCACCGTAAAAGTTTTTTGTGGTCATTTGCTTCATCACACAATTAAAATATTTATTACTAATTTAGGAGTAATGTGCTGATGTCTCCGTCACTACTTACTAAAGAAATCCCATTCCACCTACCTGAGGTTGCTGCAACATTTAGAGTGGAGCAGGGAAATCCAATCATGAAGCTGGTTTTGAAGTGTTGTCCCATTTCATAGGTGGAAGGCTTCAACCACTACCACTTGTAACTCAGTTTCAAGGGGGAGGGTTTGAAAACAAGGAGTGGGGTAAAAAAAATAAGAAACAGGATTGGACCCAAGTCAGGCCCAAAATTTGCAACCCCCTGGGTTTTCACCAGTGAGAGAGAATGGTTTGATAAATAATGATGGATAATCTGATTGTGTTCCATATACCCCAGATGTAGTCAATCAGTCAAAGCAGGTTTGGTATATGAACTTTGTTGGGGATGCCTGAAAATGAACTTGTGATTCTGACCTTTGAAGGAGATAAAGCAGACAAACAAATATCACTTAAGGGAAAGATTATTACTTAGCTGTCTCAGCCACAGTTGGTGAACTTCCAATTTTTGGTCGTCTGAACTAACTAGAAATGAAACACTGGTCTGCCTTATGGTGGCGCTGTAACAAACTGGCTCGTCTCAGTTGTTCCATGCCCAGGATACCTTCGCAAAACTTTGATATGCTGCGTATTTAGAAGCCTTAAATCTTGATCAATTTTACCAAGAGAATGTGGAGACTGGTGGTCTTGATTGGTGGAACTGAAGACATAAGGGACGAGGTGGAAGAGCTCACTGGTAAACTCGAAAAGAGCATTTCCAGAAGAACATTTTTTAAACTGAACATTTTGTTGCCATTGAAGTAAGCTGTGGTGAGTCAGCAGTCCACCAGCACTGGAATAGTCTGTCAACATGGAACCCCCCTGAATGCCAAGGGTATCTGCCCATCTGCCCATCTGCCACCCATTTTGGCAATGCCCCTGTGCAGTAGTTTCCAGACTCCTGTGTCATTGAATGGGGAGAGACCTAGAGACTGATAAACCCGGAACTAAAAGACATATTAACGTAAGTAGTATTTCAATATCTGGCTCAAAAAATGCACAGGAACCTGATTTTTCAGGATGTTCTGCCCACAGCACATATTTCCACAATGAGGGAGGGCTTTTTCCCCGCCTAGGACTTTCCCAGCAAGGTGATTGGCGCTTTTTATGGAGGGGTGGGACTTTCCCTGTAAATATGTTACGTGCTTTTCCATTAATTTTTTTCCACTGGTGAACCGATGAACTCCTCTTCCTGTATAATGCCAGTGCTAACCCAGATGTAGTCCACCAGCCAAGAAATGCCTGGCATCCAGAGTTTGCTTTTCAGAGTTTAGCACTGGAACCCTAAGGCTAATGTTGCTAACAGACACTAGAAATCAATAGTCACTCAGAGCTTTTCCGTAAATACATTACCAAAACCGGCTCAAACCTCACCCAGGTCCTAACTAAGTCTGTGTAGACTTGCTGACATGGTTTAGGGCACAGTATGACTTACATGACTATAACAATGGACAGTAAGCCAGACAACAGTATGCCTCAGACAATAAAACACAAATCCGATCTTCCGTCCATATGCCTGTGTGATGTTCATGTACGTGAAGGGTAGGTCATTACAGAATTTGGTGCACCACCAATGTCTGCAGTGGCTAGGGTTGCCATCTTTCAGAAATGAAAATAAATAATGGGGGTGGTGGGGGGCGTGGCCATGTGTGAGTGACATGTTCGATTCTATGAACCGACAGTAACAACTGAAGTGCTCTTGCATACGGAACAAATCGTGATTCCGTACTTTACAGGATAAGTGGCAAACCTAGCAGTGGCTAACAGCAAAGTCTAGCTCTGTCCTAAACCACATTAACAAGTCTGTATGGCCTTAATGAAGACCTGGATACGGTTGGAGTTGGCTGATGGAAGTTTTGGGGATGTATGTATGTAAAAGTAAAAGATCAGGGTGTCTGTTGACTTCTAGTGAATGTTAACAATCAGATCTCCAGTAAGGCTGAACGATTTGGGCAGAGCATCTAATTTCAATTTCTCAGCCCAGTTTTGCGATCGCAATTTAAACTGCAGTAATTTTGGTGAATAATAATAAACTGGTGTCCAGGCCCGTGTCTTTGGCACTAGAAGACTAGTGTATCCAATTTTTCAGGCTTGAAGCTTGAACGAAACCTGTTAACTCACCAGACTGCCAGTTAGTTATGGCTGTGTACATGTACTAACCCAAGGGTCTGTTGCTGTATCATCATCTACAGGTAGTTCACAAGCTCTGTGTTTTTAGCTTCGGTTTTACCATCTCAGACTTGTTACAGAAACATGGTTGGTATTACAGGCTGTTACAAAAACTGCAGCACTTGTTAGGGTCTGAAATCCCCCCACCTGAATCTTAAGAATTTAAAAATTTTAAGATTTAAAAAAAATTGCAGTATTTTATAATTTTTTATAAATTGCTCTAGCAATTTGAAAATTGCAGTCTCGTAAATTGCGATTTTAAAAAAGTCGAATCAGTTGATCTTTCAGCCCTAATCTCCAGGTGTAGCGTGTCTTGGCTGTGTAGTTGTATCTGGACAAAAATGATGTTAAAAATGAAAATGATGATCTGAAAATGATCTGAAAATGAGAATGATGTGTGATGATGTCGCGGGCTGGAGGTTAGGGAACCAGCCTTGTGACTGGAGGGTCTCCAGTTTGATTCTTTGAACCGACACTATCAACTGAAGTGCTCTTGAGCAATGCACCTAACCTCCAATTGCTCCTTGTGTGCCATGGATAGGGCTATCCACCATTACAGGCTCACAGCCCACTTGAGTGTGTGTGTGTGTGGGTGTGTTTCACTTCATGGATGGGTTACATGTGGAAGACAAATTCCTCCAGCTCCAGCTTCTACTCAGAGAACGATTGGCCTCGAGCAACCAAATTGGAGCGTGGGTGCTTGGATAGTATGAGCCCCTCCCCCCATCTCTTCTATCTTACTCTGATATGATGTACCCAGATGCCTAGATTTGATAACTGACAGCGGTTTCCATGTAAGACGATGAAGGAGAGAGTAGAGGGACGATAGGTGTGAGGAGACACACTTGGATACAGGAATAGCACTTACTGTTTTGACGTATGTGTATCTGTTAGAGCGGTCTTACTCAGAATCCACCTTGCTGTAAATAGAAACTGCCTTGTAAAGTATTCACCTTATCTGATAAGTTTATAAGGAGGCCTCCTGCCTGTATTTTACATGGGAGAAATCTTAACATGCTTCGCTCTGCTAAGCAGCCTCCTGTCATATAAATGCACATCATGAGCCAGGGTTTCGAAAAGCCTTTCGCTAGGCCCGACGTGAGTGGGAGTCTCGACCTTGAGTCTAGTCTGTGGTGCTGCTGTTTTTATGCGCTAACCTTGGGCTGGCTTTGTGCAGTCGCTGGTGATTTGAAACCGCTCAGGCTCTGTTTAGGAATGCGTTTACATTTTGGTCATTTAATAACATTTGCTGAAAACTCCCAGAAGGCCCTTTCAGTGGACGATTGGTTTTTGTTCAGTAGTGCTTTGCATGAAGTTGCATTAGTGTGGATCTGTAAGGAGGGAGGGTATAATATCCCCACTGGGTAAGTGTGGCAGTGCTGGACTATCTCTGAGAACCGACTGGAAAGACGATGCGGCGGCCACGAGAGCAGCCATGCAGTGGTGGGGTTGAACGGGTGTGATTGGACTTGATGCATAGTAAGGGTTTGAATTTAGGAGGGGCAGCAACTAAGGGGGGAGGTGATATGGCAAAGCGTGATGTCATGATATTTCAAAACATTTTCACAATAAACAATATGCATATTTGTTTGTTGTTATAAATGAATAAATAAATTGATAAATATACAGGAATGTATTTGAGTTCAGGGTTTTCTAAATGGCACTGCACTAAATACAATGAATTCAGCCTAGTTATTGCTGGCTAAGCAGTGAAGCATGTAGTTTCGGTCAGTGTTCTGACCGATTGTTAAGAGCTGCTGTTGGACTAGCGTCTGACTGGGCCAGTGAATAAGGAAATGCATTAAGCTAAAGCGAGAAAGTTACGGCTGCGGTTTCCATTCTAATTCCACAGAGGATGAGAGAAGCAGTGTCCAGGTTTCCTGTTGTGCTCAGGCTCTCTGCTGCTGATACAGTGTCGTCAGCGATTTCAGCTCCACGTGGGCCACTGACTGGCAGGCCCGTCTCTACCCCAGCCCCTAGAAATAACCAGTTCAGCTGTCTGAGAGACAGGCTTTGCTTTATGCCCTGAATGCAGTGTTGTTTAACGACAGGAAAGGGAGAATTAGGAGGAGTAATGTTGAATGAATTTAGCATTTTAAGCCATATTTAATTTTCTCTGGTCTAGTCAGCTTTTCTAACAAACACAATTCTTTACATCTACTTTACACTTTCTCAGTAAATGCAGTGATGTCATGAGGGACTGTGACTATGATTTTCATATGTTCAGGACTTCTAACTTTGAAGCACCTCACATCTCTGACTGTTTGCTCACTCACATTTAGCAGGCTGAATGTTCTCCACTAGAGGTGCTAGTAGCACATAGAAAGTGACAACACCAGCACTTTGTGCTGGGCCTCCTTTTGCGGCCAATACAGCGTCAGTTGGTCTTGGGAATGACATATACTGCGTCCTGCACAGTGGTCAGAGGGATTTTGAGCCATTCTTCTTGCAGGATAGTGGCCAGGTCACTACGTGATGCTGGTGGAGGTTCGTCCTTCTTGGTGGTATGCTGACATTACCCTGGATACCGTGGCTCTTGATACATCACAAAGACTTGCTGTCTTGGTCACAGATGCGCCAGCAAGACGTGCACCAACAGTTTGTCCTCTTTTGAACTCTGGTATGTCACCCATAATGCTGTGTGCATTGCAGTATTTTGAGCAGAACTGTGCTCTTACCTGCTAACTGAACCTTCACACTCTGCTCTTACTGGTGCAATGTGCAATTAATGAAGATTGGCCACCAGGGTGGTCCAATTTAGCCATGAGACCTCCCACACTAAAATGACAGGTGTTTCAGTTTCATTGTCCAACCCCTGTACATTATCTCCTTGATTAACCAGTAACGATGTTTTTGACCTAACCTTCATTTAGCAGCTGTTACTTGCTGTTGTAAATTCAGTATCAAACATCATCTCTTTACTTGCCGAGACAATCAACAGTGGTGGAAAGCAGCGCCGATGTTATTCTCTTTATATCAATTCTCTTATTTGCTGCCGAACATGGTTTCTTGGCATAAGCGAGTGGCTTCGGTTGTTAGCCAAGAGGTTTAGCCATTGTTGCGTTTACGGTCCTGTTTATCGGAAACCTGGCTTTAAATGATCTAATAGAAATCAGAACCTTTAACAAAATTGACAAGAAGTTAGAAAATGCTGCTACTTCTTCATCCGCTCATGGTAGGCAATGCCACTGTGACTCACTCTCACCTCTTGAAGTACAGCATGGTATTATGAGGCAGGGCAGGACGGGGCTGCCTGGTTAACATGCTCACTAGGTATCATTGCAACACGACACATACCTTATATATGACCTACCATAAAACTCATGTCCTGCTGGTTGCTTAGGTTAATTTTTTATTTTGCAAGAAATGATAGAATAGAAAAAAATTTTATTGTCCATTTCTGGTAATTTGATCTTCACCAGGCTGAACTAACTAACTAACTAACTTGATGTGTAAATGGGTAAATAAACAAATAAATAAATAAATTACAGGAAAAAGTGTACATACAAAACAAAACACCACACATAAACACAGCTCATAACGTACATCAGCTTTAAGCTGTAGTTACAATACAGCGAGAAATCAGCTAAATCGGCTCATATCAGTAAGTAACTTAAACGTTCAGTAGATAAATTCCATAGGTAATATATTCCACCTTTTGGGCGGTTTTCAATCCACGCTGTAAAGGTAAAGGGTCATATACTGAAATGGGTTATGTCTATAGGCAGGTAATGAGGAAAAATGAGAACAGTGGCAACACCGCCTGTGGCACCCATGCGAAAATACATACATCATCCCTGTAACACCATTTTATTTATTTATTTATTTATTTATTCACATCACTTTAATATGGCAACTGACCTTTACGTTAATTACATTTTTTTAGGAGGATTGTACCATGAAAAATGGCCCAGAATCGCTCGGAATAAAATCTTGCCACGTTATTCTGTTGAGACCTCTCTGGTGTAAACGTGTACTTGTATGCGGCATGCAGACGAACGTTGGGAAGAGTTCGTTTGAAGAGTATCCTAAGAGAATTCCATGAGCACTTGAGGAAGGATATGGCTTCTAAGGTTGAATGGTCTACTGGTTTCATTACATCTTCATTAACGTAGTGTTGGCATTGCGTCAAAGACCTAAACATCGAGCCAGGCCTTCTCGCTGAGTCTGTGTGTGTGACATTAGTGAGGGTAATGGAGAATGATGTGATCCCAAAAACACAGAATCTGACCACTGACTTTCAATTTTTCAGGCTTTGCAGGCTGACTAACAGCAATGCATGCTCACCACAGTTCAGGTGTTTTCACCCAGCAATGCTACGAACTTCAGACAGACGTCTTGTCCTTACTGAAAACGCTCTGTGTTTTTTTTCTGTCCTGACGTGCATGTACGTGCATGTGATCAGATCTAGATTTGTAAGCCTGAGAACTGAGGTCTTGCCCTTTTGGGCCTCCTTAAACTCTGGCCTCGTTTGGTCCTGGCTGTGAGATCACTGTGAGCATCCATTTTTAAGCATCCAAGGCCCAATCTGTGGCAGCAATCAGACTCTGGGTTAGACATGCAGGATGGCATTTCCCACGTAGTGGTATTTATAGGAGTGTCTATCACATGGAATATGGCTTTACAAATGGACTGTGGATACAGATCGACTTTTGCTATGGCTTCTGTTGTTTTGTTAGCGAGCTAGTTGAGCTTGCCTTGATAAGGCCTGCGTTTGTGTGTGTGCATCTCTGTGTTCCTGTGTTAAATGCAGCCTGCTCCACTGTAAACTGATCCCTCCTCAGTAATAATTGAGAGATTTTCCATTTACCTAGTCCTTTACCATGAGCACAAAGGCCTGTAAATAGGAGCGCGCTGTTTTGCTGGAGCCTTCAGACCGTAAAAGTCAGCATACCAGAACAGTAATAGTATATAGTGCTGGTAGACTTTCGGTAGCCCCCATAACCTTTCAGCTCCTCTAGATGGCATAAAGGTCAGATTCTCTCTCCTGTATACGCTGCACATGTATGTACAGTTCATTTTCTGGTTCGTAGTTGTGTCCAGTGAAGGTTCGGGAGACAGAGTCTCCTGGGGCGTAATGTAGAGCGATGGTGGTTGGTAACAGTGACCTCTGGTTCATCATGCAGGTACAGCAGAGCTTCTGGCTGAGCCAAAGCAGTTAAGGATGATGTTGAACTGCTTGCAGGCCTAGTGTGAACTAGCCACTCATGCGTGTGTAAGGGTGTTTGGTTATTTTGGCCAAAAATAAATACTGAAATGTGATATGACTGATCGTATCATGTCTCTCAACAATAGAAGAAACATGATCTTTGACTGAAGTTACTGAACTCTCCTTTCTTTCTCCTCTCTGCTGTAGAAATGTATATGAAGCCGTGAGTACTGGCGGATACCGACTCCAAGCCCATACGAGCTATATTTAGGCACCAATCAATATTGCCTATTTATAACCGAGATATTTTTGTGGGTTATAAATAATAAAAGGGGTTTACACAAATCCTCATAGTACTTCCTTTATCCTGATGAAGAAAGAGATGAAATTAACTCTACCGCTCACAAGATCACACTCTCTTTTCATGTTTTAGAGCCTAAGTTAATATTGATTGAGTTCAGCATTAAATTCTGACAGCTTAATATTCATAAGATTTGATTTTACAGTCAACCATAGAAATGCCTGTAAACAAAACAGGCAGAGAGAGAGAGAGAGAAAGCGACAGAGACACACAGAGAGAGAGAGAGAGAGAGAGAGAGAGAGAGAGAGAGAGAGAGAGAGAGAGAGAGAGAGAGAGAGAGAGACAGAGAGAGACAGAGACACAGAGAGAGAGAGAGAGAGAGAGAGAGAGAGAGAGAGAGAGAGAGAGAGACACAGAGACAGAGGCACACAGAAATAGAGAGAGAGAGACAGAGACACAGAGAGAGAGAGAGACAGAGACAGAGGCACAGAGAGAGAGAGAGAGAGAGAGAGACAGAGGCACACAGAGAGAGAGAGACAGAGAGAGAGACAGAGAGAGAGAGGGACACACAGAGAGAGAAAGAGAGACAGACAGACAGAGACACAGAGAGAGAGAGAGAGAGAGAGAGAGAGACAGAGACACACAGAGAGAGAGAGAGAGAGAGAGAGAGACAGAGACACACACAGAGAGAGAGAGAGAGAGACAGAGACAGACAGAGACACAGAGAGAGAGAGAGAGACACACACAGAGAGAGAGAGAGAGAGAGAGAGAGAGGGGGACACAGAGAGAGAAAGAGAGACAGAGACAGAGACAGAGACAGAGACAGAGAGAGAGAGAGAGAGAGAGAGAGACACACACAGAGAGAGAGAGACAGAGACACAGAGAGAGAGAGAGAGAGAGAGAGAGAGAGAGAGAGAGAGAGACAGAGACACAGAGAGAGAGAGACAGAGACACACACACCGAGAGAGAGAGAGAGAGAGAGAGAGGGAGACAGAGACACACAGAGAGACAGAGAGAGAGAGAGAGAGAGAGAGAGACAGAGACACAGAGAGACAGAGACACAGACACAGAGAGAGAGAGACAGAGACACAGAGAGAGAGAGAGACAGAGACAGAGAGAGAGACAGACAGAGACAGAGACAGAGAGAGAGAGAGAGAGAGAGAGAGACAGAGACACACAGAGAGAGAGAGAGAGAGAGAGAGAGAGAGAGAGAGAGAGAGAGAGAGAGAGAGAGGAAACATGGACAGATGTGCATGCCAGGTGGTTGCTCCAGGTAGCCACACTGCTGTTATCTTGGATTATGATGAACGGGGTGTGGGGGCTCCCCTGACCAATAAATGGTCTCCGGTACACCGCAAAGGCTGAGTCCCGCGTGGGTTTCTCTACGGGGCTGGGGCAAGTAGCTCACCACCTGTTGCATCTCTCTCTCCGGGAGCATTCGTCCAGCTACCACCAAGTTCGTTACGTGACGTAACGCTGTTACATGGATCACCCAGCCCTGCTTGCATCAACAGAATATTTTGGAGCTTCTTCAGTTTTTAAAAATGGTTCTATACAGCCCCCAAAAAAGAACTTGCCTATTGTTATGAAGTCAAGCTTTTCACCCTGTAGCTCTAAAACCATCTTCAGCAAAGCTCCTTGTAGAACCATACGTATAGAACACGTTCTCCATCAGTCCGATAAACCATTTCACCAGTACGAACAAACCCAATGAACAAAACAGAGAGTGATCTTGTGACTGTGATTTTAAAATGGGATTACTTTTGACAGATTAATAAACTCAGGACTGTTGTCTGTGGCTAAGACGACCACAATATCCACCTTTACTGGCTTAAAGCCTGAACCCTAGAAAATCAGCGTGTCAAACTGCCAGCATGCTGCGGAGTGACAAGACATGGAGGTTTGAGGGCCTCTGATTGGTCTAGATTTCCTACAGGCAGTTCACAGGCTCTGTGTTATCATGTTCAGTTTCCCCATTTTAACCTAGCGCAGCGTTTTTGACGGTGTGAGCTGTCATACAAAACAAATAGCAGCTTCTGCGCTTAGAGAGATTGATGAAATGTAAAGGTCCACTGTGAGACAGCAGCACTCACTGTCCACCCTATGAGACACTCCTACCTTGCTAGTCCACCTTGTAGATGTAAGGTCAGAGACGATGGCTCATCTGCTGCCATACAGTCGTTCGTCCTCCAGCTGTGCAAGTACACATTATGTTATAAAGGATCGACTGTAATACAGTGTGTTCAGACAGTACAGATGTGCAGTAGTGGACTATTTACTTTTAGGTTATAAATTAGCTTCCTGCTATGTGTACGTTAGATTTTGGGCTACTGTTATTGCCAATTTAGCTACATACCGTTATGCTGCACTACATGCAGTTCTGTAATGTATCAGGATGGGTTAGTTTTTGTATGTAATGAATCCCTTTGATATCCGTTGTGGTATTCTAGATCAGGGCCACTGTAACTTTTTACAGAATAATAATAATAATAATAAATTAAAAAAGTAAATCTGTTGTCCAAGGTCAGCCTAGACACAGCCCACACATTACAGACTGTGAAATTGGAGACACTGATGAAGACGTGAGATGAATGAATACAGCCGGGTGAATATGCTAGCTTCTTTAAGGGCTTCCAGTATCAGCACCTTTCTGTTTTTGCAAGGTGAGCTGAATGCGCCCTGTCAGATTTAATCCCCCCTCCGTCTGTCACCATGCTAATTACACGGCATGCGTGGCTCCCTCTGCAGGAGGAGCATGTGTATATACTGCAACTGCAGGCTGTTTCTTCTGAACTGGGCTGATTTAGCACAGTTGCCATTAAGTTTTAGGAGAAATGTAGAAAACATACAGACCTAATCAGAATACATACTAACAGTATTAGTACAGCAGGTGGTCATTTAGTTATTATGGTTATTATGTTCATTTGACTGATTTAAAACCTCATCTAGTGGCAGTTCAGTTATGTGTACTTATCTCTCAGTGCCTGGTTTGGCTGATCAGTTCTTTGGTAATTAAATCAGCTGTTTATGGAACTGAAAAAATCCAATGCCGTGTTGAGGGGGTCCAGGTGAAATCTGGAATCAAATCTATATTGCTTTAGCCAGCTCAGAAGATGTTCCATTTTTTATAATAATGAAGAAGTGATATTTATACTGCATTTATGTTTGTTTTAATGTTACGTAACGTTTTAATGGCCACACCACAGTTACTGCTGAGATGGTACCATACTGCATAGTATCTGGCATTTAGCATAAAGCCTCCACAAGTTGGTTTCTGCTTCTTGCGATTAATGTAATCCCACAATAACACATACAGTAATGATGAACACTGGACGCAGAACTCTTTCCTTCTTTGTTACTGGTTTCTTGACAGCTACACATCCTTTCAGACCCACAGTGTTGAGCAGAAACACCTGTTGAATTTTACCTATCTGATTTTCTCTTGTCTCCCAATGACTTGGTTTAGAATCGTGAAATTCCAGTTTTGCTCATGCAGGTGGATTGCCTTGATTCTAATCTCCTCAGTAATATCTCCTGAAAAATGAACAGCTTGTACTTTATGGCCAGTTTTGGTGGAAATACAGTGAATGAAGGGTCTCTGACTTCTGTACAGCCTGAAAAATAAAGCTTACTGAGTAGTAATGTGGTGATAGTGGTAGCCAAGAGCGTGGTTTTCGTGTTCTGGTCCTGGAGTGCTCCAGTGCCTTCCACATTTTAGAGTTTCCACTATTCCTAGTGCACCTGCTGCAGCTATTGAGGTAGGTAATTGGGTGCGAAGAGCAAGGACAGAAACATGCATGGAGCCGATGCTTTGTGAGGAGCTCAGTTTTCAGGAATTGATGTTTATTTTATGTGATTGATTTATTGTACTGTGATGTCCGGGTGGCCTGTCCCTGAGTCATTTTAGTGAATGGCTTTTTCTTTCAAAATAGAAGTCCCAAAATAATAAATGATTAAAAAAAAACTCTTATTTGGTGAGGTGTTATTTCTGTACAGCCGAAATAAAGAAAAAAACTAATAATATTTGAATGTTTTCCTGTGTGTGGGCTGTTAAATGAAGCTCCTGGCATTATACAGGTTTAAAGAAGACACATCATAGGAAAAAGAAAGAATAACGAAGTGTAAAATAAACTGAAAGAGTAGAGTGTGAAAGCACCCTTCTGTCTAAGGTGGTAAAGCCAGGTCAACCAAGGTTTCAGAAGTGTGCTGTTTTAATAAGATTTTAAGGCATGGTAATAATTATGCTTTAAAATCTGACTTTTATTATTATTATTATTATTATTATTGACTTTTATTATTTATAATGTTTATATTGTTGTTCTGTTCATCTATCTTATTTTTTGTACTGAGTACCTTGCTATCCCTTTGCTGCTGTAACACTGTAAATTTCCCCACTGTGGGACTAATAAAGAATTATCTTATCTTATCTAATTGCAATAATGTAATGCTATTTAATATTTAATGCCTTTAAACGTTACTAATTAAAAAGTAACAAATTCAATAGGTAAAATCTTATAAAAAAAATAAAAAAATTCCACACTGTGTCAGCCTACACCATATTCCAGTACCTGGTTTTGGATCAGTCCCATGTCCACTGACCATGAAGAGTCATAGTTGTAGATTGGTATACTGATAAGTCAAGTCGAGTCGTGCACTATCAGAATTAGGATGTCGGATTAAAGTGGGCATGACAGTGCCAGTGTAAACAGTAGTGCAAATTGAAAAGCATTAAGTCTGCTTTAAGTGATTGGTGCAGAGCACTTCTTGAAAAAGTCACAGTTCGGTATTAATGAGGGGATGGGCGTGGTCAGGGTTATGAAACTGCACAGTACAGAAAGGGTAAATGAATGTACCTGTGTAACTGATGAGGTGATATTAGAATGGGTGGTGAACGCAGCCTCACTGCATAGCATTCATTGTAATCCGGCCAGCCGTAACCTCTCAGTGCAGATATAGAGGGGGAGTGGTTAGATCTTCCAGGGGTGGCTATCTCTTCAGAAAGAGAGAGGCAGTATTAATGCCATGCCTCAGCCTTTCACATGAAAGGTCTGTCACACCTGAGCCAGCTGCAGAAAGCTAAACACCTGGCTCAGGTGTGCTACAGCTGTAACAGAGGAGAAACCTAGTCTAAAGGGAACCGTGTTCTGCTGTCTGTCACTGCAGGCACGGATTTCATTCGGGATTGAGAAGGGGGGAAATGACTCATTCTGTAAGCACTGTTGTCGCTTCAGGTTGCTTTCAGATGCTGAGCTACTGTGCTGCGACACCTTCTGTCACAGCTGTCTCAAACAGAGGTTCACTGTTAGGTTTGCTTGCAGCCCTGGCCTTGTTCAGAGCTCTCTTCATGGCTGATGAGGATGTATAAAATAGCACAGTGGATCACTCATCAGGGCTTCCCACGCTCCCCTTTCCGACCGAACGGATCAAATTAATCTTCATAATTGGAGAGTGATGGAAGGGAAATCCCACTTCTGGAGGTTCATTAGACCAGAATTCTGGTATCTCCTAAAATCCTGTTAGGAGTTCCTGTTTGTTTCCTGAAGACCTGTTCAGGAGATCTGTTTTGTCAGTAGATTGATCATTTTGTAGCATGAAAGCTTTTATATGTGTTTGCTTTATAGCTACATGGCGAGGATCAGTCTTCACCAATAGTGCAGCTGGAGGTTAAGCCAGCATAATGGTTCCAACATGTGTCCAAACATCTGTACCCACCACTGTTTCTTCTAAAGTCAAGTGTACGAAGCTCGTCCCCATTTCCCTGTAATAACAGCCTCTACTCTTCTGGGAATGAGTTACACAACCAAAAATTTGCTCTGAGGATTTGATTGCATTCAGCCACAAGAGCGTTATTGGGGTCATGTTCGCTACTCCAACTCATCTCACAGATATTGGATGGGTCTTAATCGCTCAAGGGAACACCGAAAGCCAGTGATTGCCATTAGGCACGATGACCCCGGGTTCATGCGCCGCGGCTTTAGAGCATCCTGTTCTAGGTGCCGTGCTTTTCTATGGAGCCTATACCAGCAGTGCGTGTGCAGTTGAAGGCTTGTGTTAGCAGTGGGTGCTCTTTAAAAGAGCGCTACTTTTGGACAATGTAGCATGTGTGTGAGTCAGTACAGCCACGCTATGAGAAGATGAAAGGTTGACTTTATTCTGATACACTGATTTTGTATGTGCTTTTCTCTTTGTTCTCTATTGCAGTGGGAGTGTTTGTGGTCCTTCATTCTCTTTGGGACGTTTTCCCTGATGTTGGTGTGGTTTTACTTCTGGTGGGAGGCACACAACGACTACAATGAGTTTAACTGGTGGGTACAAGGTCATTATGACATGGCATTCGTTATTTGAATATTAATGTGAAGCATGTGGTGATGTAAAAGCCTACATGGCCGCTTGAGCCCTGTATATGGAATTATGTTGTGTTAACTTCTGTTTTTGGAAGGTAGAAAGGCTTTCAGCGGGGGAACAGATATTTTGGCACATTGCACATGGTTACCCAAACAGAATTCGGATAATCCTACTTTTGCTTTAATCTGGACATGGACGGGCCTCTGTCAGCAGGGATTACACGCAACTCTATTTCAAGACAGACTGAGATGTTGTTCTCTCTGTCTCTGCATACTTCTAGCAAATCACATACATATTTTCAGGGTTTGATGGGCCTGGCTCCTTTATCATATGCACCCTATAAACGACGGGGTTTAACTCAAAATGTGTCAGTGTGTGTGTGTCCGTGTGTGTGTGCATGTCTGTGTGTGTGTGTGTGTGTGTGTGTGTGCATGTCAGTGTGCGTGTGTGTGTGTCCGTGTCCGTGTGTGTGTGCATGTCAGTGTGTGTGTGTGTGTGTGTGTGTGCATGTCAGTGTGTGCATGTCAGTGTGTGTGTGCATGTCAGTGTGTGTGCGCGTGTCAGTGTGTGTGCGCGTGTCAGTGTGTGTGTGTGTGTCAGTGTGTGCGTGTCAGTCAGTGTGCGTGTCAGTCAGTGTGCGTGTGTCAGTGTGTGTTTGTGTCAGTCAGTGTGCGTGTGTGTTCGTCAGTGTGTGTGTGTGTGTGTCAGTGACTGACTGTCAGTCAGTGTGCGTGTGTGTGCGTGTCAGTCAGTGTGCGTGTGTCAGTGTGTGCGTGTCAGTCAGTGTGCGTGTGTGTTCGTCAGTGTGTGTGTGTGTGTCAGTGTGTGCGTGTCAGTCAGTGTGCGTGTGTGTGCGTGTCAGTCAGTGTGCGTGTGTCAGTGTGTGTGCGTGTCAGTCAGTGTGCGTGTGTCAGTGTGTGTTTGTGTCAGTCAGTGTGCGTGTGTCAGTCAGTGTGCGTGTGTCAGTCAGTGTGCGTGTGTAAGTCAGTGTGCGTGACTGTCTGTCTCTGTGTGTGCGTGTCTCAGCGTGCGAGTCAGAGTGTGCGCGTCAGTGTGTGTGTGCATGTCAGTGTGTGCATGTCAGTGTGTGTGTGCGTGTGTCAGTGTGCGCGTGTCAGTGAGTGTGTGCACGTGTCAGTGTGTGTGCGTGTGTCTGTGTGCGTATCTGTCTGTCTGTCTCTGTGTGTGTGTGTGTGTGTACATTGTGTCTCTGGTCAAATTACATTCAGATCTCTGAACGCATCCCCACAGAGAAGACACTTCTACACCTTTTACTGCACAAATACAGTTGATTTGCTGAATTAATACCCCCCAAAACCAAATAAGTAAAAGTGTGCACTAAATTTGGCTGAAAGATGTCACGCTAAAAGATCTTTCCTGTAGAAGATTTGCCAACTTATTTTCACAGAGAAAATTTACAAAATTTACAAAAAAAAATCGAGTATTGGTTCAGAATGGTAAACATCATTGCATCTCTAATTGAAAGCTGCAAAGTAATTTCTAAATAATATAATATTCAGATTGATGGTCTTATTTACAGTGTGTCTAAAAAAAAAAAAAAAGAAAAAGCAAAAAAGAAAACCAAAAATACCATTTCAACCAATAAACATAGTATTCCTTCCAGGCACATTTATTGAGAAACACAAATATATCATCATTACAGGTGTTGCTCATTACAAGTAAATAAGCAGAATGCCTGTCTTCGTTATGCATTTCAACCAATCAGCCATGTAACGACGGAGGGCAGAGTCTAAACATCTCTCTGTTTGGTAGTAGGCCGAGTTATTGTAACTGGTGTGTTTCCATATGAGGTGATTAATAGTTCTGCAGTCTTCGTTACTGTATAATTCAAATATTGTTTGTTAGCTGTGTTCAAATCTATGGCTTATGTATACAGGATGTATCCTAAAGCTTATGGGCTTATAAGGCAAAACAAAAGTACATTACAAGTACACCACTTACACAGTTACAACCCTGATACACATCTCTCTCTCTCTCTCTCTCTCACTCTCTCTCTCTCTCTCTCTCTCTCTCTCTCTCTCTCTCTCTCTCTCTCTCTCTCTCTCTCTCTCTCTCTCTCTCTCTCTCTCTCTCTCTCTCTTCCACTGTTAATATGTGTCTGTATCTTGAAGGGAGTCTTGGCCTCAAGTTAATGACTGTGAGACTGTTCCTTGGAATAAGTGATAAGGCGAAAGAATGCATTTGGCAGGCCAGGCCCTCAGTATGGCCTTTTTCTGCCGGGTTACAGCTGAGCTGCTGGAGGTCCAGAGAGACCTGGAGACTCCACTTTTTGCATTTCTCCGAATGCAGTAATGACTCAGCCTTTCAGTTCCCGTAGAAGTGTTTAATAATGAGAGCAGTGCTGTTTAGGTAACTCTCTCGTGTGCTCTTACAGGTTTTTATATAACCGGTCAGGGGAGTGGAGTGACGGAACGGTTCCGATACTTGCCACAACAGCTGCAGGCTTTACATATATTGCATTTTTAATGGTGAGTTGTCATGTCATCTAACATTCACACCTCTGAGGCACTTGTGCCATGTCATAGCTTCGGGTAAGGTGGGATTGGCTTTCTGGAAGCTGAATATAACAGTGCATACAGTCAGTAAGCCCCACGTCATGGAAACACTAATTCTCCTTGCCGTTTTCCTACATATGAGTTTGTGTGCTACGAATGTAAATGCAGTTAAAGCTTCATCATGTGCCATTCACTTCCCAGTCCACAGGGTCCATGGGATCAAAGCTACTAAACAGAGAGTTTAAGCTCACTGCTTTGGTGATGTCCATTAATGTCTCATTTACATGTGGCTGCCTATTTAGTCTACGGTAGGTTAGCCCCACCCATTTACCCATTATACAGTGGTTGGACAATGAAACTGAAACACCTGTCATTTTAGTGTGGGAGGTCTCATGGCTAAATTGGACCAGCCTGGTGACCAATCTTCATTAATTGCACATTGCACCAGTAAGAGCAGAGTGTGAAGGTTCAGTTAGCAGGTAAGAGCACAGTTCTGCTCAGAATACTGCAATGCACACAACATTATGGGTGACATACCAGAGTTCAAAAGAGGACACACTGTTGGTGCACGTCTTGCTGGCGCATCTGTGACCAAGACAGCAAGTCTTTGTGATGTATCAAGAGCCACGGTATCCAGGGTAATGTCAGCATACCACCAAGAAGGATGAACCACCAGCATCACGTAGTGACCTGGCCACTATCCTGCAAGAAGAATGGCTTAAACTCCCTCTGACCACTGTGCAGGACATGTATATGTCATTCCCAAGACGAACTGACGCTGTATTGGCCGCAAAAGGAGGCCCTACACCATACTAATAAATGATTGTGGTCTAAAACCAGGTGTTTCAGTTTCAATGTCCAACCCCTGTAGTTATCGAGTAACTAAGCTGCAGAACAGCCTGTTTTGAATCCATTGTTTTGTCTTTAGCTCCGCCCATTCATGCTGGAGTTCTAAGGAGGACTTTAGCTCAGGCCTCTTTTTTGAATGAGGAATGGTGCAGTGTAGCCAATCAGAACAGAGGTCTTGTGCATATATGTTTTAGAATCAGCCTATTTAATTCAAAGGGACAAAAGATATCTGGAAACGGTCATATAATAATGAATTATGACTCATTTTGGTACACAAATATGGATACACATCATAAATTGACCTTGAAGAAGAAAATAAAATGGAAGGAAAGTGAAGACATGAGATTGTTAATATGACTGTGGTTCAGAATGTGTTGTTTAAACGTGTGAACATGTGCGAACTCTGAGATTTATAGCAGCTGGCAGTTCACCCTGTTGTCTTTGTGTGTCTGTGTGTTTTGCAGATTTTAGCACTATGCCACATAGCCGTAGGACAGCAGCTGAACTTGCACTGGCTCCATAAGGTACCTGTCAGCCTCTTCCCTGTGTTCACCCATACATAGCCTTGTCAGTGCATGCAAGCAGACCAAAACCAGTCAGCCTTCACACACTAGCACACACAAGGTCATTTTTATTTCCCAGGGGCTCAGTGACTTGACGTGTGCTGTTAAATTACAGAGAAGGCAGATGTTGTCTTTTTGCTTTGCAGTGGTGCCATTCAAGTGATTATATGGATCTCTTTGATTCCCTTTGATGCCTTAGATTGGAGTGACTGCAGCTCTGTTGACTACAATCATCGGAGTGATATCGGTCAGTCAGATGTGGGGGGAGGAATGGGACGTCATCTCAATTTCTCTCCAAGTATGTAATCCAGCTTAAACCCTTTAGTTCAGCATTGCACCTAAAGGGGAATTCCACTGGTTGCTTTCCATTTACTTTATTTACAAAATTATTTGCCAGTAAATAATAGGCAGGTATAATACAAGATACTTCAAATAATAGATGCTCCATCTTCGCATGTTCTCCACTGCTGAAACAATACCTATTAAACCAGAGGAATACTTTAAATTTTGACACTTTAAGTGCAGTGATGCATATTGTGGTGTTGGCATAGAAGAGGGTGCAGAAAATGTAGTGCTCATTTACTGAACAGCACTTCCTATGTCATTTCCTATGCAGATGCCACACTGGTGTCAGAAGTGGGATCTTCCCACTGTAATAGAGTTCTTAACAATGAGCAAAGCAGAAATGTTCATACAAAGTACTAAACTCCATAAGAATGACCAACACCCCCCCCCCCAACACAAAACACCTACATACACCAACACAGAATTACACAATAAACACACACTCACACTGTGTCTGAGTATGCACACACTCAGTTAGCAAGAATTTAACAAATCAATAGAGAATATAGAGTGTATATGAAGTAGATTTTCCTTCTGAATTCCATGTGGATAATCATACAGACAGTGTTTTACTGAGCAAGTCAGTGTTGATCCACTCTGCACATGGCTCAGAACAGCTGGAAAACATAACCCAGCTAGTCTGAGTTTAACGTGAGACCAAGTATTCTGTATGAGTTTAAATTTGGGCTCAGAGCAGCCCAGAGCTGTTAGTATTTTGGGCTTTGCACTGGACTGTAGGACTTGGCACACAGCCTAGGCTGTATCTGGAAGACCAGTCACTTGTGATCAGTTTAACTCACCACAGGGCTTCTGGGGCTTTATAACAAATTCTAATGCTGTAAATCTGATTCAGCAGCCTCAATTTCCAGGCAATTGTGTGGTCTGCACTCACATGACCACCGGCCTACATTTCACATTTGTATGTGTGCTTGTGGTTGTGTCTGATTCAGGCCACAGGACCGTTCCTGCACATAGGCGCACTGGCAGCAGTTACAGCTCTGTCCTGGCTTGTGGCGGGACAAGTGGCTCGAGCCGAGAAGACCAGTAAGCCAAATTATTTCTTCTCACTTACCATAAACGATGGCCTCTCACCAGTGTTACTGAAACATGTAACAGTCACATCACAGTAAATGTAACAATACAGGTATACGGCTCTGTATTGGCCGGAACCTGCTGATATGATACGTACCAAAGTCAAAGTAATCCTTATAGCTGTTCAGACTATCCAACAAGTAGTGCACAGCTGAGCGAGACTGTGTTTCTCCAGACTCTGGCGTGTAAATGTAACATAAAGACAAGTGTACAACAGGTAGACATACTAGAAAGCATAGATGTCAATAAAATACATCTGGAAAAAATTGAAATATTGAAGGTTGTTTACAAAAGAGGAATATAAAATATTGTACGGTGGCGGTATCGCACAAGATCAATATAATAAACATGGTATTATTGTGAACATTGTAAACAGCATGAACATGACACTTAAACTATAAACATTAGACTAAGCATTGGTCCAATAAGCATTGGCATTGTTGCACAGTGTAGTAGAACCTGAAACTGACAGTGGTGAGTTGAGGTAAAGTGCTTAGGACACATGGTGGTGTTTCACTACATTGCCGTACCGTACACAAGGCTGTATTGTGAAATTCTTTAAATGGAATTTTAGGAAATAGTGTCATAGTATAAAGAGCACACCACCATATGCTAAGACTTGCTAATGCTAATGTTAGTGGTGTGCCATTATGCCACTTGTTTATGTTGGAGTGGATTTTTTTTTTTTTTTTTTACAACACTGGGTCTAGTTTTTAAGATAAGATAAGATAGTCTTTTATTAATCCCACAGTGGGGAAATTTACAATGTGGTGGTTTAAGCACAGAATAAACCACTGACTGACACCAATCTTACCAAAGTAAACTATTAATTACAAATCAATACTGTGCTTTTAAGAATTGTTACATAATATTGCAATTAATATTGTGATAATCACTATTTTGTATTTTTTTTTTTTACAAAATATATACATGATGTAACAATACGTGTAAAAGTCCTAGCACAGGTATTAAAGCAACACATGTACTACTACATGTGATGGATATTGATAAGAGAAGGAATAGGGTCTTTCCAAATATTATATATATTGTCCCTGTTCAGAGAAAAACCCTGGAATGGGAACTTCATAGGAGATGGCAAAAACTTTACTTTTAATGTAAGTTCATGCAGAGAGGTTTTCGTTTTTAGCAGTTCTAGAGCATTTCTATTGGCCTCTTCCCCATGACATTTCCATATCTTATTTTTATTTGGACCACAACATGTTTCATATGTAGCTGAGATGTCTTATTTTTACAGCTAATAAATAGCGCATTTTTCCTCTTGATTCATTGAGTCATCCATTTTGAAACATTCAGTTTGCTCCATATATGGAAATGAAGCTGTAAAAAAACAGCCAAGGTGGATGCAAGGTAACATAGAACAACTTGCATATATCCAGTTTATAGCAGTTTAGCCCCGCCCCCTCACGCTGACGTTATTAGTGGTGTTTAAGCTGGAAATGCATCCTGTATAAATGTTCTTAGAAACATAAGTATTACATTTCTTTTCGAATGTAGTTAAATAGAAAAGAAAGTTCAGTAACGACTTTATGTTTATACTCTGTAAATGAGTAGTGTTCCAGAATTCTGCTTCAGTACAGTAAGAACTTGTTTCTGTTACTGTACACCACTGCCTGTTATTAATCAACCTCCACCGACAAGGTGTTAATTATTAATGAGGCTTTCCAGAAGTGGAGCCCCTTTGTCTGGACCAGTGCGTTCTCTTGCCCTGCTATCACACTGAGGGACATTGTGTAGCCTCACCTTCTAAATGAGTGGCGTGGTTAATGTAAAACGCTCTGGAAAGTTCTCTTTACCTCACTGTTTCCCAACGTCGTCCTTGTTGAGTTTTAACCAAACACTTACATCTGTGCTACAGTTCAGAGAGCTTCTCCATTAGCACCTGGAATGGGACCTACACTGTATGACCCCTGTATGGTTCACTGGGGAACCAGTTTTATAAAAGAGATGTCTGGGAATTTTTGTAAAGTATAAAGAACTTTGACACAAGAACCCTTAAAGTGGTGTAGAACCTTGAGGTGATATAATGGGTTCCTTTAATTCTTAAAAAGGTTCTTTACACAGTATTTGGAACGGTTTAACAGTCAGTTTCATTTATTTATTAATGAGTTTATTGTATTTATTATTACACGAGTGATGCACCGAATGTTTAGGAACCGAAATCAGTGGAAAGGCCACATCATTAATAGTGAACAACATTCGAGCTAAATGGAGCTCCAGACAGAGTAAAGAGCAAAACAGAGCCGCTACAGCCAGCCAGACAGACAGACAGCAGCTTCTCAGTGTTTGCATGTGCATACAGATGTGCACACGGACTCACTCTGTCTCTGACTTACAGCCAGCATGGAGTGAGGCGCTCTTTGTGAATGCAAAATGTAGTAGGGAAAAGTTCAAGTCATATGGTGCTTTGATGGTATGTCTGCTGGGATGTCAAAGTGTTCAGTAAGTGTTTTGAAGCTGCAGTTTAGTAAATGCTTTTTCTTTGTAAACCAAGACAAAAATACATCCCAGACAGCTGGCCCAAATCTGTCCCACATTCCCCATTTTCACCTGGCCCAAATCTGGCCCACATTCCCCATTTTCATCTGGCCCACATTCCCCATTTTCCCCTGACCCAAATCTAGCCCACATTCCCCATTTTCCCAAATCTTATCTGGCCCATTTTCACCTGTCCCAAATCAGACCCATTTTCACCTGGCCCAAAACTGGCCCACATTCCTCCTTTTTTATGTGGCCCAAATCCGGCCCACATTCCCCATTTTCCCCTGACCCAAATCTAGCCCACATTCCCCATTTTCACCTGGCCCAAATCTGGCCCACATTCCCCATTTTCACCTGTCCCAAATCAGACCCATTTTCACCTGGCCCAAAACTGGCCCACATTCCTCCTTTTTTATGTGGCCCAAATCCGGCCCACATTCCCCATTTTCACCTGTCCCAAATCTGGCCCACATTCCCCATTTTCACCTGGCCCAAAACTGGCACACATTCACCCTTTTTTATCTGGCCAAATCTGGCCCACATTCCCTATTTTCATCTGGCCCAAAACTGGCCCACATTCCCCATTTTCATGTGGCCCAGCAAGATGTGGGCCACATACACACTTTATTAGAGCCACGCCTCAGCCAAAAGTAGGTACCTCTGCTGGATCTGTGCCAGAAGTGGACCAGATCCATTTTGCAACAGGTGAGGCAAATGTATGTAAATATGTGGACCACATTTAGCTCACAGCAGATTGCCCGAGCCAGCAGTGGGCCAGCAGTGCCATATCTTTGCCAGATGTGGCCCACATCTGCTTGCTGGTCTATTTAATATATGCAATGGTGAAAAAGTGGCAGAGTTAATGAAACAGTGAAAATACATGCTCGGTATTCTGCCTTTGGCCAAATGTTGTTCGGTTTCGGCCAAAAATGTTCATTTCGGTGCATTCCTGTTTAAAACGAGTGTCGAGTGCCTCATATTAGAATCAGTTTATGAATGTTTCATATTTCAGAATGGAATGGAAAGTTATTTAAAGCAGTTTAAACGTTTATCCCTGATTTTGTGATCTTAAACTGTCCATGTAGCTTGAGTACAAAGCTGTCGTCTGTTCTGCAGGGTTTCAGATAATGGTTCTGCTCATCTACCTGTCTGTGCTCCTGAGCCTCTATCTGACTCCACTATCCATCTCCTCACCCTGCATCATGGAGCGGGACAGCCTTAAAGCGCGGCCTGCTGTCATCGGTCACCACGGGGTTCCTATGGTAAGTTTTGAGCACCGTATGCCCAAGCTTGATTAGCATCTTTATTAACATCATTTTAAAATTCATTTTTTAATCAGTGTAAAACTCATCAAATATTAAATCAAATAAGGAACTAAATAATTCAAACATGGCCTCATTCAACATTCAGCATCTAAAAGAGGATTAACAGTGAGATGCGGATATACAGCTTATACTGCTCAACATTCATTTCTTTAACAGGAACTTGGTTATAGCTTATGTACCGATGGCTTTTAGGGGCATGAGATCACATGTCACTTTCTTTGCCTCATATTGTTTTGTTTTTTTGCATAATTTAAATAGCATCTGTCCTTTACATGATGTGAAAATGACATAATGAATAAACCAGTAGAAAATGTCCAAACAGCTGAAAATCTAATATAAGCAGGAATGGAAAGACATTTCACTTTAAACATAGTAACTGCTATTTAGCATGTAAAGAATGTAGTTTTATTGATTTTATTTTTTTTAACAACCATTTTGGAGATACATCTTACAACACTTCTGCTATTTAGCATGTAAAGAATGTGGTTTTATTTATTTATTTATTTTTAACAACCATTTTGGAGATACATCTTACAACACTTCTGCTATTTAGCATGTAAAGGACGTGGTTTTATTTATTTATTTATTAGTATATCAAGTATAAAATATTTAAAATAATATTATTAATGTATTTGTTTTATAATGACATTTTTAGATTTAGTAAAATTATTTCCTGCTTGTTCCTGTAAAGTTACAATTTTCGAGGTTTTTTCTCCTTTGTTTTGATGTCTTATATATTTTCCCTATATTAATGACCTGAATCTGTATAGACCTTATATATGTTAATGGATGCAGTCCTGCTCACAGGAGTCACATTAGCATGCGCATCACGATTCGTTCATAGATTGCAACTAAATGCAATGTCAGCATAGTGAAAGCATATTTAAATAAAGACTCAGTGTATTGTAAGGCTGTTGTTCACCACATCCAGTAGTCTTGAGAAAGCATTGCGTCTTACCACACTTAAGCTTTACAGCATGTAAAGAAATGGTGTAACAGAACTGAATAGCCATAGGAGTTTCATTTTGTGTCATAAACTACCTTCATAAGCTATAAAATATAATCATAGAACAAAATGATCCCAGCCTGTTTGCTTGATGGTTCCTGTGCTGTAGCTGCTCTATCCAGTGTTAGTGCTGGGTTGCTGCCATTGCTGCGCTATCCCAGGAGGATTCTTATGAATGTTAAAATATAATAAATAATAAGAAGAATTCTATTCCAATGCCAACTTAATGGCTTCTGTATACAGATGAAGCAGCATAAATTCATAATACATTCACATAAATGATCTGAAAATACATCAAAAATAAAATACAAAACAATTAATATATAAATGGTAAATGGTAATTCAAAGCACTGAGCCAACTTTTTTGGTTCTGCCGATACAGATACTTATTCTTTGGCTAATACTGGTTAATGCCGGTTGATGCCTAATAGCGTTTTGATGCCATCGCTGAGTTAATAAACCATATGCTGCACCATGTGGGGACTTTAGGGCATCAGAATAGAATTTGACAATATTTCACTGTTCAACTGTCTTCATACAGCCGACTCTTTTGATCGCTTTATGCTGTTGTTCCTGTTTCAGTCAAGACTTTCAGCATGAACCACATCATTTGTCCCAAAATTAGATTTCAAAAATCCCAGTATATTACCTATAGATGCCATAATGTATTACAATAGATGTTAACTCCTGTCTCATGTTGTGTAGGGTATGATTCTTAATTTCTAGTGTTTAGGAATTCTATGCACACTATTTTGGTAATGTTGCTGTGTTCATTTATAGAAGTATGCAGAAACCAAAACATGGACACCGCCGGTCAAATCATGATGTTTGTTAGTTTTGTTTTGTTTTTGTTTCTTTTCCTTTTCCTTTTTTTTTTTTTTTTTGTGAAAATTCACATCCTAGAAATATTGGGTGGATTTTTGGATGCATAGTGTGTATTGTTATGGGCTAATGCCTTTTGTATTGTAATGCCTTTTGTACAAGCAATGACATGTTAGGTAAATGGGTGGGAGGGTGGATCAGTGGATGGATGGATACTTTATTGATCCCAAAGACAATTAAGCAGCCAATAGCAGTTCATAAGTAAATACAGGCTCAGCAAAAAATGATTTACTATAAATAATACTGACAGTTATAGATAAATACATATCACTTCATATCACTTATTACAATGAGGCAAAAATATATACATCTATGGTAGCTTCCAAACAGCTTCAATTCCACTTACTGATCCATTTTAATGTCCAGGGTCAGCACACATGCTTTGCGGCTACCCTAAGGACAGGTCTTAATGAGTTCAATGGGATATAACCATAGGTGGTCAATGTATCACTCATAATACTCTAGGTTTGATGGAGTCCCTAAGTTTATTAATGTGAGTTATTAAAAACACAGAAAGGTACAGAATATGTGGTCCCAGTGACCAGCCAAGTGAGCCACTATGGACGCGCCACTGACGCACAAGTTTTGCTCTTCTCTCACCACTCTACTGTTTATTTTCCTTCATACATATTAATATCCCCGGCTTCCTATGGCAATGAATAACACAACACTGTGCAGAGGCGGGTAGCGTAGGTGCTCGTTAGCTGCCTACAGCTGAAGTCAACCAAAGCAGGTGCAGGTCAGGGCATGTTTCTGTTATATTGATTATGGTGCCAGTAAGTGCTGGCGAAAGACTACGGATATGGGTTTCCCCCGTCGGCAGGCTGCGCAGGCCACAGACGGTTCTGGAGATGGTTCTTTCCATCTGACATTTGCGTCTTCACAAACTAACACAGGTTACGTTTCAGTAACCTGTACAGAAACAAATGACACGGTTTATGATAGAACAGTTTGGTAACACTTTCTATGAATCTGGTATGCATTATGAATTATAAGTGCATTCATAAAGGTCTATAAATTGTTCATGATGTTTTTATTAAACTTGACGTAAGCCTTTGTAACTGTACGTGAATGAGAAATAAAGAGAGCTTATAGTATTAAGTATAAACAAAATTATTTTTATTATGAAGATACAGAGTAACGTCAGAGAGTTTGTTAGTTTAGGCACCTCTGTATATAATTATTAAAACGCATTATGTCACTCTGTGCTATAAGGCTTTACACTGTGCTGTCGTTTATGTGTATGATTATGATTATTTATCTACAGTTACAAAAGCTTATGTAAAGGTTTGTACTTGCATAAAATATGAATCTATGTGCTTTAGAAGTCTTTATGAATGCTCTTATGATGTATTATGGATACCTGATGCATAATGTATACCCTATTCATTCATAATGCGTTATAAATCTTTATGAATGCTCTTATAATGCGATATCGATACCCAATTCATACTGGATACCTGATTCATTCATAATGCTTTATAAATATTTATGAAAGCTCCTATGATGCAATATCAATACCCAATTCATACTGGATACCTGATTCATTCATAATGCTTTAGAAGTCTTTATGAATGCTCTTATGACGCATTATGGATACTTGATGCATAATGTATACCCGATTCATTCATAATGCTTATTAAATCTTCATGAATGCTCTAATGATGCGATATGGATACCCAATTCATACTGGATACCTGATTCATTCATAATGCTTTATAAATATTTATGAAAGCTCTTATGACTCATTATGGATACCTGATTCATACTGGATACCCGATTCATTCATAATGCTTTATAAATCTTCATGAATGCTCTTATGATGTGATGTCGATACCCAATTCATACTAGATACCTGATTAATTAATAATGCTTTATAAATCTTTATGAATGCTCTTATGATGCATTACGGATACCTGATTCATACTGGATACCTGATTCATTTATAATGCTTTAGAAGTCTTTATGAATGCTCTTATGACGCATTATGGATACTTGATGCATAATGTATACCCGATTCATTCATAATGCTTTATAAATCTTCATGAATGCTCTTATGATGTGATATCGATACCCAATTCATACTAGATACCTGATTAATTCATAATGCTTTATAAATCTTAATGAAAACTCTTATGACGCATTATCGATACCTGATTCATACTGGATACCTGATTCATTCATAATGCTTTATAAATCTTTATGAATGCTCTTATGATGCGATATCGATACCCAATTCATACTGGATACCTTATTAATTCATAATGCTTTATAAATCTTAATGAATGCTCTTATGACGCATTATGGATACCTGATTCATTCATAATGCTTTAGAAGTCTTTATGAATGCTCTTATGATGCATTATGGATACCTGATGCATAATGTATACCCGATTCATTCATAATGCTTTATAAATCTTTATGAATGCTCTTATGATGCATTATGGATACCTGATTCAAAGTTCATAGTCTAGAAGTTCTAACAGACTGGAATGTCTGTCACCATCGCTTGAGGGGTCTCATTGTTGAGCCTGTTGTTGCTTTCATAGTCTTGCATAAGCTTTGCACATGCAGTAGTTTAACGATGTTGCCTCAGCTATGAGGCTCTGAGTTATTGATTTAAAGCAGAATAATTGAAAGAGGTTTAGACAATGGTAATCTCCCAGGGGAGGGAAACACCTTACAGGCTGAACTGAACTGTAAGCTCACCCTTCCCCCGTTCCATATATAGATTTTTCTATAGATGCTCGTCCCCTCCCTCTCTTTCTGCCTTACATATGTGGCATAATATCACTAGGAGTGCACTGATAGGGAATATCTGGGCTGATGGTGATAATCTGTAGTGGCTGTTGCTGATACTGATACAAGAGGCGGATTTAAAACACATGCTAAGACTCATGTATGAAGGATAGTAAGTGTAAGACGGGCTACAACACTAACCTAGACCAATAGAAGTCAGCCCACAATTCTATTCAGTTAATAAAGCTGGGGTCACATTCTGATTCCCATCATAAAGGTTTGAAATAAAAAGCAAATACTAATGACGCATCGGAGCTGGGAAGCTTGTTTAGCTCTGCAGGTTTGCAGACGACTCAGCTTAAACAACGCTGGCACACTAGCATAATTAATAGATCAATAGAATGCACATTTTGATGATGCTTTGTCATATTTAGTCATTACGATACCACATTGTCAGTAGGCCTGCGCGAAAACGAGATCTAATCAGATTGATAAGTCACCTGATGATGAATCTCCATAGGTGATAATGGCTGTTTTGGGGAAGAGAGCTAATAGAGAGGACTCATTTAACACCTAAGCAACCACCTGAGTTAGCATAGCAATGACCTAGCACAGCAACACCTTAGTAGCCACACTGGGACAGGAACAGCCTAGCAACAAATTAGCAGCCACCAAACAACACTCTGCTAACAAGTTGTCATCGCAGCTTTATAGCAAAACATAGAATTACGCAAACCAGTTATATCTTCCACAAATCAAATTGCTCACAAACTCTATATATATATACAGAATATATATATATATATATAGTGACAGACTGTAGTCCATCTGTTTCTCTGTATACTTTGTTAGCCCCCTATCAGACTGTTGTTTAGTGGTCAGGCCCCCCAACAGGACCATCACAGAGCAGGTATAATGTGGGTCTATAAACACCTCAATGATCACTACAGGACTGAGAATAGTCCACCAACCAAAACTATCGAGCCAGCAGTGCCAGAGTGTGTTCTGACCGCTGATGAACGACTAGCTGATGACCAACTCCCACTCTGCAGCAGCAGATGAGCTATTGTCTCTGACTTTACATCTACCAGCAAGGTGGGGCACTAAGGGTCCTAAAGAGCACCAGTTCTGTGTCTGGTCCACTCACACCAGAACAACACACACTAACACATCACCACCACATCAGTGTCACTGCAGTGCTGATCTACCACCTGCATAATACCTCCTTGTGGTGGTCTTGTGGTGGTCCTGACCCACTAAAATAAGTAGATGGACTACAGTCTGTAATTGTAGAACTAGAAGGTGCACCTATTCGGTAAGTGTAGACACACTGAGGCAGTGTCTCTCTCTCTCTCTCTCTCTCGCGCTCTCTCTCGCGCTCTCTCTCTCTCTCGCGCGCTCTCTCTGTCTCACGTGCTCTCTCTCTCTCTCGCGCGCTCTCACTCTTTTACTCTCATTCTCTTGTTCTCTCTCTCTCTCTTTCTCTCTCATTCTCTTGTTCTCTCTCTCTCTCTCTTTCTTTCTCATTCTCTTGTGCTCTCTCTCTCTCTCTCTTTGTCTCTCTCGCTCTCCGTCTCTTTCTCTCTCATTCTCTTGTTCTCTCTCTCTCTCTCTCTCTCTCTCTCTCTCTTTCTCATTCTTTTGTTCTCTCTCTCTCTCTCTCTCTCGCGCGCGCTCTCTCTCTCTCTCTCTCTCTCTCTCTCTCTCTCGCACTCTCTGTCTCACATGCTCTCTCTCTCGCGCGCTCTCACTCTTTTACTCTCATTCTCTTGTTCTCTCTCTCTCTCTTTCTCTCTCATTCTCTTGTTCTCTCTCTCTCTCTTTCTCTCTCATTCTCTTGTGCTCTCTCTCTCTCTCTTTGTCTCTCTCGCTCTCCGTCTCTTTCTCTCTCATTCTCTTGTTCTCTCTCTCTCTCTCTCTTTCTCTTTCTCATTCTCTTGTTCTCTCTCTCTCTCTCTCTTTCTCTCTCGCTCTCTCTCTCTCATATTCTCTTATTCTCTCTCTCTCTCTCTCATATTCTCTTATTCTCTCTCTCTCTCTCTCTCTTTTTCTCTCTCTCTCTCTCTCTCTCTCATTCTCTCATATACACACACACACACACACACATATATGTCTGTGGCTGTATGTATGTTGATATGTATGGGTGTATATGTAGCTGATATTCCTGAATATTTAACACATTCCTAGTGATAACATACACAACACCATAAGCTGAAGCCAAACCAGGCATGAAAATTATTTCAAACATTGATACTCGTTTATGGCTTATGTAGAATAATTTACATTCATCTGCAGACTTCCTAGTTGTGTGTCTCATTGTGTTCACTAAAACAGGGAGCTCAATAATCGGCCATAATTACAGTAAATCCAATAATAAACTTTTATAATAGTACGGGTTAAATTCACTGTGGAATAATGTCATCACGCTGACACACTGTGCTCCCTCAGAATATCACTCTCACACTTTTACCGCTTTTCTATCTTTTATGTCCTCCTTTTCTCTGTGTGTTGTCTGTGCTGCACAGTGCATGATGTTCCTTCATCTGACTGAACATCTGAAGGTTAATACTCCTCTGTGTCTTTTTGCTTCCTGTCGTCAGCTGGCACCGGAGAACACACTGCTGTCGTTCCGGAGGGCGTTGCATATGAATGTGAGCGGGCTGGAGGCTGAGGTGGCCATCAGGTATTTATTCATTTGTTCTTTCACTTATTCACTCCCTCTTCCCCGCTTTAAGGACAGCGCAGATCGATACAGTATGCAGGGGTGGGGTGAGTGGGCGTTGGTGCGTGGGTTTGTGTCTGTGAGCTCATTGCCCGTCATTGGGAGGTGGGTTAGTCATGCCTAGATGATGGATCGGAGGGCCAGGAGGGAGTAGCTGAAGCTGAAGAAGCTACAGAGAGTGTACGAGTGCACCCAAGGGAGTGTAGGTTCATGGGTTGATGTCTGTGGGCTATGGGTAGAAAACTGGCCTTGTGATTTATACTGCTGTGTGTACTGAAAAAGCGAATCTGGCCATGTTTGAGTTGCGCTTTAATGTTCGTCTGTAATTCACAACGACAACGACAACAATAACAGCAAATACATAAATAGGACATTTTGAATCCCAGTTATTTATATGGCTGCTATTTGTGAGCTACACTTCAGTGAATGTGATACAGCTTGCGGTATAGTTACTGTGCACCAGTGAATTAATTGCACATAGTGGTTAAAGACTTTTGCAGAACTACAACTTGATTGTCCACATAACACACTTATCTACAGGGGTTGGACAATGAAACTGAAACACCTGGTTTTAGACCACAATCATTTATTAGTATGGTGTAGGGCCTCCTTTTGCGGCCAATACTGCGTCAGTTCGTCTTGGGAATGACATATACAAGTCCTGCACAGTGGTCAGAGGAATTTTAAGCCATTCTTCTTGCAGGATAGTGGCCAGGTCACTACGTGATGCTGGTGGAGTTTCGTCCTTCTTGGTGGTATGCTGACATTACCCTGGATACCGTGGCTCTTGATACATCACAAAGACTTGCTGTCTTGGTCACAGATGCGCCAGCAAGACGTGCACCAACAATCTGTCCTCTTTTGAACTCTGGTATGTCACCCATAATGTTGTGTGCATTGCAGTATTTTGAGCAGAACTGTGCTCTTACCTGCTAACTGAACCTTCACACTCTGCTCTTACTGGTGCAATGTGCAGTTAATGAAGATTGGCCACCAGGCTGGTCCAATTTAGCCATGAGACCTCCCACACTAAAATGACAGGTGTTTCAGTTTCATTGTCTAACCCCTGTATATCTGTAATTGGTCAGGATGATGTAAGCGCGCAGTAAAAAGCATTTTGATTGGTTCTGCAATGTTAGTGGAACACTAGAGCAGTATCGCAAAGGCACAGTCACATAGTCTAGCACCGTAGGGATGAATAAACAGTGTATTGTACAGCCCTGGTATGAACACAGTCATGCACGTTCTGTATGTACGTATCTTCAGACACACCCTAAGCCTTGATGAAGGAGTGGGGGAGATGAGAGGGGTGGTGACATGTTGGCTTGACTGCCCTCCTCCGGGCTGAATAATTAAGCATGATGACAAACAGGACCCTTTCTGACACAGGTCTTTTGACCAGCGAGTATAGATCCAGGACACACCCTTCAGGCCTGTGAAAATAAGAGTGAACAGATGGCTTTAGTACGTTGTTCAGTGGGTTTAGCTTTCTTAACAGTTCAGCAAGCCCTGGTTTATGTGTGTGCTGCTACTATATAACAGTTCAGGTACAGTACAGTGTGTTATTTCTTGGCCTGACTAATGGTTAAAATAATGAACTGCAATGAATCACATTGTGTAGTTAATGATGATTAATCACAGTTGTGGACTTGGAGTACCCTCTACAGCCCTCTCCACAATTATCGGCACCCCCATCACAAAAACGGCTTATCAAGAAATCGCTATTTTTTTAACAAAGCCAGAATTATTGGCATCCCTGCATTTAATACTCTGCACAGCCTCCCTTAAACCACACAGTCCTCTTCTGTAACACCTTATAAGATGGGAGTATAGAGAGCAGGGGATTTGTTTGGAGAATACAGAACAGGGAATGTCTCCAGGGCCCCAGGTCCTCTCTTATACCCTCTCCCCTTCAGCTCTCCCTGCAGTTTCCTGTAGGGTTTAGATCAGGGGACTGAGAGTGCCATGGCAGAAGCTAGATCTTATGTTAAGTAAACCGTTGTTGATGATCAGCATGTGTGTTTTGGATCATTGCCCTGCTGGGAGATTGAGTGATGAGCCAGTTTTAGTTTCTTGGCAGATTTACAGTGAAAACGTCTTGGATTTTTATGGAGTCTATGATGCTTTGCACTCTAACAGTATTCTCAAGGGCTTTGAAGGAAAAACAGTCCCACAATGTCACAGACCCTCTGCCATACTTACCAGTGGCATCATGTTCTTTCAGTGCAGTCATCTCTCTTTTTACCCCAAACCCACCTTTGGAATTAGCTGCTAACAGTTATTCACAGTTCCAGTGTATCAGAGCTTTTTGATTATTGCACTGTGGATAGTTTTCAGGCAGATAGCTACTATTTATAGGCCTTTCTGACTTAGGATGGTCTACACACTTTTCCCTTATTGGAATTGTGTTCTCCTGTCTTTAAAGAATGACTAAGGGAATTTGACCTCTGGGATCACATCATAGGGATGCTAATTGATGTAGCAATTGTAGTAATTGATGTATAAATGGGGGAAAAAAATGCTTCAGGTATGTTTTGTTTGTAAGAAAATTCTTGGGCTGCCAGTAGTTTATAGCATGTGGTTTTAAATAAATCTATTATTAATGAGGGTCAATTTTTTTGTATCTCAGAATACATGTATTTTAATTAAAGGTTAGATCTTCTCACTTTATTCAGTGTGAGAAGGTGAACAATCATTTTCAAAAGAAAGTATTATGCTGCACTAGGATGTACTATGAATATGCCGCATTAGGATGTACTATGAATATGCCGCATTAGGATCTACTATGAATGCACCGCATTAGGATCTACTATGAATGCGCCGCATTAGGATGTACTATAAATATGCCGCATTAGGATGTACTATGAATATGCCGCATTAGGATCTACTATGAATGTGCCGCATTAGGATCTACTATGAATGTGCCGCATTAGGATCTACTATGAATGTGCCGCATTAGGATCTACTATGAATGCGCCGCATTAGGCTGTACTATGAATACGCCGCATTAGGATGTACTATGAATACGCCGCATTAGGATGTACTATGAACACGCCGCATTAGGATGTACTATGAATATATGCTACTTATGAATCTACTATGGAACTCCGCATTAGGATGTACTATGAATATGCTGCATTAGGATGTAATATGAATACGCCGCATTAGGATGTACTATGAATATGCTGCATTAGAATGTAATATGAATACGCCGCATTAGGATGTGCTATGAATATGCCGCATTAGGATGTACTATGAATACGCTGCATTAGGATGTGCTATGAATATGCCGCATTAGGATGTACTATGAATATGCCGCATTAGGATGTACTATGAATACGCCGCATTAGGATGTACTATGAATATGCTGCATTAGGATGTACTATGAATACGCCGCATTAGGATGTACTATGAATATGCTGCATTAGGATGTACTATGAATACGCCGCATTAGGATGTACTATGAATACGCCGCATTAGGATGTACTATGAATACGCCGCATTAGGATGTACTATGAATACGCCGCATTAGGATGTACTATGAATACGCCGCATTAGGATGTACTATGAATGCGCCGCATTAGGATGTACTATGAATATGCCGCATTAGGATGTACTATGAATACGCCGCATTAGGATGTACTATGAATACGCCGCATTAGGATGTACTATGAATATGCTGCATTAGGATGTACTATGAATACGCCGCATTAGGATGTACTATGAGTATTGCGCATTGTATGTTGAATATTGAGTACTATGATAACATAGTTTTGCTTATCCTTCAGTTAACTCATTTACAACAGGAGCTGGAAATAACAACAGTGGGCCCAAAACATTGCCCATAAAAAATTTAAAAAAGTGAAAAAGGTTAATAACATTTTTAATAGATCATATTAATGCATTACACACATGTTTACTCTGAACGCTACTAGTTATTGTTCTAAGTAAAATCAGCATTCATTTTACATGTAATATCTGTGCACTGGCCTCATACTATACTGTGCTGTGCATACTGTGCGTTCCTGTGCTAGGTCAGGGTGAGATATATACTCCAATGTAGGTCAGTGTAATTCTGCATTGACTCTAGCCTAGATGGAGTGCCCTTTTTGATGAAGGACCACACCCTACGGAGGACCACGGATGTTAGTAGAGCCTTTCCAGAGAGGCAGTATGATGATGCCTCATTTTTCAACTGGACAGATCTGCACTCTCTCAACGCTGGCCTGTGGTTTCTGAAGGTACGGCACTAAACCCCATTAGTAGCATTAGATGAAATGGTTTAAGAAGCCTGATTGCCTTTAAACTGTTTATCATTAGAATATACATAGTTCTCTGAACTTAAATCAGGTTACTTAAATTAAATAAATTAAGTGAATTGTACACCATTCATTTTGCTGAATGAAATCTACCAGCCAGGTCCAGACATGCCTGTTTTCCTCGGTGTATGTATGGTGTAGTACCTCTTCTTTTCAGATTAATGTTCACTATAGTATGGGTAAGGTTTCACTGTCCTGTGACCTTGTTGACTGTGCTGGATTCGATGGCCTTGGTTTGTGCCGATTGCAGGATGACCCATACTGGACAGTGCAGTACATGTCGGAACGGGAGCGCTGGCTGGTGGGGAATCAGACAGTGTGCAGTCTGGAGCAGATGCTGCAGTTAGCCGCCCGCTCAAACCTCTCAGCCCTGTTCACCCTTCGCAGACCTCCACCTGGCCATCCTCACCACCTGAGCTGGGTCAACCTTACACTGGCTACTGTGCTGCGTTCAGGCATTCCTCAGCACCTGGTGAGCAGGAATAGAAGACCATTCCACTGTATTAGCTACCAGTTAGATGGCCGTTTCGGTCAGTCCAGCTTAATTTGTAAGAGTCATTCTGGGTGGTTTAATGTGAAATGCTTCACTCTTGAGAAGCTTACAAAGATAGATGGATAGAAGGATGGATAGATAGATGGATTGATGGATGGATAGATAGGTAGGTAGATAGATAGATAGATGGATAGGTAGATGGGTGGATGGATGGATGGATGGATAGATGGATGGATGGAT
Source organism: Prochilodus magdalenae (assembly GCA_024036415.1). Classification (NCBI taxonomy): domain Eukaryota; kingdom Metazoa; phylum Chordata; class Actinopteri; order Characiformes; family Prochilodontidae; genus Prochilodus; species Prochilodus magdalenae. The sequence continues at coordinate 17,383 of JAMWET010004099.1, read as the reverse complement.
AGATAGATGGATAGAAGGATGGATGGATGGATGGATGGATGGATGGAAGGAAGGATGGATGGATGGATGGATGGATGGATGGATGGATGGATGGATGGATAGAAGGATGGAAGGCAGGATGGAAGGAAGGATGGAAGGAAGGATGGAAGGAAGGATGGATGGATGGATAGAAAGATGGATAGAAAGATGGATAGAAGAATGGATGGATGGATGGATGGATAGATGGATAGATGGCTAGATAGATGGATGGATAGATAGATGGATGGATAGATAGATGGATGGATAGATAGATGGATAGAAGGATGGATGGATGGATGGATGGATGGATGGATGGATGGATGGATGGATAGAAGGATGGATGGATGGATAGATAGATAGATAGATAGATAGATAGATAGATAGATAGATAGATAGATGGCTAGATAGATGGATGGATAGATAGATGGATGGATAGATTGTTTACGGTGTTGGTGATAGGAAGGTTCAGTCCCTCTTAAACAGTCCTCACAGACAGATATTGCATGAACTGGGAGTTTTTGAGGCTCTGCTTTTACAGTAGACACATTCATGACAGGCTGGGGGTTTTAATGCAAAATTGTCTCCAAGGATTTTCACTAGTAGACAACATCAGTGCCACTGGCTGGCTGTTTGGGATAGTGAAGAGATTGGCATTATTTGTGCACTAGACTTAGTGACCCCTGGTTCCCATACCCACCCCAGACTGTAATCTCTCTCAGGACATCTATCTGCTATGAACCATTTCACCTCAGACTACTCTCAATGACTTGGACGAATCGGTCCAAATGTCTGTAACATTGGTTGGTAGATGTCCAGAGAACAGATTTATAAGCTCGACTTTGTGCAACAGTGTCCCCTAGTGGTGAAAAGTGTGCCAATGTGCGATACATGCAGGTGGTGTGGAGTGTGGACTCGGACAGGGAGGTGGTCAGGCAGGAGGCACCGGGCTTCCAACAAATCTCCACAAAGAAGCTGCCACTGGAGACTCTCCGTCAGAAGGGCATCAGCAGACTCCTGCTGCGCTATAACCAGGCCACTGCTCAAGATGTGCGGTAAGCCAGGGCCCTCTACATGCACAATAACCATACAGGCCATAATAGGCGGAGTTAGGCTCACTGCATAAGATGATTGATATGTATGTATATCACTGCATGCCCTGCCGTGTTTTTGACAGAACAAGAGTAAATCAAAGTGCCAGAACTGTCACTATTTACTGATAATTTAGACAATTAATATAAAAATAATAAGGTTTAAGATAAGCTCATTCAAAAACATGCTCTTAACTGATCAATAGCAGTCCATACAAAGCCTTTCAATGACAAAGTCTATATTGCAAACAGATCATTAAGGATTGAGCCTATAAAGCCTATAAAGAGAAACAATGTTTCTTCCTGTAAAGGAGATCAATATTTAATATTATATTTATAATTATAATTAATATTATAATATTATATTATTATTATTATTATATATTATTATATTTAATATTATAATTAATTATAATATCTATAATTTACATCATCACCAAGCAGATTTTAAACTAATCAGCTGGTCGTCAAGAAGATATTTTAGCCATTTCTGAAGACTAACTATCAGAATAAAATTGGAAACCATTCATATTCAGCCACAAGCCGTACAACTCTCTTGATAACATTTATTTCCAAGTAGAAGCTGTAGGTTCCCTGACCTATGCAGTGCGCTATATCCTAGTGCTAGAAATACTTCCCCAATCAGGTATGTTAACAGTGGTGAGAATATCTTTAAAAGGTACATAAAGTTATTACATGTGCTTATTAGAAATGGTCATAGATACGGTGGCAAGTGCCCGAGACGATGTTCTCAGCTTTAGACATGCATTTCTACACGTTCATAATGGACACCAAATAAAAGTGCATCGTAAACATCGCGACTTCCGGTTTCTATCACCCCCACTAGACATCTTATAAATCAGAATGTGAATTTCTGGATCTGAATTCCACGAAAAGGACCACCTCACATCAGACCACCTCACATCAGACCACTCTGAATATTTGCATTTGAATTGTGCTGGAATTCCCTTGTAATGGAGTAAAATTGGACCTTTCTTGTAGAAAGTGTAACAACACAGCATACTGTATTAACATGAGCTTCTCAATTCCGTTTGCATGAGCACTGAACAATACATTCAGCAGACTGGAGCAAACAATCCACTCCTATTAATACAGCTTATGTAACGTGAAGTATTATAAGAATGAACCAGTCAAACCTACAATGGGGGAAGACCATGTGCCCTTTCAGGAAAAGCCCTTCTTGTTTACCGTGAAACCTTCGTAATCCACATTACTATGAAAAGTCCAGCACTTTGATAATAGTACGTGCTTTAATAAACTCCAAATGGATCGGTCAACATAATAACATATAGGAGATTTTCAGGCACTCCTCATTTTTGGCCTACTAAAAGTTGAGGCCCCACAGTGTCATGGTTAATCAAATGACTACTCTTGCACCTCCCTCTGCGTAACAAGACATTTATGTGTGCTTATTCATGTGTCTGTTTCTCGCAGGACTTACGCAGCTGGTAACGTGAGCATGACTCTGTATACTGTGAATGAGCCGTGGCTGTACTCTTTGCTGTGGTGCAGTGGGGTGCAGTCCGTCTCCTCCGAGGCCCCACAGGTCCTCAAAAGAGTACTGTCACCCCTTTGGTTAATGGTGAGGCACTGCATCTCCTTTCTACAGCTCATTTCTCCACACTGCTAGCAGCAGCACATAGGCACAAGCTGTACCCTGTTTCTGTCAGTGTGAATGAACACAGTGCTTATGAAGCCTCATGTTTAGTTATTGATCGTAGGACGTATTGTTCAGTGACTCCGTCAATTTTAGAAACTAATATACAAGTTTAGTTATATAGTTCTCAGAGTAATGAACACACACTCATCGTCATTAAAATAGGAATTCCCAGAAGGAATCAACAAACAGGAACGAAACTTGATGGGTAGGTTTGACATTGTGAGACATACGAATGATTCAGGCTTGGCCAAGCATTTGACGTAAGCAAGAACAGGCCTGATCCCTGTTCCTGACTGACCCAGCAGCTATGACTGTGGACATTCAGCGGGCAGTGATGCCCTCCTTAAGTGATCCGGTTAGTGCCAGCACCATTGGCAGGCGACTGCACGACAAAGGACTACACACACGCAAACCATTACGACGACCGCCCTTAACACTACATTGACCTCGCCGAAGAACTGTGTGAGAATATTCAAGCTGCATGGGATCGATTGTCCCAGGACACCAATAGGAAACTCTGCAACGCCGTGCCGAGATGTTTGGCATGTAGCGTTAGAACTTCTGTATGTGTGGCTCAATAAATCTCGTCCGTATCAGTCTAGATTTATCGTTCCTGGTATCTTCCTTCCCAATCCAAACTTCCTTTAAACTGTTTTTTTGATGATAAGTGTACATGGCTTTATGTTTCTAAATGACTTATAGTTTAACTATGGTTTTAAAGGACTATTTACTCCATACTATTAAACCATCAATACTAAAACCATCTACAGGGTTTGGACAATGAAACTGGAACACCTGTCATTTTAGTGTGGGAGGTCTCATGGCTAAATTGGACCAGCCTGGTGGCCAATCTTCATTAATTGCACATTGCACCAGTAAGAGCAGAGTGTGAAGGTTCAGTTAGCAGGTAAGAGCACAGTTCTGCTCAAAATACTGCAATGCACACAACATTATGGGTGACATACCAGAGTTCAAAAGAGGACAAGTTGTTGGTGCACGTCTTGCTGGCGCATCTGTGACCAAGACAGCAAGTCTTTGTGATGTATCAAGAGCCACGGTATCCAGGGTAATGTCAGCATGCCACCAAGAAGGACGAACCTCCACCAGCATCACGTAGTGACCTGGCCACTATCCTGCAAGAAGAATGGCTTAAACTCCCTCTGACCACTGTGCAGGACGCAGTATATGTCATTCCCAAGACGAACTGACGCTGTATTGGCCGCAAAAGGAGGCCCTACACCATACTAATAAATGATTGTGGTCTAAAACCAGGTGTTTCAGTTTCATTGTCCAACCCCTGTACATATCATGACTGTTGTTTTGTGTCACAGTGCCATCTAGTGTCTGGTCTTTAAACATGCTGTTTCTGTTGTTACAGAGTCCTGATGAGTACTGTCTGATTTGGGTGGCCACAGATCTGATCTCCTTCGCCTTTGTGCTGGGCATTTTCATATTCCAGAAGTAAGGACTTCCTGAGCTCATTTTTACTGTGGGGAATAGTAGTAGGTTGATATACAGGTTGCACTGATTAGGGACTGGTTAAGAACTGCGCTTGGCTCTGAGAATAAATAATTTTAATTATGAGCATCTGTAGCAGCGAAAACCCTAAGTGTGGAATATTAACAGTATTATTAAGCGAGGTGTTGCGAGTCAGCTTCATGGTATCTCTCGCTTCCTCTATCTAGTGGCCTGACATGTATACACATACGCATTCCTCTGCTTCTGATGCAGTATTGGAACCGCAACCGTTATGTGAGACTATAGATTGAAATCTAAAGGACTGGCAGCAGAGAGTGCTGTTGTGTTTATACAGACAGAAGTTAAGCCAACCTACAGTTCTTCATTTTATGACTTTCTGCTTTTTGTACTGTGCAGTTTTCACACTAGAACCTCAAAACCTTGCAGTAGTCTTGGAGCCTATATGGGATTTGTGCAATCAGCTATAAGATTAAAGCACCTTGTATCTACACTAATTCCCCATTTAATCAGCTCAGGTTACTCTACAGGGGCACCTTCTTGGTCTACTATTATAGACTGTAGTCCATCTGTTTGCATTATTAGCACCTTTCACAATGTTTGTCAATAATCAGAATCCCCTCAGGACCACCACAGAGCGCAGGTATGTGGGTGATGGATCATTCGCACCACTGCAGTGTCCATGCTATTAGACACTCCAGACTATTGGTTCACCTTGTAGATGTCATAGGTAAGACACAGTAGTTTATCTGCTGCTGCACGATTTATGTTGGTCATCCTCTAATCCTTCATCAGTGGCCATAGTACCTGGCCCATAAGATGCTGCCCACAGGAAGCTGTTTGCTGGATAGTTATGGTTGGTGGACTATTCTCAGTCCAGCAGTGACACTGAGGTGTTTAAACACTCCCAGCAGCACTGCAGTGTCTGATCCATAACACACACCACCATGTCAGTGTCACTGCAGTGCTGAGAATGATCCCCAAACAAGTAACCCCTGTTTGTGTGGTTGTTTTGTGCGGATTCTGAGCTCTAAAGACCCAGTTAAAAAAGGACTAAAATGGACTACAGTCTGTAAATACAGGTAGATAGATAGATAGATAGATGGATGGATGGATGGATGGATGGATGGATGGATGGATGGATAGATACTTTATTGGTCCCAGAGGGAAATTCAAAAATATATAATTCAAGAATGTATGTATGAGAGATTATATATATATATATATATATATATATATAATATATATATAATATATATATAATATATATATATAGAGAGAGAGAAGAGAGAGAGAGAGAGAGAGAGAGAGAGAAGAGAGAGAGAGAGGAGAGAGAGAGAGAGAAGAGGAGAGTCGAGAGAGAGAGAGACGAGAGAGAAGAAGAGAGAGAGAGAGAGAGAGAGAGAGAGATGAGAGAGAGAGAAGAGAGAGAGAGAGATAGAGAGAGAGAGAGAGAAGATTCTTGATGATATTATATATTCTTGAATTTCCAACTGGGATCAATAAAGTATCTATATATATATATATATATATATATATATATATATATATATATATATATATATATATATATATATATATATATACGCACCCACATTAGCAACCACTCAGGATACTAGAGTAAGACGTAGCAGCATGACAGCTTGTCAAGCCAACTACAAATGCTGTCTTTGTCCCTCTAGTTAGTTTTTGCTGTTCTGTATAATTTCTATAGAAAACCAAGGTTAATCTACAGACTGAAATCTGATAACCTACTGAAGAAGCAGTCCGGTGTTCCTATATGTATATGAATTACTTTTGTAATTGATCTTTAAACATATTAAGACCTTAACCCTACAGACAGAGAGCAGAGAGTAATATAGGGAGTACAGACCCTGTTGGTCATTGAGTGCAACATTCAGGTCACTCCAAATGATTTCTAGTCCACAGGGAACTGAAAACGCTATTCTGTCTGTCTGCAGAGATGAATACCTGTGCTGGTTTACCGCAGGCTAAAACCATGAAGATTCTTTTATTGCGGAATTCCCAGAAAAGGCCCGTGGAACGGGTCCTTAATATCTAGCTGCAGACTTGACTGATACTTTTCCGGGCAGAAATATAGTAACTCCATGGGCACTACTTAATTGAACACATTTAGAACGACTAAGGCATAGAGGAAGAAAAGTAGACGAGAAGAATGTCCACAATAAGGAAGAGGGATGCTGAGCTTGAAGCAAGGAAGAGGTAAAAAGGAAATGAAAAATCCGAGAAGCATATTATGGGATTAAACAAGGAAAGAATGGGGCAGGGAACGCTGTTCTCTGTGAGCCTGTTTGAAGAAGACCACCGCCGCCATGTCGGAGCTCTACTCGGATGTTTCGTATTTCTAATCATTGGGGGCGGGGGTGTTTTCTAATGCCTGCTCTCTGGTTAGTACTGCGCTTGCCATAGTGATATCAGCTTCTGCTTCTGAACTGACCTCTTGATTCTCTCCCTCTTCTTTTACTCTGTTATCTTTGTACCCTTTGTACCTTTCTTCCTCCTCTCCCTCTGCCTGATGTGCATGCTCCTCTCTTCTGCTGCATTCTGGCATCTCTCAGCTATCACATGATCAGGTAACTGGGTCACTTCTACAGACCCACTATGCTGTGCTAGTGTGCATCTTTATCATCTGTTCTCCTACTTATCTGTCTCTCTGTGCATCAGTCTATCTCTCCGTCTATCTATTATTCTATCTGTCTGTCCGTCTGTCTGTGTCTGTCTGCCTCTGTAACTAAGGTACTGTGCAAATGCCAGAGGCCACTCCATTTATTTCGTTTCCAGTACAAGTTGCTCTTTTTCAGCATCACACTGAAAAGGTAGAAGCCATAACAGCTGAATATGATGTCATATCCTCAGTATTTAATACGCACCCCTTTCCTTTACTACCGCTTCCATCCTCTAGCAGAGATGTGCTTTCAGTTTTTCAGAGATATCTGCAGGGGCATTTTAGGCATCTCATGATTTAAGTAATCGTGGGGTGGGGTGGGGTGGTCAGCAGCTTCTTTGTTTCATTTGTAGAGGCTTCTTGGCAGCTACACATCCTTTCAGACCCATAGTGTAGAGTTGTCTTCTCACAATGGAAGGATGGTCATAAACAGGTGGGGATGTTTTCAGGCCTGAAACCAGAGTGGAGCTTACAGTTCTCCTCTCTCTGAAAGACAAAATCTTTAGAGTAATGTTTGTCTAAAGGGGGGGCATTTTTGGTGGTCTACCAGGCCCTGCATGGTTATTAGTAGTCCCATTTGTCTATAACTTTTTGAGCTCCAGTATTACACATGCACTTTTTTTTAACTTCTGATTGGAAATTTAAATGAGTAAAATGGTGGTCTGTTACTTTTTCACAGTACCTTAAAGGGGTGGGGTTGCACTGATAAAAATTAAATGGAGATAATTTCACTTTTGCAATGTAAACAGACTCATTCAGAGTGGTTTCATGTGAAACGATTCATTCTTGTGGTTTCCTTATAGTGGTGGTGACCAGGTGTCACAATTATCTACAGCCCTTTTATTTACTATGCATAACCACCAGCAAACCAGCTGCTCTGAGATATTATATTTATTGTTGAGGATGGTAAAATAGCCATAAATCTGACAAAATAGGTTTTTCAGGGGGCATTATTTTCTTTACAGCGTCCGGCATGTAGTCCTCCGCTTTTACTAGCATAGCAACCACACAGATTAACCAAATGTCTTGGGCCACAATTTTTTCACAAAACCAGAAATCTGGTAATGGATTTATAACCATAACCATCATCAACCAACCATAACAATAAATCATATTTGTGCAGATATTTTAAGGAAAGCATTTCGAGGCATTTAGGTCTCAGACCTCGCTTTCTATCTCCACCACTGTGAACATACCTCAGTAAGTGTCTCTCTAGAACAGAGCGTTTTCCATCAGGCGACTCTGAATAGTCTTAAACCCAGTAATTATGTGCACAGTGTGAAAAACTGGTGGAGTATCTCTCTAAAGACATCCTGTCTTTCTGTCTTTCACCCTCAGTAACTGGAAATTCTGCCCCCTCCTTTGTTTTATATTTACCCCACCTTAACATCACCTTTCAACATCACATCTGACTTATCAGTCGAGCCCAAATCCTTTTCTTAAATATAGTCTTTGGGCAGAATAGTGAGACCTGGATGGGCTGTCAGTTCGCGTTATGTCCTGTAGAAGGTGGTATTGAGCCTTTATAGCCCCGCACACGGTGACTGACGTAATTATTCCCAGCTTCCTGCCTGCACAGAGAGCTTTTTCTTTTAGTAGCTCTGGCTTCAGTTGAGATGTAAATTTCTCATGCTGGAGAGAGACGGCATGTCTGAGATGAATGGTGGCTGTGGATTATAAGCAGCGGAACCTGCAGAAGAAGACAGTTATTTATAGCACCGAGTCACAGCCCTGCCTGGCCTCCGCCCTGGCTCGCCACTGAAGGACAAATGGAGATTCACTGTGCTAGCAGTGATTTACTGATGATACCAGTAGAACATTTCACTTACATTGAGTGCCCTCCCGACAGGAGTAACAACACTGGTGCACAATCATTCCTTAGCCATTAAGCTCAGGTTTCTAATAGTACAAGTTAATGTTGAATGGTTGTAGCATCAGGGCTAATGTGGCTAATGCATGAAAAGCTCTCTGGAGGTTAATGAGCAGGCTCCTCGTTGCTTTCTACATGATGGTCTGTAGCCTCGATTTAAAGGTGCCATAGAATGCATTTATTCAGCCATTTATAATGTTCTGTGATTTCTACATAGAAGTTGCGTCGGGTAAAAAATGCCCAGGTGTGGTTTTACACGTAGAGGGGCCATTTTCATAACCCCAAAAAGGAGGACATCCCACCCCCCAAAGAAGGAGATCATTTAGGGGGGGAGGGGGGCGTACGGCAAGATACTAGAGCAGTATACTGTAATATTGGCCCAAAAGTGGATGTGTGGCCGCGTTATTTACACCTCCTATGATTTGGTCCTACAATGAAACAAGCCATTTCTCCGTTTCTGGTGAGCTCATGAATAACCCGATGAGCTCTAATCTGATTGGCTGTTTTATAGTGAGACACCACAATGGTCACACAGAAGCAACACGTCCAAAAAGACACAGACAGGAAAATAACATGCTATTAGGTTAGCGATGCTAGTTACTTGGACCACACTAGTAGTACGTTACCTGTACTAGGTACTGGCTAGTACGATACCTAGTATGTTACCTGTACTAGCTACTGGCTTTTCATCCGGACATCAACACACAGTACATTAAAGCTTTGTTTGGAGGACAGTGTGATCAGTCATGTGTGACACACGTGTTTATTGGACATTTAAGGTAATACGGAACAAATCGCGTCCCATAGTTGGGTCCGGGGGGGGCGGGGTTGTGACCATTCATGTTGGTGTGACACACGTGTATATCGGACATTTATAGAAATACGGAACAAATCGTACAAATCATAAACAACATTTAATTGCCAAATAAAGACCGATTCCATGTTTTGCGGGACGGGTGGCAACCCTAATGACAATGTAAGTACGGGTTTCCATTCTATGACACCTTTAAACCCTCAACAACAACAACACAAGGATTTGTTGAGTGCCAAGACTAACGTTCTGATCTAAGCTTAGCTTAGAACATTGCATAAACTGAGGATCGGTTAGCATGGTGCACCCGTGTCCCCCTGCTTCTTTACATCAAGTCTGAAGTTTTAGCTTGTTTAGCTTGGAAAACCTTGGGCTGTTTTGTTTTGTAGGAGATTGATTTTGAAGTGTGCACACAAAATGTGTAATTGAGAAAACTAGAACAGCACATACAGTCTTAACCTTGTAGAATACACGATCTATGGTGCTCTTATTTAGTGTTGTGTGTATGTGTCGCTGTAGGTGGCGGATGAGTGGCATGCGCAGCTACAACCCGGAACAGATCATGCTAAGTGCTGCAGTCAGGAGGTCCAGCCGAGATGTCAACATCATGAAAGAGAAGCTCATCTTCTCTGGTAAGAGTCTGCCGGTGCTGCTTTCAGTGCATTTTAAAGCCAGCAGACACCGACTAAGATTAAAGACGCCACCGAACACCAACATTCCCAAGCGTTTGGTTGATGTGCCAGGCCTATGTGTGACTGATGGGAGGTTCTAGAATATTATCCTCTAGAACCATCTCGACTGTTCTGGAATGTTCCCCAAACAATGCAGTGTTCTAGAATGTCCAATACCTAGATTCTGTTCTAGAACTGCCCCTCCCTGTTCACATGGCCCATGAATCTTGTTCTAGTATCACTGTACTAGAATGTTCTTCCTCCTTATATGCCTCTGGAATGGTTTTCCCAGTTCACACCAGGGATGTGGCCAGTTTTTAATGGGGTGGCCAGGTTAAGTCTTATTTGAGCGGGATTACTGGGACCTGGGGCTGTGGTGTAATTTGAGGCATTAGCGAAACCTCAGTGATTTTAATCCATTACAAATATGTCCGTAGTTCTTACAGATATGTGAGGTATTAATTATGGATTAAAATACCTCCTATAATTTGCTGACTCCTCCTGTAACTGCAGTTCTGCTCCAATCAACATATCAGTAATGGAATAACACAGGTAAAAGGAAACAGTCAAGGCTGAAGGCAACGTCTCATTCGCCAGCTTCTCGTTCAAATTTCTTAATTCCACCTTAAATGGTGCAGCCGTTACATTCCAGAACCTGAGGTATTATCATACCTGCTGCATAATTTAAGGTGGAGTGAGAGAACTCAAACAAGAAACTGGCAAATAAGATGCTTTAGCTTTGTAAAAAAACAGTGCCTCTTTCATTTTTTTTGTTGGTGATCTGAAGACGAGGTTATCAGCTACAAAAGGAGCTTGATTTGACTCTTTATCTTCAAGTTCATGTCAAAACCTTTACAGTGTTTTTAGTGATGGCCAAATTACAAGCAGAAGGAAAATGAACACGAAAGGAGGAGAGTGATCTCAAAGGCAATTCTTGCAAGTGTGTGTTCTGTTGTGTTGAATGATCCCATTCTGCTTGCCTAATTTCTAGTCTATATGCCAGTTAACTGCGCAGTGTCATTGTTCTGAAGGGCACCTCCCATCGCATGAAGTTTCGTTCTAGGTAATTTGGGAAAACTACAGAGATCTTCTGTCCTCTGATAAAACTAATCCCACTTCAGTAGGGCTGTAGACTCAAGTTATCATATTAACTGAATTTACATTACATAGTTTAATTTATATAAACACATTTTACACATGCAAGATCACTGTACTCATATGGGAAAGAAAAATACTACAGGATATTGTATAAGAAAGATAAAAACCTTAAACTGAAATTTACAATAAAGGAAAGCATCAAGGCTGACATCATGGAGACTGTAGCTGAATCTAATTTAGACAAGAACTGATAAAAGAATGAACCAGCATTACTGTCTGGAGATGCTGCGGGGAAGATGGATTACAGTCTTAATAAGTGAGCTTATTTGATCATTAGATTTGATTGAACAGTGACACACAGTTTACGAATTCGGTTTTACATGTACTCAAGCAAAATCTAAGGGAAAATTGGAGTCTGAGTGGGGACTAGTAAAAGTTTTAAAAGGCAATTACTATGACATCAGTCTTATTAGAGTTGCGTTGAGTGTTTGAGCTCATCCTACTCTATATATCATACATGTAGGCGGTTATAGAGATGTGACAAGGGAGTAGAGGGGCTAAAGCTGATGTAGATCTGTGTATCATCAGCATAATGATAAAGACTAAGCCCTGGCTGAAGGATTATACGGAGCGAGAGCCTGTAAATTATGAAGAGGAGGGGGCCAAGAACAGAACCCAGGGGGACACCTTAAGCAACAGGAGCAGTTGAGACTTAATACTGTATAGAAGAGATAAGCTGTTGTTGTTATTGCATTATCAATAAGCTTTCATTCTGGAACAGCTGAAAGTCCCATTATGTTTTGTTCCCAGTGCCAAATCTAGTGTCTGGTGAACCAAACTTCAGTTATGGTAATGTGATAATGTGGTTGGTGTAGCTCAGTGGATAACACCACTGCCGGCCAAGTAGCCACCACCGCATGTGGGGGACTGGGGTTCGAATCCTGGGCTGAGTGACTATGCTGTGCTACACCAATCTTGGGCAAGACTCCTAACACTACATTGGCTTGTACTTGTAATATGATTGACCTTGTAAGTCGCTCTGGATAAGAGCGTCAGCTAAATGCCGTAAATGTAAATGATACATAACGAAACCTAAACAAAAGATATTGATATATAGATTCAACATATAAAGCTAAAGCTAGTTCAGTTAGCACAAATCAACTGGAGGATTGCTAATGTTGTGACCAGGGTTCGCTAGCTGAGGATAATGTAGCCTGAGACCCACTGAGATCCCACTGTGTGCAGTGGTGTTAGACTCTTACAGCTGTTTATTAAAGTATAACCGGTACAGAACGGTGTTTAGAAGTGTAGCCACTCGTCATGTTGGGGTAGCACTGGCCATCCCTGCCCAAGCCTTGTGTGTACACCTGGTTGATTTGTTTTATCAGTTCTTCTTCTAACTTCAGAATGTTGGTGTTTGGTGGTCTGTTGGATCATTTTGCTTTGGCCTTTTAAAATGTCTTCGTTTCTTCGAATTCTTATTTATTTATTTAGTAGTTTTGCGGTGTGTGTTGTTGCTCCTCACACCATTTCCCTCCTGGGTTGTGTGCATGTGTGTCCCGTAATGTCTGCATGATTCTTTGAGTGGTTCTGACATGTCCTAAAGGTCAGCCGCAGTAGCAGCTTAACCCTGGGTGTGATCCTTCCACTGTGTCATCTCATCTCATCTCATCTCGTCCCCTTCCATCCCTCCCTCCCTCCCTCCCTCATCCCTGCCCCTCACTGCCTGCTGCCCTCCATCTCTCCTAATCTTCATCCACCGCTGGCATCCTCCACCTTCAATCATAGCTCATAAATGGCTCTCGTCTTGATAGCCGTGCTAGCACTGGCTCGTTAACGGTGAGTATGTGAAGTAATGGAAATGTACTGTGCCTTAGTACAGCAGTAGTGGCTTTCAATCCCGTACTCAGGGACACTCCAGCCAGTCACATTTTCAGGAGTACTTGGCGAGTCTTGGAGGTTTCGTCACTCAACGTGGCCAAGAACAACCTACTTTGACAGGAAGGGGCCATTTGACTGACACATACAAATGACCAACCACAGCTTGTTGACTGTGCGTGCTGTATAGGGGAAGGTGGTTGTCAAAACAGTGCTACAAAATACTAGAATAGACCATGAGAAATGAAATGGGATGTACACTTGACAAATATTCAGTCTGTTGTTTATATACGTGTGAGAATATCCCATTAATTAGCTCATGAAGATGTAGGGAACCAAATTGAGCATAGTGCTAGTCACTGCAGACTACAAAGTTAAGCTCAGGCCACTGTCTGGGAGCTGATGGCTCAAAATTATGAGTAGGCTTATTTAAGCTGCCCAAGCCTGCCCACTCACTCCACTTCCTCTCTAGCCACTTTGAAACCTCTTGCTGGTCGGTACACACACTGGAGGTTTGCACATTGTGGTTTCAGGGTCAGTTCTATCTTCCTTGGGCTTTCCATGTGTGCACACAGAAGTGCAAGGAGGTTCCAGATTAGAGCCACACCACCAAATATAATACGGCAGATGGAAACAATGTTTGGTTTCACTTGGCGGTCTTAACTGAACTTGTTTCAGGGCTCAGAGCAGGCGGTTAATTGAAAAGCTTTGTTTCCTGTCAGACTGATTAAATACACACACACATACACATGCACGCACACACGCACACACGCACACACGCACACACACACACATACACACACATACACAAACACACACACACACACACACACATACACACACACACACACACACACACATACACACACACACACACACATACACACACACACACACACATACACATACACACACATACCCACACATACACATACACATACACACACATACACACACACACACACACACACACACACACACACACACACATACATACACACACATACACATACACACACACACACACACATACACACACATATACACACACACACACACACAGAGGCGTTTGTATGGCTACCTGACGAAATTCCCACACCACTCAGTATCTTCCATGTTTATGGCCATCTTAATGCCAGACAGGCTGCATGTCTTTGTCCATAGAGCTTCAGAGACTACATTTCATTTAATAATTTCTCCTGTCGCACCAGAACAAAATGCAGACGGGCTGTACTTTGACCTGACGCAGTTCTTTTAACCCCCCTAAACCTAAAAGGCCCATCAAATACCTTCACAACCTGCATAATACTACGTAACCATAGTAACTGAGTTGTAGAGGTCACTGAAATATGCACTGTAATAACAGAATAATAAAACCAGAATTCAGTAATTAAGAACAGGAGTGCAAAGAAAGCGTGGACTGGCTAATGGTCCCTGGGGACTGGGCTGAAAACCTCCAATATGAGAATGGAAGTTCTAAGGTTTTACAGGCTATACTCACCAAACTGAATGTATTCTCACTTACTAAAGCATGACATGGTACAGGCCAGACATGAAATGTATAGGTGGATGGTTTGTGTATATAAAGGGGACCTGTTATGAATATTTTCGATATTCCTGATTTTATTTTCGGGGTCTACTAGGATAGTTTCAGTTTTCCAAAAACACGGTATATTTCCTCTCTGTCTGAAACACTTTGTTAGACCTCCTGTGTCTTTAAGCTCCGCCTCCCAGTAAACCCTGTGTGCTCTGATTAGTCATTGGTTTCGGCCCCCACACAGATGACAGATGTCTATTCTTACAGTGCTGTAGGTTCGGCCGTATCAGTTCAAGCCAGAGTCGCGAAAGCCAGAGTCCTAGACTGGAACAAGAGCACGTGGATCACGTTCCAGAGATGGCAAGTTGCAGAGCTTGCTGGTAGGAGGAAGTAAGGATTGTGTTACGAGATGATGTCACCTTGTAACTGAGAAAGGGGCTGGAATTCTGACAAGGCATTTCAGGCAGCAGAGGAAAAAGGTTTCTGTGCTGGCATGTAGTTTGGGCTTCATAAATTTGCAGGCCGTTTACATGCACGGAAAGCTCCATAACCAGAGAAGCGTAATAGATCCCCTTTAATAAAATGCATCAAGAAAAAGAAATGTCTGGACCACACACACATCTCCCGTATATGGCATAATAAAAAATAAAAATAGAAATTCTATACTACCATTTAAGTTGACTGTACATTAACTCAGTTCCATTATTTGCATCTACAGAGGTAAGCAATGGGGTCAGCAATGAGGACAATGGGTTTGACTACTACAATCAAGGCATTAACTGACCACATGGACTCTCCAGACTGGCTGGGGTGGATGAAATGTCTGACTTGTTTACTTTTGACTGCTTTTTCCTATTCCCCCCACTTCAGTGCACCCCGTTCCATTTTCGGTGTCCCCCTGCGAGCTACTGAGTTATCATGTATTGCTTTAGCGATTGCTGAAGGAGTAACAGGTGTATATTGTGTATAAACTGTCTTTTTTTTAACTGTTGAATGGCTTGTAAATGAAGTAGCTAGGTAAATGAGGATGAAGCCTCAAATACTTTACCACATCTGTGGCCTCTGCTCCACCCTCAGTGCTCAGGGTGGCTGGAACGTCCATTGTTTGCTTCTGACCGCGAGCATGCCTGTCACCAAACAGGAGTATCTTAACGAACTGACCCTTAAAAGTGAAGATGGTGTCCGGTAACCAGGAGGCTGAGGAGTGAAAGTGTGTCTGTAGGTTTTTACTTGGGCATGATTTTACAGTGTACTGCCTTCCGTTAGGGCTGAAGCGACTAACAAATCTCCGAGCGTGTTTACAGAGTGCCTGCCTTCCTCCTTTGCGTGTACTATTTACATTACGTGACTCTCCGTTGGACATTTTCACATGCCCCCTTGTCATCTTCCATTTTAAAGAATTAACTGACTTTTTATAACTGTTTTATGCCTTTCAGAAACAAAACAACAGCATTTCTTTTGGAACGTGTGATAAAAGTAAAGCCGGGGATGTAGGAAGCATGCACGATACAATCTTCTCTTTACGGTGTTGGTGCATTGTAAACCGGGGGTTGCCATAAAAAGAGTGTTAGCTTTAATAAGTAGTTGAGACACTGAAGGCAGTGAAACCGGGGTCGAGTTTCAGTGCCGTGTGCAATACTACTTGAACTCATGGCCTAAAATCAAGAATATTATTTATATATTGTATAGTGTGGAATGGTGTCACGTCATCATCGCATTTCATTTGCTATCAGAAGTCGATAAACTTATGACCGGTGTCGTGTGGGACTGACCCTACTGGTCACCAACTCCTCCAGGTCCAAGGTCATAATGTTAGCTGAAAGATGTTGTTAATAACAGAAATGCTTTCAAATGACACATCAGAGACTCTGAACAAACAGTGCTACGTCATGTTTTTATTTTGTATGTGTCGGATTTCAATCAATAAAAAAAAAAAATTCCAGCTGTTGTTTCTATTGTTGTAATTTCGTGTGCAAAGCTGCTGGAAGAAATAAGAGTGAAGGAGCCACGTTTAGTTATTTAGTAATGATGCAAGAGACCTTGGTAGGTCAGGTCAGTATTCCAAACACAAGAAGCCAACTATTATAAGAGCATGTTCAGATTTTATACTCCAGTCCTTTAAAACTTGGCCACAAAATGTGGAATCTCTGACTGCAACACATGGAAAAATGAAATATACTATATTTTAAATTGACTTTGATATAGTATGTAGATACTAACTTTACTCAGCAGTCCATTCGGTCCATACAGGGAAATCAAGTAGCATAAACGGTCTGTTTCGGAGTCACCGTTTTTTGTTTGTTTGCTTGTTTTTTTGTCAGGTCACAAAAACCAACACATTTACAAACCTGTCTTTTCATGCTGAAGTAATACGGACTGCTTTCTTAATGAGGCACAATACAGAACAGCCAATCAGAAGAAAATAAATAAATAAATAAAAATAAAAAATCCCCAAAGTGATACCTCTCCAGGAGAACGAAAAAACAAACATGCTTAACATAAAGGGTGCGTCTCACCACCCAGTGAGACAGTGTCTACATAGGCAGCTTTTACTCCCCCCTTCCACCCC